>OY728156.1:1113957521-1114568416 GCA_963277665.1 Viscum album
TCATTATGAGATGGTTGGGTCCTATATCTCCCCCTAATACATTGGGTATAGATTATATCATATGAGATAGATATGGATGTAAACTAGAGTTAACATGGTTGACTAAAGGACTTTGTCTACTAAGATGGTATTGGGAGCGAAACTTGACTACTAAGATGGTCATGGGAGTGAATCATGACTTCCCAGATAGTATGGGGAGTGAAACCATAATATTCTAATGGCCTTAGTAGTGATTAATTTAATACTACAGAAATAATTTTATATGCTTATGTGTTTGTCCCAAATTCAATATCATAATCATATGTTATTCATTCATAGATTATGATGTTGATTCCATTAGGATTCATGTCTTATGAACTACAAATATTTATTCCATGGATCATGTATATAATATTTGATATACATGATATGATCTAAAAATGTTATTATCATGTTCTTATACCCCTATTCTCACGTTACACTTATGTATCTCTTTGTTTAACCTTGTTGAGCATCTGAGATCACCCCTTTATTATGCTTCCTTTCTGAGGGTTATAAAGAATGTTTTTAATGAGAATTACTAAAGGGTGAGATTTTGGTGAGAAACATTGAAGATCTTTCACCAAGGTTGAATATTTTTTCCATGTATCTGAAAACACAGAACTAATATTGTCCCAAGGAAATTATTCTTGTAATTTGTTGAATATTATTGCAAAATGATGTAATATACATGTATTTTATACATAGTTTCTATAGTTGGTATTAGTGGAATAGTTTAATTAACCATTAGAAACTACTATGAGAAATATATAGTGAGATCACTAAAAATATTTATAAGTAAATGTCTAGGTTTGTCTATAAGGATATGTCTATAGATAAGCAAAAGTATATGATTTTTTTAAATATCGCTATAGAACAAGTTTTTTCCAAGAGATAAATCTCTATCTTGATACTGTAAGTAGATGTGTCTCTATAATAGTTTTACCTAGGAGTAATAACTATAAAAATGTTTTTCAGGACTAGCCCGAACGTAACATGCTACATTACAACGGGTCTTGCTGGACACCTAGTTTGAAACTCCTGGGGGATATGCTTTAGAAATTCAAAAACTCTTTATAAACCATGATGAAGGATTTAAATATTATATAATTAGTAAAAACCTACGTTAAGGTGTCATTGATAAAAATGTAGGTGTCTTTATTTAGACATCCTATATGTAATTTTTTCGGATTATGTGGATTTCCATTATGATTATTGTTTCTCAATCAATGCTTTCTAGTTTTAGCCAATGGTGGGAACTAGAAGGATCTTGGTTAACATAAAATGTTTCATATGAGGAAACTATGGGTGATATGAAAATCTATTTCCAAATTTTAAATCTCATGAAGAGAATCAAGAGGGTGGCAGGAGTATTGGATATTCTAATGATGATAAAGATTTCATAAACAGAATGTGAAAGGTATGTGTTTTTCTTCATGTGTTGTTTTCATCAAATATAAGAAGCATGATTAGATTTTTGTTGACTATAATTAAGACATGATTCATATTTCATATTCTAGGAAATACCTACTAATTAATAAGTTTATGACTATTAGGTAATTGTTTAAGAATAAAGGTAAATGATTTTAGTGTATATGTTTGTAAATTTAAAGATTTTGTTATATAAATTATGAAGTGTATAAGGATTTTTTGTGTAAATTTTTATTTTACTATTTTCAAGAATGTGTTTAATGATATCGATGACCTATAAAATTGATATAATGGAAAAGTTCCAATAATGTAAGTTAACCATTGAAATGTTCTTATGGATGAGAAAATTAAATTTTATATGGCTTATATGATGATGATATGGATAAATTAAATTAGATAGTATTTATGACATCATAAATAATAAATTATTTGTTAAAAAATTGTCTTATGTTTTACGGGATGAAGCTTAAAATAACATGTATTTTAGGAATATCCTGTAATCTTTGGAAAATGGAAACATGCAAGTTTTTAAAAATTATTTATGGTAATTCAAGATATTACCATGTTCCAAGAGAATATATGATGAGGGTATTCGCATGTTTGGAATGTTACAACCAAAATATACATTATGATATATGGGGGATAAATGTTAAGATGCATTATGGACCTTATTTAAAAACTTATGTATTTTAATTTTAATGAAATGTTACAAGGTTAATCATTTTTGGAATTGTCTCTATTAATCATCAGATGAAGATTGTGATATTAATGTATTATCTCACAATATGGTGATTTATGAATGTTGGATAACCTGTGATTACCATTTTTCTATAATGCCAAGAATATATAGATGAAATTACTAATCATTATATTTATGGACATCATTCTATTTTAATGCTTTCTGAATGAAAAATTAACCATTATTTATTGGAGTAAGAGATAGAGCAGAAATCGAGAAAGGCACATTCAATAGGTGAGATGTTGCATATGAAAATGAATAAAATCAAGTAAGTATATTTCTTTAAGTACATAGATAATAAAATAATTCCTCAATTAAAAGGATATTGGAAAAAATTTATCATAATACCTGTTATTCAACTTAACCAATGGTCTTATAAATCATCAATGATCTATGGTTTTGAGGTCATTATCATTTCATTGACAATTCACTTTTTGATGATCTGTAATTTTTATCCCTCTTTGTAGTTATTTAAGCCTTTACTCTATTACCAATATTCACTCTCAACCGAAGTTATCCTATGTGGAGACCTTGTAATAAGGTACATTATGTATCTCTTAGGGTTCCAACTTTTCTTTTTAAAGGAATTTTTAGTATTTCTTTCTGATGTGGGTTTCTATGAAAATAACATTCAAGTATTTAACCCTTGATAACCTAGATGAATTTCATAGGTGAAATTCATTTTAAGGGGTGTATAATGTAACAACATCATATTTTGTGAAATATATTTTTTGAATTAAATTAATATTTTTTATATTTTTCATTTTACACAACGCTGAATAAAGATTTTGATAAATTAAAGAACTATGTTTGGATTGCATTATATGCAACACCAAGCTATGTTTTCACTACACAAAACACTTCAATTTGATTGTCGTTCACAAAACACTATGATTGGATCATATTATAGACAATATTGATTCCCTTCAATATCTTGGCTACACGTAAGGATGAGTTTAACAGAGCTACACTATTCTATTAATATTATTATTAATATATTATTCTAGCTACCACAAAGCTAGTGGAATGAAAGTTATGAATAAGATTAACTAAATTATGAAAATATTATTTACACATGTATATATCATTAATCATTTGGTTATCAATTAGTTTGAAACGAAAGTAATAACTATTTGAAGATCAATAAGTCACTTTTCTAATAGAAATATTTTTCTATTGACACACAAAATTTTATCCTAATAAATTAAACAAAACACATTTGATGAATGTTTTCAATAAAAATAATATATTATAAATTCAGTAAATATTTTTAAAACTCATCTAGTGGATTTTATAAGCATAAGATAAGAATAAATCTAATATTATGAATAAAAATATGTATAATTATAAAAGTTAATTTTATCACCTTTTAAAGGAAAATCAATTTTAAATATAATTTATGAAACTTGTATAATTTTTAGTTAAAAAATAAACTTCATTTGTATAATTTTAATATCAAAATTTTTTTTTGGTGATTTTTTGTATTTTCTTCATTAGTTTCATCGTTTAGGAATAGTGGGAGTCATTGAGTTTTAATTCCAAACTGCCTTTTGTCTTATTTATTTATATAGTTAAATAATGTTTTTAATTGGGTTTTATGTATTATTAGTTAAATTTTATTTCATTTAAATCAAGTTAGTTAATTTTAAATAATTTGAAATTATATTTAGATATAAAAACATAGAAAACTTATGTGAATTTTTACTTTAAACCCACACATTGTTGTCTCGTCTGCGGGATTAACATTAAATTAATTTTGGTCACATCGATGATTAAAATTTGGAAAAAAGGATTCTATATTTAGAATAAAAATAAATTATATTTTCTAATATGTTCAACTATGTTTTGACCCAAAATATTAATGAAAGTTATTAAAATTAATTAAAATGATTAAGGTAAAAAATAGAATACTTAATGATTAAACCTTAATCTTCAGAGGTCAAATGACATAGAAAAAAGTTAAAAAGAAATTTTATGGCCATATTCCGAAAAATATCCATCTTGGATCAAATTTTATTAATTATTGGATTCCAATGATTGAATAGATATATCTCAATAATTTTTACCTTTTTACACTACTGGAAATTTAGGCTATAGGCATGGTTTAAAACCATGGTTATAAGTAAAAAAACTAAGGATATAGGTCATAGTTACAGTTTAATAAACCATGGCTGGTATTGGAGTGGAAACAGGGAAAGACCTATAGCCATGATTTCAAACTATGTCTATAGCCCTATAGCCACAGTTGGAATCGTGGATATACCCTTATAGCCAGGTTTGAACTGTGGCTAAATACCTAAAGCCACAGTTTGAAACTGTGGCATTAGCTTATGGCACACAAGGCTATAACCATTGTTTTAACCATGGAATTAAGGCTACATCCTTAATTCAAACCATGCCATTAGGTTTATAGCAACGGTTGGAAACCGTGGCTTTAGGGTTTTTCATTCCATAAAAAACACCCCCACCCAAAAATCCACCCCACTACAACACCCCTTCCCCCATGAAATCCCCCTACTATATAGTCCCCCCCTTGAAAGCCCCCACCCCCTATAGCACCAATTCCCCATAAAAATCCCCCCCACTCCCCCTGGACACCCCCACCCCCAAACCCCGGACACCCCCCAAACAGACCCAGACAGAACCCCCCCAGGAAAGACCCTGCACACCCCCCCCCCAAGATAGACCATGGATAGCCCCATACCCCAACCATGGACATACCCCACCCCCTCCAACACCCATTCACCCATGAAAATCCCCCCTCCACTCCATTCTAGATAGCCCCCCCCCAGGACAGACCCCCCCCCCCCGGACATTGAACACCCCCACCCAGACCCTAGACAAACCCCCCACCCTGCCCCTACCTTCCCCATGCACACCCTACCCATTCCCCCCACCCTGGACAGACCCCCCCTCCAAAGCCAAATCCACCCCTGGATAGACCCCCACCCCACCCCAACCCCTTCCACAATGCAAAGCCCCCCCCCCCCCGTGGACACCCCCCAAACACACCCTCCCCCCAAGACCCGGGAATGAATATCCTCCCCCAGACCATGTACACCCTCCCCCCTCCCTGTCCATGGTCCCCATCAAGCCCCTACCCCCTACCAGCCCCCCTTCCCATTCCCCCCCTCTAGTCCCCCACTGCATCCCCCTCCCACCCCTACGACATACCCCCCCTCCAGACCCTGGAAACTCCCATGCCAGTCCCCTGATGATTCCCCCTACCCCTGCCATCCCCCACCCCTGCCAGCCCCCTTCCCATTCCCCCTCTAGTCCCCCACTGCCATCCCCCCCCATGGATAGACCCCCACCCCACCAGGACTATCCCCCCAACCCTGGACACCCCACATCCAACCCCTGCCTTCCCAATGCACAGCCATGCCAGTCCCCCTACCCATACCCATTCCCCTCTCTAGCCCCCCTTCCATCCCCCACCACCTATAATTCCCCCAACCCCTACCGTCCCCCCTTCCCATTACCCCCTCTAGTCCCCCACTACCATCCCCCCACCCCTGAACTAGCCCACTAGACCCTAGACACCCCGCCCCCACCCTACCCCTACCTTCCCCATGCACCCCTTCCAGTCTCCCCATTGCCCCTACACATTCCCCCCTCCATTACCCCACTGCCACCCCTACCCCCTACCTTCCCCATGTTGTACCTCTCGTATCCCCTCGTGGTTTAATTTTCATGATCACAATCACTTTCATGTTTATCTAACATTGTTTGAAGTGTTTTTGATTGAAAGGCACAAGGTTTCCAAGAAGTTGGCCCAAGAATGGACATCAAATGGACTGAAATTCAGTCCACCGGCCAACCGGTGTGATAGCACCGGCCAGCCGGTGGAACTGGCAGAGGGATTGCCCACTGCCAGGTTCCACCGGTCGACCGGTGGCTCTGTCACCGGTCGACCTGTGGCATCCAGCTCAAATAGTGTTTGCTACTGTCTTGCCACCGGCCAGCCGGTGGCTCCTCCACCGGTCGACCGGTAGAGCCTGGATCAAGACTCTTCTTCTCTACCAAGGCACCGGCCAGCCGGTGGGCTTGTACCGGTCAGCCGGTGGCCTCTGGACAAGAATCCTATGCCTTTTTGCACACACCGGCCAGCCGGTGGGACTGTACCGGCCAGCCGGTAGCCCAGTCAAACTAGCCGTTGGGTTTGACCAGTCAACCCTCTTTTGGCCTCCAACGGCGGCCAAGGAAGCCCCGGACACCTACCGGATCATATAACAAGCGCCCGGACATATTGTTGCACTTTGGCGAACCTCCGGCGCTCCACCTTCAAGGATCCTCAAGTGCTCCAACCAACTTCCACATCCAAGGAGCACCTCAAGAAGCTTGGGAGAGCACGCTACATCAACTCCATCATACCTTGGCGCCCAAGTCTTCCTCACATACGGGTTTTATTGTTTTATTCATTTTGAGCTTAAAATTGGGTTTGTACCTACAAACCCCAAACCATTTCTCATCCCCCTTTCTTTTGGGTTTCACATCACCATTAAGGTGTGAAAAGGTTGCCAAGCTTTCCTTTAAATAGCTTGAGACATAGGTGAGCTATCCTTCACCTGTAAGAAGGATAGTGGGTTCTTGCTAAACCATCAAAAGCAAGTGGGTTCTTGCTAAACCACAAAAGAAAGCTGTAATAGGTCCTAGTGCTACCTCAAAGCCTAGTGGGTTTCTTGCTAAAACCATTGAAAAGCAAGCGGTAGGAATCTCTCAACGGTTGAGTTGGGAGCGGAGACGTAGGCCGGGTTTTTGGCCGAACTCCGTTATCAATTTCTTGTGTGATTGCCTCTTTATTTCCGCTGCACTTTACTTTGATTTTTAATTTGTTAATCAATTTTTTAAAAGGCATTCACCCCCCCTCTTGCCATCATTCCTCCCTTTTTTTTCCGACCCAACAATTGGTATCAAAGGGGTAATTTGAGTAATACCTTAAACGGTTTCAAATTCAAAGATCCATTGTGATGGCATCCACTTCTTTCGCCCCCGAGGGCCTCTCTTTGGGTCGGGCTCCATTTTTTGATGGGACCGACTATAATTATTGGAAAACCCGCATGACCACTTTTTTAAGAAGCATAGGATATCCTATTTACAAAATAGTCATGCAAGGTTACACTTTGTCTACCCCCGACGAATCCAAATGGACCCAAGCCGACATTAGAAATTTTGAGCTTGATGGCAAAGCCATGAATGCTCTTCATTGCGGCCTTGACCGAAATGAGTTCAATCGAGTTTCCACATGCACCTCCGCACATGAAATCTGGAAACTTTTGGAGGTTACCCATGAGGGGACCAACAAAGTAAAGGATACTCGATTGGACATGTACCGTCAGGATTTTGAGTCTTTTTCCATGCACCCAAATGAATAAATTTCTGAAATGTTTACTCGATTTACTGATGTGTGCAATGGTAGAAAATCTCTTGGAGATGACATTTCTGCAGAAACAATGGTCAAGAAGATCCTATGGGTCCTTCCGAGCTCATGGGCACCAAAGGTGACGGCGGTCCAAGAAGCTAAGGACGTCAAAAATATGCCGGTAGAGGAGCTCATTGGATCTCTCATGACGTACGAGATCACAATAAGGAGGCAAGCACAAAAGGAGGGCACCCCTATCAAGACACCAAAGAACATTGCCCTCAAGGTTCAAAAAGAAGTAAGCTCCTCTTCATCCTCATCTTCCTCATCTACTTCATCATCAAGCGGCGACTCGGAAATGGAGAATCTCGCCCTCCAAATGCAAAAATTCATGAAGAAGCACAAGAAGAAGAAGAAATCCCGCAAGCACCGAAAGCAAGAACCCACCGAAAAATCTGAGCCGAAGGTAAAATGCTACGGGTGCGGCGAAAAGGGCCATTACAAGCCCGATTGCCCACTCAACAAGAAACAGGCCAAGGAGAAAGGAAAGAAAAAGGTCCTCAAGGCGACATGGAGTGACACCTCCTCATCATCCTCCTCCTCCTCCTCCTCAAGCAACAACGGTAACAAATGCCTAATGGCATTTCATGAGGTAACTTCTTCTGATTCCTCATTCTCCTGCTATTCAAATTCAAATTCTTTCAATCATCTATCTTATGAAGAACTCTCTCATGCTAGAGACCAATTAGAAAAAGGTTTTCATGCTTTATCGTCAAAATTTGTTGCTTGAAAAAAGTCTTTCAAAAAACTCTCCTCCGAAAAAGAACAACTTCTCAAAGAGAAGGAGGAGATGTCCCTAAAAATCCAAAATTTCCCAAATGTTGATTCCATGGAATCAACCATCAAAGACCTAAGGGAGACCCTAGCTAAGTTCACCCAAGGGGAACAAAATTTGAACAATCTCCTAGGTTCCCAACGAATATCCCGAACCACCCAAGGACTTGGCTACACCAATATAGCTTCCTCCTCCCATGCACCCACTGTTTTTGTAAGGGGGAGCTCTAGTTTTAAATTTTGTAATTATTGTAAGAAACCCGGGCACCTTATTTATGAATGCAATTGTAAAAATGCCCGGTATGGTCAACCCAAAAGCTTTTTCTTTTCGGACGAATTTTATAGGAGAGAACCGGCCATGAAACAAATTTGGATTGAAAAATCCCTTTTGGCGAGTCTCTCCGGGCCAAAAGTCGTTTCGTTTCCCCGATGATCTTTTGTTTAGGGGGAGAAATTTTCTTAAATTCAAAAATCTCTTTCGATTCTTTTTTCAATTTAAATTTTCAATTTTCGATTCAAACCTTCAATTTTAACTCTTGGTATCAAATTTTTCAATTCAATTTTCAAAAATTCCAATTGATCTTGATTTTCATTTTTCCCTCAATCAAGTTTTATGCCCCATTCTATTTTGATAATCACAAAGGGGGAGAAATTTCTTGATTGATTGGGGGAGAATCCTTCTCATCGTGCTTAGAATTTCCTTTCAATTTCAGTATTTTACATTAATTTTTTTGGTGATTGTGATCATCAAAATAGGGGGAGATTGTTGTACCTCTCGTATCCCCTCGTGGTTTAATTTTCATGATCACAATCACTTTCCTGTTTATCTAACATTGTTTGAAGTGTTTTTGATTGAAAGGCACAAGGTTGCCAAGAAGTTGGCCCAAGAATGGACATCAAATGGACTGAAATTCAGTCCACCGGCCAACCGGTGTGATAGCACCGGCCAGCCGGTGGAACTGGCAGAGGGATTGCCCACTGCCAGGTTCCACCGGTCGACCGGTGGCTCTGTCACCGGTCGACCTGTGGCATCCAGCTCAAATAGTGTTTGCTACTGTCTTGCCACCGGCCAGCCGGTGGCTCCTCCACCGGTCGACCGGTTGAGCCTGGATCAAGACTCTTCTTCTCTACCAAGGCACCGGCCAGCCGGTGGGCTTGTACCGGTCAGCCGGTGGCCTCTGGACAAGAATCCTATGCCTTTTTGCACACACCGGCCAGCCGGTGGGACTGTACCGGCCAGCCGGTAGCCCAGTCAAACTAGCCGTTGGGTTTGACCAGTCAACCCTCTTTTGGCCTCCAACGGCTCCGAAGACCTCTCCAACGGCTCCGAAGCCTCCCCAAGGGTTCCATGCCTATAAATAAAGGCCAAGGAAGCCCCGGACACCTACCGGATCATATACCAAGCGCCCGGACATATTGTTGCACTTTGGCGAACCTCCGGCGCTCCACCTTCAAGGATCCTCAAGTGCTCCAACCAACTTCCACATCCAAGGAGCACCTCAAGAAGCTTGGGAGAGCACGCTACATCAACTCCATCATACCTTGGCGCCCAAGTCTTCCTCACATACGGGTTTTATTGTTTTATTCATTTTGAGCTTAAAATTGGGTTTGTACCTACAAACCCCAAACCTTTTCTCATCCCCCTTTCTTTTGGGTTTCACATCACCATTAAGGTGTGAAAAGGTTGCCAAGCTTTCCTTTAAATAGCTTGAGACATAGGTGAGCTATCCTTCACCTGTAAGAAGGATAGTGGGTTCTTGCTAAACCATCAAAAGCAAGTGGGTTCTTGCTAAACCAAAAAAGCAAGCTGTAATAGGTCCTAGTGCTACATCAAAGCCTAGTGGGTTTCTTGCTAAAACCATTGAAAAGCAAGCGGTAGGAATCTCTCAACGGTTGAGTTGGGAGCGGAGACGTAGGCCGGGTTTTTGGCCGAACTCCGTTATCAATTTCTTGTGTGATTGCCTCTTTATTTCCGCTGCACTTTACTTTGATTTTTAATTTGTTAATCAATTTTTTAAAAGGCATTCACCCCCCTCTTGCCATCATTCCTCCCTTTTTTTTCCGACCCAACAATTGGTATCAAAGGGGTAATTTGAGTAATACCTTAAACGGTTTCAAATTCAAAGATCCATTGTGATGGCATCCACTTCTTTCGCCCCCGAGGGCCTCTCTTTGGGTCGGGCTCCATTTTTTGATGGGACCGACTATAATTATTGGAAAACCCGCATGACCACTTTTTTAAGAAGCATAGGATATCCTATTTACAAAATAGTCATGCAAGGTTACACTTTGTCTACCCCCGACGAATCCAAATGGACCCAAGCCGACATTAGAAATTTTGAGCTTGATGGCAAAGCCATGAATGCTCTTCATTGCGGCCTTGACCGAAATGAGTTCAATCGAGTTTCCACATGCACCTCCGCACATGAAATCTGGAAACTTTTGGAGGTTACCCATGAGGGGACCAACAAAGTAAAGGATACTCGATTGGACATGTACCGTCAGGATTTTGAGTCTTTTTCCATGCACCCAAATGAATCAATTTCTGAAATGTTTACTCGATTTACTGATGTGTGCAATGGTAGAAAATCTCTTGAAGATGACATTTCTGCAGAAACAATGGTCAAGAAGATCCTATGGGTCCTTCCGAGCTCATGGGCACCAAAGGTGACGGCGATCCAAGAAGCTAAGGACGTCAAAAATATGCCGGTAGAGAAGCTCATTGGATCTCTCATGACGTACGAGATCACAATGAGGAGGCAACCACAAAAGGAGGGCACCCCTATCAAGACACCAAAGAACATTGCCCTCAAGGTTCAAAAAGAAGGAAGCTCCTCTTCATCCTCATCTTCCTCATCTACTTCATCATCAAGCGGCGACTCGGAAATGGAGAATCTCGCCCGCCAAATGCAAAAATTCATGAAGAAGCACAAGAAGAAGAAGAAATCCCGCAAGCACCGAAAGCAAGAACCCACCGAAAAATCTGAGCCGAAGGTAAAATGCTACGGGTGCGGTGAAAAGGGCCATTACAAGCCCGATTGGCCACTCAACAAGAAACAGGCCAAGGAGAAAGGAAAGAAAAAGGTCCTCAAGGCGACATGGAGTGACACCTCCTCATCATCCTCCTCCTCCTCCTCCTCAAGCAACAACGGTAACAAATGCCTAATGGCATTTCATGTGGTAACTTCTTCTGATTCCTCATCCTCCTGCTATTCAAATTCAAATTCTTTCAATCATCTATCTTATGAAGAACTCTCTCATGCTAGAGACCAATTAGAAAAAGGTTTTCATGCTTTATCGTCAAAATTTGTTGCTTTAAAAAAGTCTTTCAAAAAACTCTCCTCCGAAAAAGAACAACTTCTCAAAGAGAAGGAGGAGATGTCCCTAAAAATCCAAAATTTCCCAAATGTTGATTCCATGGAATCAACCATCAAAGACCTAAGGGAGACCCTAGCTAAGTTCACCCAAGGGGAACAAAATTTGAACAATCTCCTAGGTTCCCAACGAATATCCCGAACCACCCAAGGACTTGGCTACACCAATATAGCTTCCTCCTCCCATGTACCCACTGTTTTTGTAAGGGGGAGCTCTAGTTTTAAATTTTGTAATTATTGTAAGAAACCCGGGCACCTTATTTATGAATGCAATTGTAAAAATGCCCGGTATGGTCAACCCAAAAGCTTTTTCTTTTCGGACGAATTTTATAGGAGAAGACCCGCCATGAAACAAATTTGGATTGAAAAATCCCTTTTGGCGAGTCTCTCCGGGCCAAAAGTCGTTTCGTTTCCCCGATGATCTTTTGTTTAGGGGGAGAAATTTTCTTAAATTCAAAAATCTCTTTCGATTCTTTTTTCAATTTAAATTTTCAATTTTCGATTCAAACCTTCAATTTCAACTCTTGGTATCAAATTTTTCAATTCAATTTTCAAAAATTCCAATTGATCTTGATTTTCATTTTTCCCTCAATCAAGTTTTATGCCCCATTCTATTTTGATAATCACAAAGGGGGAGAAATTTCTTGATTGATTGGGGGAGAATCCTTCTCATCGTGCTTAGCATTTCCTTTCAATTTCAGTATTTTACATTAATTGTTTTGGTGATTGTGATCATCAAAATAGGGGGAGATTGTTGTACCTCTCGTATCCCCTCGTGGTTTAATTTTCATGATCACAATCACTTTCATGTTTATCTAACATTGTTTGAAGTGTTTTTGATTGAAAGGCACAAGGTTGCCAAGAAGTTGGCCCAAGAATGGACATCAAATGGACTGAAATTCAGTCCACCGGCCAACCGGTGTGATAGCACCGGCCAGCCGGTGGAACTGGCAGAGGGATTGCCCACTGCCAGGTTCCACCGGTCGACCGGTGGCTCTGTCACCGGTCGACCTGTGGCATCCAGCTCAAATAGTGTTTGCTACTGTCTTGCCACCGGCCAGCCGGTGGCTCCTCCACCGGTCGACCGGTAGAGCCTGGATCAAGACTCTTCTTCTCTACCAAGGCACCGGCCAGCCGGTGGGCTTGTACCGGTCAGCCGGTGGCCTCTGGACAAGAATCCTATGCCTTTTTGCACACACCGGCCAGCCGGTGGGACTGTACCGGCCAGCCGGTAGCCCAGTCAAACTAGCCGTTGGGTTTGACCAGTCAACCCTCTTTTGGCCTCCAACGGCTCCGAAGACCTCTCCAACGGCTCCGAAGCCTCCCCAAGGGTTCCATGCCTATAAATAAAGTCCAAGGAAGCCCCGGACACCTACCAGATCATATACCAAGCGCCCGGACATATTGTTGCACTTTGGCGAACCTCCGGCGCTCCACCTTCAAGGATCCTCAAGTGCTCCAACCAACTTCCACATCCAAGGAGCACCTCAAGAAGCTTGGGAGAGCACGCTACATCAACTCCATCATACCTTGGCGCCCAAGTCTTCCTCACATACGGGTTTTATTGTTTTATTCATTTTGAGCTTAAAATTGGGTTTGTACCTACAAACCCCAAACCTTTTCTCATCCCCCTTTCTTTTGGGTTTCACATCACCATTAAGGTGTGAAAAGGTTGCCAAGCTTTCCTTTAAATAGCTTGAGACATAGGTGAGCTATCCTTCACCTGTAAGAAGGATAGTGGGTTCTTGCTAAACCATCAAAAGCAAGTGGGTTCTTGCTAAACCACAAAAGCAAGCTGTAATAGGTCCTAGTGCTACCTCAAAGCCTAGTGAGTTTCTTGCTAAAACCATTGAAAAGCAAGCGGTAGGAATCTCTCAACGGTTGAGTTGGGAGCGGAGACGTAGGCCGGGTTTTTGGCCGAACTCCGTTATCAATTTCTTGTGTGATTGCCTCTTTATTTCCGCTGCACTTTACTTTGATTTTTAATTTGTTAATCAATTTTTTTAAAGGCATTCACCCCCCCTCTTGCCATCATTCCTCCCTTTTTTTTTCCGACCCAACACCCCATGCACGCCCTGCTAGTCTCCCCCTTTCCCCTACCCATTCCCCCCTCTAGTCCCCCACTGCCACCCCCCACCCCCACTAGGACACACCCCCCAGACCCTGGACACCCCCACCCTACCACCTAACTTCCCCATGCATCCCCTTCCAGTCCCCCTACTATCCCCCACCCCATCAATTCCCCCTTTCCCCCTTCCTTCCCTATACACCCCTACCAGTCCCCCCTTTCCCCTGCCAATTCCCCCATCCAATCCCCTCTTCCATCCACCACCCCTGATCTCCCCTGCCTATTCCCCCTTCCAGTCCCCAACTGCCAACCCCCACCCCTGCCAATTCCCCATTCGAGTCCCCCACTAACATCCCCCACCCACACCCTACCAGTACCCCCTGCCCATTCCCCCTCTAGTCCCCCCCACATCCATTCCCCCCTCCAGTTCCATCCCCACACCCCCTGCCAACCACTACCCATTCCCCCTCCAGTTTCCCACTTCCATTCCCCCTACCTATTCCCCCCTCCAGTTCAATCCCCCACCCCCTTCCACCCCCTTCCCATTCCCTCATCTAGTCCCCCACTACCACCCCCCCCTGCCAGCCCACCCAGCCAGCCCCCCTTGACCTGATATGCACCAAATTGGTTGTAGTAGAGGTTTTCAACATTTGTGTTTTAATCAATGGAATTATTCCATTCATAGAAATGGTTTGAACTATAAAAGTAGTACATTTATGGCCATGGGTTAACCTTGGAAATTAGAGTATAATACCATGGTTAATCCCATAGAAATAATAAGATAAATCCATGATCTTAACATTTGTAATTTTTAACTACAACCATGGTTAAATAATAGATATTAGTCCATAATAACACTTTCAAAACCATGGATCTTGGTATCTAATAACACATTTAGAAATAAGGAAAATAAACCCGATAGTCATAGTTTATAACCATGTAAATTGATTCTTACCTAGCTATACTTAATCTCCAAATGCTTCCATAATAGCATCACCATATCGCAGTACTCACATCCACTAGCTACGAGCAAAAAAACACCACCTTTTAAATAAAACTAAACTCAAACATAATACAATTTATATCATAAAAATTCAAAATATATCCAAAATAAACAATAAAAATTTTCAATATCAATATCATCAAAATAAAGAGAACTATTTGATAAAATTAAATGTATAAATCAAGAATAAAATTTACATTTGAAATGCACCTCAATATCAGCATCACCAAAACCATCATGACCATCATCATCTCCCATAGAAACACCAACAACTTTATCACCTCATCTAAAACCATCACCACCACCACCATCATCATAATAATTGAAATAATCCTTGGTTTATGCACCTAAATCAGTGGAAAGAGATAACAATCCTTATAAACATAATTCTAAAAAATTAGAACACAATTAATTAATGAAAATATTCAATGTTTATATAGTGATTCATATAATATCATTATGTTACCAATAAAATACTCTAATAAAAATATTTCATACAAATGAGAGCATATATAATTAGTTGTGCTGGAATATATAGATATGACATATTCACAACCACAAAACATCACAAAAATAGATTTATACAACTGAAACAAGATTCCATGATGAGCGCTTCATTTGAGGGGTTGTCTGCATAAGAGATTTGAGTGTGGTGTCAGTCAAGATGGTTCCCACAGATGTATTCCATGAAACATGCTATACTAACTTCACTAACGTGCTGACGTTCTTGATCTTCTCCTACCTCAAAATATCAAAATGGAAGTGATGCACTAAATTTTTTCTTCCTAATGTATCAATAAGAAAGCAACACAATCTATAAATTTGTTAAAACTAATTTGACTAATATAAAAAACATATAGGAGAATATAAATTCTAATTTAGTTATCATAGAAAACATGTTAAAATAGGAAACAAAATAAAACAAAAAATAATTAAAAAGTAGAAGAGGACAAAATGTAATCTAATAAAATATCAAGGAAGTATGCCAAATTGAATCATCTAAAATCATAGTAAATATAATTTAGTTAGAATTATTTAAGAAGAAATGTAACCTACTACATTATCTATTAATCTTGATCAAAAAACATTAATCAACTTAAAGGAAAATATGAAGACTATTAGTAAACTGACATATTGATGGATTAGAAAACATTTATGCAGTGTAATTTAGATTTTACGAAAAAACATGGGTCTACTGATTTTAGTAAATATATAATAGAAATGGAAATGAATGTGATCATCTAATCTATTCATAATGTAAGAGTTTGTGTATCAAATTATAACTAAGTCAATGGCCTAGCACATAGCGGGTTATATAGGCCTAGTTCGACTGGGAATACTAGATTTAAAAAACTCAATGGGTCAATGATAAGGATGCCACCTCTCATAAATAAACTAAAAAAATGATCAATACTTATTATGTTTTATGATATTTTCTCAAGGTTTTCATCGCACCTAGTTTCCTCTAGAGGTTATTTTAATAGACCTCGCATTATATATATCATATAGTACTATAGAATTATGTAAAGATAATGAACTGAGTTCCTCTAAAGTCCTAGCCAAATCCTTGGTAGTAGTGAATATATCACATCTGAGTTAGTGTAGATCAACGAAGGTCCCACCGTTTCTCATGTTAATACATGTTCCACAGGTTGACCACCATCTTGCAACGGCATCAATGCAGTATCAACATACTTCTAATGAGATCATTTCAATATTATTAAACCATAACATGGGGAAAAGTTCAAAAGAAACATAATTGAAATATAATTCCATGGTTCTAGAAAGAAATCATAAAAAATGGATACTATACTCACTATGTAGAAATAAATGAAGTATCCAAACCCATTTTAATGCACTGTGACATAGGCATTTAGATTCCTGTGCGATACCCAAACATTACATTTCCTTGTGTGCGTGAAATTTTTTGTTATGTATTTTTCTATATGGGTAAATATATCGTCTTCGGTAAATTATCTTACATGATCAAAATCTTCAAATTTTTAACCCATTGAGGTGTGTAAAAAACCCTATAATACTACTAGTAATGAAACCACACAATGATGTCACTGTGAAAATCATTAGATTATCCATATATGAGAATCATATGTTATTATATTCTTTAATCTGATCCTGATCCAAAACCATATTAGGAATTTATATGAATTGAATCACATTTTTCGAGATCTAGTTCCTACACCAGACATCCTAGAAAATAGAGGGAATGGTTTAACCAACTGTCTTTCTATAATGAAATTTCACTTTTCACCATTTTCACTAGGATTTATCATATATGATTATAATCTCTGAAACATATAATTTCATAATGGAAATGGAAAAGAAAACCCCATTTAAAATAAATCTGATTCACACGTATATTTTCATAGAGTACAGTGAGCCTAGTGAGGGGGACACTCTAGGTAATCTCTTTTTAGTTTAGATTGAATGAAATGTATAGTATCTTCCAAACATTAGATATTAACAATATTGGTCATGATTAAGATGAAAATATTGTCTTGATATGGGGGTGAATAGACATTTTAAAAATCTAAACTAACATAATGCTTCAATGGAGGTTAAAAACATGTCAGTTCAACAAATAAAGCATGACAAATGAAAGTGTAGTTTTAGAAAAAGTAAAAATAACCTAATCTAATAAAACAACATAGAACTCAAGACAAATCGAGTCATCTAAAACCACAAAAAAATTAATTCAGTTAGAATGCTTGCAATACAAATTAAACCTAAAAAATTAACTATAAATCAAGAATAAAAATATAAATCAAGTGAAATACAGATATCAAGAGTTCTAGTCCACTCACATATATATGGATTAAAAAATTGAAATTGTAGAATAAAGAAATTAGAAAAAATTGTACATCTGTAGAATTTTTAAAACTCTAAAAATAAAATAAAATGAACATGAACATATAATGTAATAAACATGTAAGAATATGTGTATCAAATTCTTATAGATATTATAATCTATTCATAACACACCAAAATCTGTACATGAAATCATAATAGATTTAATAATTTAAACAATTTAGTAATATTGTTCAACACTTTAATGAGCTCTACAAATATATGTTTAAAATAATATAGATAAATTATATACAAAATATAAGTAAAATCATATCTGAATACATGATGTTTAATGCAGGTAGTACCATGTCAAAGATGAAAAAAAAATACTTGGTGTGGTTGCAAGCATATTACCTAATATGTTCATTTTTTCCAGGTGCTCGTAATTGATATCACTGGAATTCCAAAATTTATGTGTACAATACAACTAATTTTTTTTAAAAAAAATTAGGGTACCCTACAACATCCCTAAAACAGTTAAAATTTAAGTCAAATAATTTTTCTATAACCATTGTTAATATTTAAGCATCCAAATGAAAAATAAACTTTTAATTTTTTATGTATTACTATAAACTATGGATTGAAATTAAATATGGATTTATTCTACCTTATAATTACATATGTTCTCTAGTAAATATATAAACTATTTTCAAACATTAGTTATCATACATAATCTAACAACTGAAAAATTGATAAAGGGGTAGATATTTCAAACTAAATATTTACTTTATTTTTCTATTTATAAAAAAAATATCTCCACATAAAATTTGTTCATCATGAACCCACTAGACCGCATCATTTCAACATACCATGATTTTAAATTAAACCAATATCATCCCAACATAATAAAGTTTCACATTATACACATCAAAATAGGTAAATATGTAAACAATTTGAACCATAAAAAGTGTTTCCCCATGTATGAATATAAAAAAACCAAACAATAATAGCTTGGTAATATTCACTAAGAATTGAGTCAATGACATGCATGATGACTTTAGGAATGAAGGAAAGGATACTAGAAAATTAAATTCATGATTAGTATGAATAGTACAAGGAATAATATGATACAATTTAAAAGGGCACCTGATCACTTAATCCAGGGTGTTTGGAAGTGATTCTCTTAGCAGATGATAGGATTGACAGCAAGGAAAAATCCATTAACATAAGTAAAATTTTACTTGTAATGTTTATTTTCCCCATCTGCATCCCTATACATAACACCAAGGCAATGAAAAAAATAACTCAATTGGATTGAAAAAAAAGATAAATATTTTTAGATCTATGAGAAAAAAATATAAAATAATATCTAAATAGATCTATGAAGATTTATAGTAA
Source organism: Viscum album (assembly GCA_963277665.1). NCBI lineage: Eukaryota > Viridiplantae > Streptophyta > Magnoliopsida > Santalales > Viscaceae > Viscum > Viscum album. The sequence continues at coordinate 1,113,976,554 of OY728156.1, forward strand.
AACAACAAAAATAGTGCATGTTCAAAAAATTCTTGATAAAAAAATTATTAAATAGTTAATTGAATAAACATTGAAATATTTTCAATATGGATGGGTGGTCATCAAGAAATTTCTTGACTAGGATTTGAAACATGTGTAAAATGGAAATAAACATAGTAGGACAAGTAACCTTGAAACAAAAATCACAAAATATTCTACTTCTTGATGAACTAACATAGGTAAAATTTAACTTGTGAAGTTTATTTTCTTATCTTATGAATCCTTGTGCACAACACCAATGTAATTAAAATAATAACTCAATTTAACTAGAAAAAAACCATATCTTATTATGATCTCCGGGAAATTATAAGTAATAAAATATAAAATAATGTCTAAATATATATATATGTTGATTTAGAGAAATACAATAACAAAAATTAATGTTTAAACTATCCATGATCAAAGATCATTTATAAATTTGATATAGAATCACTAAAATTAATTGTAACTCTGTTAAAACCTAGTAGAATCCAATCATAAGGGAAAACTATGATATAAAACATCTTAATGGGGAAAAAATTTAAATTATTATGGGAATTAATGAATTTTTTTTTCAAATTACAAATTTTTACCAGTAAGACTCTACAATGAGGAGAACCTTTTCCAGAAAAAATACTTTAGGATTGGTGCAGACAAAATCCTAAAGCAGAAAACCTGAATTCATTGTTCACAAAAAAATATGATAGAAAAATATTAGTTCAATCGAGGGGAAGATTGTAGTGGGGGGTTTAGTTATAATAGCTCTATCAGTGGATTGTGCGATGAAACTGATGGGAAAAAAAGGGAGAAATGTGTGAAAGGGTAGTGACAATCCTATTCCATAGTCTAGATTTAGAGAGTAGTGCAGGTGAGACAATGTGAGTAGAGGGATGGCATGTCTTGCATCGGTGAGATGGTGATGGTAGGCGATTTGTTCCACAGCCCTTGGAGTATAAATTGCCAACAGGGTATGGAATTTGTGAAGAAACCGATGATGATATGAGGAACAGATTTTCAAGGATTTTTGAAATGTGGATTCACATGGACGCTGAAGAGAAGGAGGAGCTGAGTAGACTAGAGCTGGAGATTTAGGAAGAGGTAGGGAGGTGGGCATTATAGTGAGAAAGGTCTTTGGGGAGGAGGGTTCCACTGTGAGAGAGTTCTTCGGGGAGAAGGGCACCGCTGTGAGAGACGACTACATGGTGAGATCGTTGGGGAGATCGTCAGGGAGTAGGAGACATCATCAGGGAGGAGAGGGTTGTGCGGTGATAGGGTTGTGGATCAGGGGAGGAGGAGGAGCCCGATATTGATTAAAAAAAATGAAAAAAAGTGTATAAAATTGATTTAGCCATGGAAGTTTAATTAATCCATGGAAATAAAAAAGATATATCCACTAACATATAAAGCCATGCATATTGGTCCATGGATATAGATTACATTTCTAGTAGTGTTATATTTTCAAGAATTCCACTCCTCCTCCATCAAAGGGCACTCACCACCCTCACATCCTCTCACCTCTCAAGACACATTTTCTCAGCCAAACTCTACCAAAATATCATCTTAATGTCACTCCCTTAGGACTATAATCCTCCCTTTTGGCATAACTATTGTAAAAAACACTTTAGTGAAAACCAAGGGGAGTTACCTAAATAGGAGGTAGCATCCTTCCCCAGGATCCATTATTTTATTTTCATTCTCCACCACCTCAAATATTCTAATAGAATTCTTATATAATAACTTCAGTATCCTAGATATACTGAAGTTTTTTTAATATATGGTTTTTACCTACACTTATACAAACATCCCTATAATGATATACTAACTTACCGTTTTTGTGTATGGTGAACTACAACCTCACAAAATGATGTTGTTCGTTTTTTGATTACCAACTCTCATGGTTGTGAATTATGATGAAAACACTATTTTTATATGATAGATATGAAATTTATGATTTCTTTATTATTATTTATTTATTCTTATTTATATATTATATAAAAAAACCTTCATTATTTAATTTCATGTAAACATGATAACATCATTTGTGGATGTGTGGACTACTACCTACTCAATGTGATGTGACTCATTCACAGTTTACATAGAATGTATTAAACATGTATTTAGTTAAATTTTATTATATATATGATATTATAATAATATTTTAAGGATGTTATATATATTTATATACATATATTACATTTAATTTATTTATTTTAATATGAAAGTAAATGGAAACAACGCTCTGGCGCATGTACGACCTACCGTCTCCATGAACAGTGTATTCCATTTCATAATTATATATTTTTTAGATTATTATAAATATTTGATTAATTAATATATATGAAATTTATGTCATTTTTTAAATTATTTACATAAATAAATCATTATGTATGTAATAGTATTATAAATTAAAAATCAAAACATAAATGAAAAACGAATGTGGATATTTCTTGAAATGATACATCAATATAGAATTATTGATAAACCATTAACATAGTGTCATAATAAAATAATATATGGTATTATATACAATAATATTCTTTTATAATAAATGTATAATAAAGTTATAGTTTTTATACTTGAGGTTAGTATTAGGATGATGAGAGTCCAGACATAATGTAAGGGAATTTCATCTATCTTTCTATTTCTGGGAGATGCATTCCATATTCAGCACTCCCATATTTTTTGTGTTGTATATAATTCCATATGAAATGTAATATCATTAATTTACTTTAATTATATAAAAATCATTAATTAAATTTGTACTTTATGTACATCATGATTCTAATATTACAAACATAGTGATGGTTTTCTTTCATTACCGTTATTTTCCATTAGGCACAATCCATGTTCACCTCTTATTTCTTATATGTGGTGTTTATATTTTCCATTGATTTATTCAATTATTCTTATAATTAGAATTATGATTATTTATATATTAATTTTATGAACTTTATTTCATGAGGTTTATGTTTCAAAACATACCAAATTAGTAATGTAATTTTGTCTTAATTTTAATTCTTTGAGACACATTCCATGTTATACAGCTCTATTTTTATGTGAGGTGTATGTACTACCTTTGAAATGTAATATAAATAATATAATTATTTTTTATGATATTTTAAGCTTCATTTAATTTTATTCATTCCATTTAATTAGGATTCAAAATTTAATGAAGTGGTAATGGTTAATCGCTACAATCTCATTGTTTATCATGGTAGTTTTTGATTATGCTTCCATTGATTAAATATTATGATCCATATCTCTCCAGAAATCTCATGAATTTTCATACCCTCAGGTTATTCATGTTATATCCGAGTAATGGTATCATTTTTACAGTTTTTTTATTTATGATAATTTAGAAAATGTCTTTATGAAAATACGACTTTATGTCACCTTTCGGTCAAAAAATATGTGTTCTATCAAAATTGTGTCCTACAAAAAAAGGTTTGAATATTTTTTAACTATTATTAATTTATTTTAAAATAAAATTTTTAACCATGTATTATTTTTTAAGAAGACATTCTTAAAATGAATATTCTTATCTGTTTCAGATCAAGGCACTTTTCTAAACATTTATGGTGCAAAGGGAATGTTTTTCATGTACGAAATTACCAGCTAACCGGACTGTCATTTCCATGAGGCTTAATTTTTTTGTTTTCAATGATATTTTTTAAAAGAAAATTTTTTCTTTCTATTTGAGAAATTTTATTATTTTAAAATGGTTTTCAATGAAATAGTTATTTCAACAATTCGTTAATGTTAAAAAATTGTTTTAAATGATTATCAATTATTTATTTTTATGTTTTCAAAAGGATTTTTTTATAAGAAAAGGATTTCAATGTTCTCAAATCATATTTTATAATTTTTCAATTAATTTTCAAATAAAACTTATCTCAAAATTATTTCAAGATTATTTTTTATGTTTTCTTGGAAAATGGGTTTTCAAATTATTTTCATGATTCTTTTAGATGTTTTAAAGAAAAAATGTTTTCAAAATGATTTTAGTACTTCTTTATATAATTCAAAATAATTTTTAAAGAGAATGTTTTTTGACTGGTTTTATGATTTAAAAAAATCTTTTCCAAATAAAAATGGATATTTTTTTCATGAAATGTTGTTAAACGATATTTCAATGTTATTTTCTAACTAATATGACATCTGTTGATGTCACTCATCCCATTAAAAGAAATGATCCAAAGATTCCATTCATATTCATTCTCTAAATGGTTTATGTACTCATATCGTAGTGTATACGAAACCTATTAATCTTTAGTGGGTTATATGTTTATGACGCCCATTTCTATTTCACGATTTATGTGTTTATGATACTTTTTTCCCTTTCATGGGTTATATGTTTTTTGAAATCCCGTTCTTTTCATGGGTTAAACTTTTATGATATGATTATGAAACATGTATCTTTTCCAAAATCTATGAAATTATTACATGTTTATGCTATCCATTTATTTTTATGGGTTTTGATATTATTTTTTATGATCTTACGGAACACATATGTATGATTTAATAATGAGATGGGTGAGACCTATATCTCCCTCCAATGAATCGGGTAACGATTTATATCTTATGATATATACATGGTTGGAATAGGGAGTGAAATAATTTATGAAAATGAATTTTTCCTCCATGATGGTCTTTAGAGTCAAACTTGACTACTAAGATGGTCATGGGAGTGATCCATGAAAACCTATATTTTATGGGGAGTGAACTCGTACTACTAATATGTCCATGGTAGTGATTCCTTGAAAACTATGGAAATAATTTTATATACTTATGCGTCTAATAAAAAATCTATATCTTAATCCTATATTATGTTTTCATGTCTTATGTTCATTATTAGATTATGATTCATGTCTTATGAACATTCAATATTTACACCATGATTCAGGTATATGATCTTTGATATTTAGGGTTTGATCTTCAAAGGGTATTCTCATGTCACAGTACCCTTATGCTCACATTATGCTTGTGTATCTATTTTTCTACCCTTACTAAGAATATGATCCCACCCCATTATTATGTTTCCTTTTCCTAGTTTATGAATAATGGTTTTAATTAGAATTACTAAAGGGGAATATCATTATGTGAAATATTTAATATCTTTCACCCAGTTAGATTATTATGCTTCATCTTTCCTAAGATAATAAATGAATACAGTCCTTTGGATTGTATTTTTGTAATGTTTTGAATATTCATAAAAAATTATTTAATATAAATTTATGTTAATCCTGGGTCACTATAAATAGGCGGTATCATCTATGAATGCTTCTTTTATACCTTTTGTGGGTAAACTTTAGGGGATAGTCTGTAGGGATGTCTCTGACCCAAACTTGGTTTTGTACCCAAGGGAGGTAGCTTCTGATATCTCACAACCAGGGGGTCTAAATATTTTATTTGTTGAGTCCCCACATTTAGTGTATGTTATGGATCCATTTTATCTATGGGTATTAACACTATTTTTTGTGGAGTATAGGATTTGAGTGTTAGTTGAGTCCCTAGTTGTTGAACTTATCCAATAGGGATATAACCTTGGATTACATGTGAATTGACCTTTCTTAACTCCTTCATCTTATCCAACTAATATATAAATTTATCCTCATTTGTGATGAGATCAATCTATTCGGGTGGTGGGTGGTATGAAGCCTTTCACTTACACTTTTCATTTGTGGATTCTCATTGAGGAGGTAGCATCGGAGCAGTTGAGGGAACCCCCAAATTCTGAGAAATCCCCTAGTTTTGGGTTTGCCGATGTCATTCAATAATTTAATTATGGTATGTATTTCAAATTGAAACATCCTTCTCCCACTCATCTATAATAGTATTTTTTTTTGGAGTATGTGTGGGGTGTCAATAATTATCATTGATTCATAATTAATGGGAGGTATTTCATCATCTTCCTTGAGAGACCACCTTTTTTCATACCACCATAATGCCTAATTCTCTTCCCCACTTATCCAATTAAAACTGTTTTCAGAAATTTATCACAAGGGAATCCCTAATCAATTTTTTTTTCATGTCCTCTATGATGACATCAGGTCATGGGATAAGATGAGCTAGGAAGATCTATTTTTTTATTCACCCAAATTTGGTGAGGGGTGGCATCCACTGAGGAAGAGGTTGTTGAGTTAAAAATGACCCCATCCTAATGGGCTATGGATATTGCCATTCCATTTACAAAACCATTCAAGCCTAATTTTTCAATATTGAAGGTTGTGTTAAAAAATCCCCCATCCTTGTAGACTTGGTTTCATCCAGGATTTTCATGGATATTGATATTGTATTTATATTTTAGATTTTGTAGAGTCGTTTTTTATAGTGGAATGGTGTTATTATGCTTTTTTCACTTGATCAACCTGATTCCAAATATATTTTAAATCATTGATGGTCTTCCTCCATTAGGTAATATTCTATCTCAATATTTTTGGATTCTTGATGAATGATTTTTTCGATGTAACACTACAATTTAGCACGATTTCTTTAAGATTCAATCAAGGTGGGGTTTTTTTATTGTACCGTGTGTCTTGAATAGAGTCCATTTATTGAAGTCGACCTAACCCTATAACATTACATGATTTATACTTTTTAGGGATTTTCGGATTGGGGAGTGCAGTGAAATTTAATTCTCTCATGTTTTCTATATCCTCTGACATGAACACCGAATGGGGTGTCTATAATAATGTGATATAATTCATTAAATGCATTGAGTCATGAATGCCAGAACGACCCCTTATGTTTTCCCAATTTCAAGTATCATAAAGCTAAGAGATTTGTTAAGTCAATTGGATTCTGTATCCCCTCCCTTACCTTGATGTTGCATATATTTTCATCATAAGGTAATATTTTTTTCTTTTTAGTGATCAAATGTATTCCATATATTTAGTCAGATGTCATGTAAAAATCATCTGAAAAAACATCTGGAATGTTGTATTTGGGAGTGGATAATGTCCGAACATGGATAATATATTTCCTTTGGCCAACTGTCTCATCATGATTTACATTTATTCTACAACTTTATTTAGAGGATCCTCCACCTTGTATGACCAGAGGGGATGCTTTCTTGCTACATTATTATAAGCAACCAGATCAGTAGATATTTTATCTATCATACACTACGTTAAAGTAGGGTTATCCTCACACATATATACCCATGGTTTAGAGAAAAATTGGGTATAGATGTTGTGCCCAAATCCTTACCCATTGTTTTAAAAAATGGTGAAAATTGGTATATGTAAATTTATTTTCAAAAATCATGGGTATAACTTCTTAAAATAATGAGAAAACCTTCACCCCTCCACATTTTGAATCCCTAATTCCATACCCTTGATGACCTTGGTTCCCCCATCCCCCTGTCATGTGAAATTTCCCCTTTGGCTGCTAATATTCCTCAATTTATTGATTTTTTTGTCATGATCAATAAGTCTTTAATCCCTCCAATTCTTTCTTTTAAACTAACCTAAAAGGCAACTAGTTTTATTCTCTATATTTCACCTTTAATTCAACGAGTCTTCATTTATGATCTTCTTCAACATCAAATTAGTGAGTTTTAAATTCATCTTCTCTTCTTTTGGATATTATTATCAATTTTATCTATGCATGTTATTCAAATAGTGCATGTTTTCATCACTTATATCATAATTTTTTTAAATTTATATTATAATAGAGATCAAATATTGTTTATTAAATTATAAAATGAACTCTTTTATTTAAAATTTATTTATTGCTAAAACAATCCGAGTAATTCATATGATTTATAAATGAATTTTAGAATACTATGGTGGAAATTTTTTGGGATTTAAATATTTTCAAAGTCATGAATCATATTTAAGTTAACTATATGGGTTAATGTTGCTTTTTTATTATCCAACAGTAATGGAATGAAATTATTAAAATTAATTTTTTTATTTAATTATCAATGGTTAAACAATATATTATATTATTTTAACCCAAAAATAAATAATACTACAATGATGTACCTGATTATACTATAATAAGTAAATCTGAAATATTGTGTTATCTATAGAGGTTGGTTCTTCAGTAATTCCCTATTTTATTTAGATTACTTTTAAATAGTGTTTCTTATATTTATTAATTAGGATTTAGACATGAATGAATGATAAAATATTATTTCAAATAATAAAATATTTTTATTTCAAATTTTTATGAATTTAAAACATCTGTTATGTAAAAATATTTATATAATCCATTGGTAAATATAATTAAAATATTTTCACTTGAAATTAATTTTATGAAACTTTTTTTCCATTGATAATGTTTTACATGAAAATTTAGTTCTTTAATAAAACCGTAATGGTATAAAACATAGTTTCACCTATTTTTATTAACTGTTAAGTGTGACCTAATTTTTTATTAATAATGATTCCTTGGTTATTTTATTATATATTAAGTATTTTAATATTTATTTACTCTACATGTTAAATGAATTAAAACCCATCTAGCCAAACTTCACCTCAATAAAGAGGATTCCCCAGTGGTTTAGTAATGGAAGGGTTTCATAATGTGAGATGTAAAGGGTTAATTATTTAGTCTTGATAGATCTTACCCAAATTAAATACTTCCTAAATTGAAATATAACATCATGTAAAATCTATTTACCTTATGTTTGAATAATTTAAGTTACCGTAACCTTAAATAAAATCCATGCATGACTAAATGTTATCCTCAATTATGTTTTCAACTGAGAACACCTCTATAGATAAGAAATACACATTTTTCTTCTATTATTCATTTGTAGTTAATAATTGAAACACATGAACCTTGTTTGCATTTATATGAGTATTCCTTGGTTATTTCTTAGGAAAGTATTTATTATTTGTTTGGATGGATAGTAGAGTATTCAGTAATGGTCACATACATTGTGCATTGTATTTAATTTGGTTTCCTATTAGCAGTTTTTAATTTCCTATGCACTATATATTAATTTCTCTTTGAATTTGAATATAATTGTAATTGTGGTTTACACTTTTTATTGGAAAAAATCTTTTTCCCCTATAATTAAATAGATAGATGTCGGATGTATCATACCAATTTGATTTTAACCATGTTTCCAAAAAGTATTGGAATTTTTTAGATTTTAGATTAAATAATGATTCAGATGGAGGTACTAAATAATGTCAGTGTTATAATTATGTTATAAGTACATGGTTAATCTGAGAATAATTTTTATTCCATATAACAAAATTTGGATTGCCAAAAAAATTATTATTTTTGGTATCACAATGGAGAGAAGAGATAATATTATATTACTCATAAATGTTAAGAAACAAGTGGTATGTATAATTTGATATTTGACCAGTTTCCATTTGTGAATCATCACAAGAGATATATTATTCATAGGAAATAAGTCAATTATATCAATACACATGTGAAAAAAAACTAAGTATGGTAATGTTTAGAGAGAGAAAATTTAATGGATTCTGCCAGAACACCGGTATAATAGGAATGTACTAAAATGAAAAAGCTAGAATCTTGATTGTTGTTATATCATGGAATACTATTTATAGAATTTGTATTACATCAATTGATTTTGTTATTAAGATTTTTTAAATACTATCTCTATGATGGTGCATATATTCCCTCAAATCATTATAATGCATGGACGTTTTCTAAGTATCTCAGATTTTATAAAACAAATTAATGCTTGTATGAATGATTATAGTTAATTTTGGGAGGAAACAACAGACCTTAATTGATTTTAATATTTTGGTAAATCTCAATAGAAGTCAAATACAAATTTAAAACCGTCTCATGTTCCATAGAAATTAATTTCACATATTCCATTTATTCTCACGGTTCAAAATCTATTCATGTCTATAAAAATATTTGCCAATATATTATAGTATGATGTAGAGAGACCAAATTTTAATAATGAGTTGGTTCATCCTACATATGGATGAACATAGTGGTAATTTGATGAAATACATCCTAATTTTGTAGTTAAGTTTTGTAATTTCAATTTAGGTTCACCCTATGATTTTTTTAATCTTTTTTTCATATGACTACTACTTACAACATGTGGATAATTTTTATTCATGTTTATAATCTTTTTTATGGATCAGTATGAAAAAAAATCACATTATTCAGTATAATAATATCTAGACCTTCATATCCTGGTAATAATATAGAAATATACTAGAATCCTTTAATAATATAGTTGACACTACTTTGGTGTATGGTTGTTTTCATATTAAATTATTCACTAAAAAAATATTTTAGATGTGTTCTTAATTATATGAACTATAAATGATTTCCCTTCTTATTAAATAATTTATGATTGGATCTCAATGGGAAAACTATCATGTCCTATTTAATAATGAAAACATGATAGGGAAGGCTTATATATCACTGTATTTTTTTCATGGGGTTTTGAAAATTCATACCAATGAATCATCAAAATAGAAAGAGTCACCGGAGGTTTGATAAAATTTTTGACATTGAAAGCCCACCTCAATTTATGTCAAGAACTAATGTTCTTAATGAATTGGATGAATTCAGTTCTTCATTATTGAAATTTACTATAAAATATAAAAAGAGGAGGAATTTTAACACTGAGTACACTTACAATTGTAAAAAAAGTATCTTTTTGGAGTTTCTATATTGGTCTAAAAAATATTTAAGTCACTATTTAGATATAATGCACATTGATAAAACTATGTGTGAAAATTTTCTTTTAAGTATTCTAAATATCATGGGGAAGACCATAGATAACTTATAATCTCAAAAGGGCTTGTTGGATTGGGGTATTCTACCAAAATTAAATCATTTTTTATCAGTGAAAATAAATGGAACGTTAATTATGCATCTTATATGATGAAACCTTTTGAGAAAAATCAATTTTGTGATGTAGTTTAGAATATCAAAGTTCATGATGACTACTTTAGAAACATATCTAAATGAGTCAACCAAAGGGATTTGAAACTAAAATTCCAGAAAACTCATGATTATTGTAACACCCCAAGCTTCCACGGTACGTTTCCCTTTGAATAATGTGATAGCGTGTGTTGTACGCAACCTCGAGTTCTAACACACACCACAACTAATTAAACTAGCCATTGTTAATAGTAATACCTACTTTTTGAAATTATATATATTTTATATTTGAAAATGGACTTCATTTTTGGACTCGGAATATCGAATTTAGCCTAAGGTGAAATTTTGGTACTTTTCGGATAACTTTCATATTTTGATGAATAGTGAAAATTACTAAATTTTAATTAAAAACAACTTTTTTAATCAAAATAATTAATAGTGATAAATTATGAATTTGAGTGGTTTTAAAGTATATTTAGAATATATTTTTACCATTTAAAATAATTTTGGTCATTGGACATAATTTTACAATTAAACCGAACATAAACAAGTGTCAATCTTTTGATAGTTATTATCTCTTAAAAACACGCTTTTTGTTTTGACAGCGGGAATTAATTTTAAATTAATTTCTGCCACTTCTGTGTTTTGAATTTAGGAAAATGGATTCCATATTTGGAATCAGGATGTTCAAATTGTGTAAATAGGTAACTTTTATTTTTAGACATTTTGAATAGTTAATGTGGTAAATATTTTATTTACCATGGTTAAAGGGTAAATCCGGTAAATAAAGGTTAAAAAATAATATTATAATAATACAAAATTACCCTAAAACGTGTCCTAACCTTATTGGTGGACACATACCCGACCATGGGAATCCTTGGGTCAATTTGGGGACCCCTTGGAGCCACTTGTATGTGGTAGGGACACATTATATTAATAAAGTTAAAATAAAAATAAAAATGGCATAAGCTTACATCTTTTAGAAGAACAATTTTTACATAGGGTTATACATGTTGGATTTTCGATTATAAATATTCATTAGAAAGCTAAAACGATTTCCTACATGATGATAATTTATTTATAATTTTTAGACATCAAATAAGTTAAATTATTAATGACACAATAATGATGCAATTTTTACCTCATTAATAAATCATTTAAATAAATAAGATTATAATGATTAAAATATTATCTAAAACCTGTCCAATTCTTATTGGTTGATGTTATTTAGAATATGAGTCATCTTATCTTCGACCTCAATGATTTTTGGACCATTATAAACCGAATAAAAATATATTATAAAGTAATACTTTCACACTTTCCTAAAGAGCCCCTCCTCTCCCTTATAAAAGGAGACCACTTCTACTCATTCCTCACACCTCTCAAGCCACTTGGCTCGTCCAAACTCTGCCCAACTAAGCTCCCCACATCCCTATCCTCCTCCTTGAAGCTTCCCCTTAGGCAGAAAGAATTTCAAGAAGTCCTTTGGTTCCAACCAAAGTGAGTTACCTAAATTAAAGGTAACGATTTCTCTTAAATTATTTTCATTTATTTTGCTTCTTCAACCCCCAAAATCATTTTATTTCCTTTCATTTGTAACAACACCAGTATCCTAAATATACTAGGATGTTGTTATAAGAAGGATTCAAACTACACATACACACAACTCCATCTAATGGGTGATGAACATAATGTTTCTGTGGATGGCAAACTAAAGCCTCACGAAACGATGATTGGTCAAATACATCTTACCGCCTCTCATGGTGGCCATTATGATGGCACTATAATTAAATATGATATTAATGATATATATTTTATATATAAGCTTCTGTAATTCCATTTTATTTCATATCCTTATTCGTTTCATGTTGTATATACATACGATAATTTCATTTGAGGAAGTGCGGACTACCGCCCCCTTAAAATGATATGACTCGTTCATACCACACATGGAACGTATAAAGGATGGTGTTAATGAACTTAAGTAACATATATAAAATATTATATTATACTGGAATAGTAATATACCTATGTATCATTTGGATTCGATTCTTTTAAAATAAAAATTAAATGGAAGTAGCGTTCGTGCGTACGTACGGACTACCGTCTCCACGAACGCGAGGAGATTCATTCTCCATCGTATCCATTCAAGTATAATTATCATTTAATGATTTAAAAATGATGTTTAAGGACTTGATATCATTCTGGATATGAATAAGATACAACAAACATGACTTATGTAACAAAACATATAAAAGAAAATGAGTAAGTTAACACACGAAACGACGATAATTCTAAGATATTATTAACAAATCAATGTTAAAAGATCATATATGATATCATATTAATATATATGATTCTTGTATAATTTAATAACAATTATTTCACCATTATACAGGAGGTTAACCTACCCCAACCAAGGAAAAGTACAAGGTAAGGGATTTTCTTATCTCACATTCAATTCCGTGAGATTTCCATTGTTCGCCACTAAATTATTGAAAGTGGTGTATTGTGTACTGCCATTTGATATATATTATCATGATTATCTTTATATTCATGTTATTATGTAAATAATTTGGTGGTTATTAACTTTTGGCCATACGAATCAGTTGATTAACGCGGTAAGGGGTTTTCATCTCACTCCTTATTCCCGTGAGATTCATGTCATATTGCCACCATCACCTTTTGTGTGGTGTATGTACTGCCCATAATTATATTCTTTGTGTAATACACTCTAATTTATGTGTATTTACATATTCATTGTATGATACCTCATTCATGGGTTGTATGTTTCATATGTTACCAAATTGGTAAGGGTTATTTCACAATCTCTTCATTATCCGAGGTTGTTTATATGTAATAATCTGCTGGGATCTCTTTATCATCCACATCCATGTTTCTTAAAAATGTATTTCAAAACATTTTTAATATTTACTAGAGTATGAGTTAAAGTCATTTGTACCCTTGTTTGAATTTTTATAAGAGGTTTATAAAGGAATCTTTCAGTCGTTTTCCAAACAAGGTGCTTTTTAACCTTTTCGACAAAATTTAGTTAAGAATGTCTTTTTTAAACTTATACGGAAGGTGCGGTTATTCTCTTCCATTATTACACCTTTGAAGTTTCCCTTACACACTTGTATGGATATTTTCAAAATAAAGGTTTTCTTTTATAATTATGTGATTTTTAAATGATTTCAAAAAATATATATTTCTCCCAAATATATGAAAATCCAGTGCAAATGTATATGTATTTAACGCAAGCTTAAAAATGTTTTCAGAAAACCTGACTCTCGAGTTTGGTAGACAGGAAGGGATTGGGAGTGGACCCATCATGGCCTGTAATTAGTCGAGCAGTCTCAGATTTAGTTATTTTGTTTTCAAAAGCTTGCATAATGTTTTCAGAAAAACACTGGAATGTATTTTAGCAATTTTAAACGTAAGTATCTTCTAAAAAAATTGCATCGGTAGGTCTCATGAGACAAACTAGTGTCTTGGCACAAGGCCTTGGCAAAATCGTATTTGTAGTCTTGGCACGAGGCCTTGGCTATGTGGTTATGATAGTCTGGCATAATGCATTCCATCATTATGAAAGTGGTTATTGATATTGCATGTGATCATTCGACTAGTAGAATATCCATGTGAGTAAGTAAATGGCATTATTTCATTTTATTTATGCCATACCATGTTAAAAGTTCAAGTTTCAAAGGCTTTTGTTTTAGTTATAAATTGCCTTAAGTGTTTATGATTATTTATGAAAGCTTCTGCTATAATGTTATCCTTACTGAGCATCCGAGCTCACCCCTTTCAATGTTTTATTTTTTTTCCAGGATTATGAAGAAGTAATTTATGAATGACCTGCAGGGATAGTATGAGGGGATATGAAGACAAAATGTTTTTTTTATGATGTAATGTAAAAATTTATGGATGTATCTGGTTATTCCAAGGCTACTAAACTAATCGATCTTTCGAGACTTGATCTTTCTCATGATCATGCCAATGTTATGTAATAATGCACCGACTCTGGGTAACTAGGGTCGGAGCGTTATAGTTGGTATCAAAGGAAGTTTAGTACAAACCTTGGAAGCTAGATTTAGATAAACTCTAATTAGAGCACGTAAACCTAAGATGAACTTTGAGGATTAGTATAGAAGAACTTCCTAGAATTTTGGTATTGTAGATATTTTGTGAGTTTTCCGAGCAATACATCCCTGTCTGGATACGAGCAGGTAGAGGCGGCTCTGGCACAGATGTACCTAGGGGTAAAACCCGAAAACACCGCTTTGAGCTAGACTCGAACGGGAACTGGTGCACGACAACGGGCCTTGCTGCACTCTTGGTTACGACACTCCCGGGGGATATGCTTTGGTAAATTCACAAGATTAGTATAAACCATTATTAAGGGAATACAAAAAAAATGCCCCTAAGAATATATGTTGGCAAATAGATAGTGGATAACCTAGATTTTAACATAGGGTACCCCAAGTTAGGATATATTGTTCAATTACAAGATTATCCTATTATGTCTATTTTTTTACATTGTTATTAGATAAGTATTCAAAAAAACCCTAATTGTATTTTCTTTTGTTAGTTGAAACATGGAGGGAGCAAGATCACGAACAACTCTTCTCTCTCTTCCTGAAGAACTACTTACAATTATTATCCAGAAGTCATGCGCAGACGATGTTGAAACTTTTTCAAATATCCAAGTTACATGCAAACAACTTTATGAGACATCCAATAACTCTAGCATTGCACGATTCTTTCAAGGATCAAGTACCGACTATGGGATAATATTGCGCTCTCAACTTTCTTACCACGCTAAGCGTGGGAAGTACCATCAGGGTCTTTTCAAATTATTCACTTTATCGCAAAATTACGATGCACTAAATGATTTCCTAGATGCTGCAGAAGATGGAGACCTTCGAGCAGCCTATATGTATCAAATTATATATTTATGTCTTTTGGGATATACGAAAACTGATTTACCAAAACCTTATTTTGAAATATTTGAAGATGAATCAGTGAGAATTTTTCTAAAAAAACATGTTAAAGACGATGTCTCAAAATTATATATAAGAAATACCTATTTTTTTTATGATGCATCGATGCTTCCATCGATATAATCCAAAATGGATGAGGAGTTTTTGGGTAAAGGAAGTAGATGATTTTGAAAAATTCCTGAGGTACCATTGTGACACATGAACGCATTCTACCAAAAGTCAAATCCACCTAGTCTCTCCAGAGTTCATGTTGTGATCCACATACCTCTAGTGACAAAATACATGCCTGACCCAATGCATGTACTCACCTATGAAGAATTATAACTGGAACTCGATCTATCTTATTGTGAAGATCCTATCAGAATTCTTCATACCAAAGATCAAGTGTTGAGAAACCGGATGACTTGTCTGGTAAAAGATCTATGGAGAAATCATAAGATGGAAGAGGCAATGTGGGAACCCGAGGAACATATGATGAAGAACCAATGTGGAAATAAATGGATGGTGAAATGTTTAAAAGTGTTAGTGCTCTTTATTGATGGGATTACTTTGGAATAATTTTCTCTTGTATGTGTAAACCTGCAATTTATCATGTGAAAATGATATCTGAGGAAGAATTATCTTTTCTGTTGCGGATATAGTTATAAATAACCATTTGGTCTTATATGATCATTGGGTTTGAGGAAATTATAAGTTATTATAATTTGGGATGAAAATGCAAGGTATGATATAATATTTGTGGTTAAATTATGTTATTTTGAGGAATTTATCTCATTTTGGTAATATTATAAAATATATTTTTTGAAAAAGGACAACACGTAGACCGTGTGACAACTCGTCGCGTCGGACAAAGCTATGGGAATCGAACCCACAACCAAAGTGCGATTGGGATTTATCGCCTACCACTGGACTACGTGAAGTCCCTGGTTAGTATGACTATTTTTTTTGTTAAATGATTTTATTGATCAATAATAAGATGATTTGGGTTCTTATGTCTTATCAAATGAATACCCTTGGTATAGGAAAATGATTTGGTGATTAAGTGATAAATGTTATTTTGGAAGATGTTCGCTTTGTTGGGAACACTATATGCCCAAGGAAAATAGAATACAATGGGGTTTCATTTGTAGAGTAATGGTGGATTTTTATCTACGTTTTTATTTTTGATTTATAGTGATTTAGGTTATTTATGGAAATGATTAACATATAACAGAGAATATGTGATAATGTTAATTACTTTTAGGTATGTGACTTTAAGAGTATTTGATGTCATTTGGAGATACAATGTAACATGGGAGACTACATAATCAAATTCTTCTATGTTTTGGGTTTCAATATTGGTTTGGATTATATTAAAGGATTTTAGGGACAATTGGTTATTGAATGGTATCTATTTAACTTTGGGGTATTGTTGGTTTAATTTTAGAAATTAAGATTAGTGCATATTTATCTCAATAAATATCCTTTTGGGGGATCATTAGATCATTCACTAACCATTTTGGTTTTGATTAATCTTCAAAGACAATGTAAATATATGGTTTATCCTGCATGGATCTTGTGATTCTATAGAAGTTTATTCTAGCTCTTCCAGTGTGACCAAGTCTTCATGAATACTCATCGTTTAAAAAAAAATTGAGTTAGTGGTGGAAATTTATTAAAGGATGAAAATCTACTTAAAATGTGAGTATATCTCATAATGTTCTTAGTCAATATCATAAATGAATTCCTATTCCTTATGTAATGTAACTTAAAAAAAATGTTGTTCGTTCACTTTCCTACTAGGAGACTAATGGTCGTTTGTCCCAACACAAGTGTGTGGTTTTCTCATTGTTAACTTTCTCCTAATCATGATTTCTATCCCTCTCCATCAGAACTTGACACTTAGTTTATAATCCATATCCATGTTTTCTTACATGGAATCCTAGTATGGGTTATCTTGGATGACCCTTATACCTCTCTCTCTTTCTTTTAAAGTGATAGTTTTATTGACTCTTTTTCCGATGTGGGACATTCCATTATATTCCCAAGAAAAATTTTAAAAATTGCGAGGACGCAATTTAATGAAGGAGGGGAGAATGTAACACCCCAAGCTTCCACGGTACGTTTCCCTTTGAATAATGTGATAGCGTGTGTTGTACGCAACCTCGAGTTCTAACACACACCACAACTAATTAAACTAGCCGTTGTGAATAGTAATACCTACTTTTTGAAATTATATATATTTTATATTTGAAAATGGACTTCATTTTTGGACTCGGAATATCGAATTTAGCCTAAGGTGAAATTTTGGTACTTTTCGGATAACTTTCATATTTTGATGAATAGTGAAAATTACTAAATTTTAATTAAAAACAACTTTTTTAATCAAAATAATTAATAGTGATAAATTATGAATTTGAGTGGTTTTAAAGTATATTTAGAATATATTTTTACCATTTAATATAATTTTGGTCATTGGACATAATTTTACAATTAAACCGAACATAAACAAGTGTCAATCTTTTGATAGTTATTATCTCTTAAAAACACGTTTTTTGTTTTGACAGCGGGAATTAATTTTAAATTAATTTCTGCCACTTCTGTGTTTTGAATTTAGGAAAATGGATTCCATATTTGGAATCAGGATGTTCAAATTGTGTAAATAGGTAACTTTTATTTTTAGACATTTTGAATAGTTACTGTGGTAAATATTTTATTTACCATGGTTAAAGGGTAAATCCGGTAAATAAGGGTTAAGAAATAATATTATAATAATACAAAATTACCCTAAAACGTGTCCTAACCTTATTTGTGGACACATACCCGACCATGGGCATCCTTGGGTCAATTTGGGGACCCCTTGGAGCCACTTGTATGTGGTAGGGACACATTATATTAACAAAGTTAAAATAAAAATAAAAATGGCATAAGCTTACATCTTTTAGAAGAACAATTTTTACATAGGGTTATACATGTTGGATTTTCGATTATAACTATTCATTGGAAAGATAAAAAGATTTCCTACATTATGATATTTTATTTATAAATTTTAGACATCAAATAGGTTAAATTATTAATGACACAATAATGATGCAATGTTTACCTCATTAATAAATCATTTAAATAAATAAGATTATAATGATTAAAATATTATCTAAAACCTGTCCAATTCTTATTGGTTGATGTTATTTATAATATGAGTCATCTTATCTTATACCTCAATGATTTTTGGACCATTATAAACCGAATACAAATATATTATAAAGTAATACTTTCACACTTTCCTAAAGAGCCCCTCCTCTCCCTTATAAAAGGAGACCACTTCTACTCATTCCTCACACCTCTCAAGCCACTTGGCTCGTCCAAACTCTGCCCAACTAATCTCCCCACATCCCTCTCCTCCTCCTTGAAGCTTCCCCTTAGGCAGAAAGCATTTCAAGAAGTCCTTTGGTTCCAACCAAAGTGAGTTACCTAAATTAAAGGTAACGATTTCTCTTAAATTATTTTCATTTATTTTGCTTCTTCAACCCCCAAACTCATTTTATTTCCTTTCATTTGTAACAACACCAGTATCCTCAATATACTAGGATGTTGTTATAAGAAGGATTCAAACTACACATACACACAACTCCATCTAATGGATGATGAACATAATGTTTCTGTGGATGGAAAACTAACGCCTCACGAAACGATGATTGTTCAAATACATCTTACCGCCTCTCATGGTGGCCATTATGATGGCACTATAATTAAATATGATATTAATGATATATATTTTATATATAAGCTTCTGTAATTCCATTTTATTTCATATCCTTATTCTTTTCATGTTGTATATACATACGATAATTTCATTTGAGGAAGTGCAGACTACCGCCCCCTTAAAATGATATGACTCGTTCATACCACACATGGAACGTATAAAGGATGGTGTTAATGAACTTAAGTAACATATATAAAATATTATATTATACTGGAATAGTAATATACCTATGTATCATTTGGATTCGATTCTTTTAAAATAAAAATTAAATGGAAGTAGCGTTCGTGCGTACGTACGGACTACCGTCTCCACGAACGCGATGAGATTCATTCTCCATCGTATCCATTCAAGTATAATTATCATTTAATGATTTAAAAATGATGTTTAAGGACTTGATATCATTCTGGATATGAATAAGATACAACAAACATGACTTATGTAACAAAACATATAAAAGAAAATGAGTAAGTTAACACCCGAAACGACGATAATTCTAAGTTATTATTAACAAATCAATGTTAAAAGATCATATATGATATCATATTAATATATATGATTCTTGTATAATTTAATAACAATTATTTCACCATTATACAGGAGGTTAACCTACCCCAACCAAGGAAAAGTACAAGGTAAGGGATTTTCTTATCTCACATTCAATTCGGTGAGATTTCCATTGTTCGCCACTAAATTATTGAAAGTGGTGTATTGTGTACTGCCATTTGATATATATTATCATGATTATCTTTATATTCATGTTATTATGTAAATAATTTGGTGGTTATTAAATTTTGGCCATACGACTCAGTTGATTAACGTGGTAAGGGGTTTTCATCTCACTCCTTATTCCCGTGAGATTCATGTCATATTGCCACCATCACCTTTTGTGTGGTGTATGTACTGCCCATAATTATATTCTTTGTGTAATACACTCTAATTTATGTGTATTTACATATTCATTGTATGATACCTCTTTCATGGGTTGTATGTTTCATATGTTACCAAATTGGTAAGGGTTATTTCACAATCTCTTCATTATCCGAGGTTGTTTATATGTAATAATCTGCTGGGATCTCTTTATCATCCACATCCATGTTTCTTAAAAATGTATTTCAAAACATTTTTAATATTTACTAGAGTATGAGTTAAAGTCATTTGTACCCTTGTTTGAATTTTTATAAGAGGTTTATAAAGGAATCATTCAGTCGTTTTCCAAACAAGGTGCTTTTTAACCTTTTCGACAAAATTTAGTTAAGAATGTATTTTTTAAACTTATACAGAAGGTGCGGTTATTCTCTTCCATTATTACACCTTTGAAGTTTCCCTTACACACTTGTATGGATATTTTCAAAATAAAGGTTTTCTTTTATAATTATGTGATTTTTAAATGATTTCAAAAAATATATATTTCTCTCAAATATATGAAAATCCAGTGCAAATGTATATGTATTTAACGCAAGCTTAAAAATGTTTTCAGAAAACCTGACTCTCGAGTTTGGTAGACAGGAAGGGATTGGGAGTGGACCCATCATGGCCTGTAATTAGTCGAGCAGTCTCAGATTTAGTTATTTTGTTTTCAAAAGCTTGCATAATGTTTTCAGAAAAACACTGGAATGTATTTTAGCAATTTTAAACGTAAGTATCTTCTAAAAAAAATTGCATCAGTAGGTCTCATGAGACAAACTAGTGTCTTGGCACAAGGCCTTGGCAAAATCTTATTTGTAGTCTTGGCACGAGGCCTTGGCTATGTGGTTATGATAGTCTAGCATTATGCATTCCATCATTATGAAAGTGGTTATTGATATTGCATGTGATCATTCGACTAGTAGAATATCCATGTGAGTAAGTAAATGGCATTATTTCATTTTATTTATGCCATACCATGTTAAAAGTTCAAGTTTCAAAGGCTTTTGTTTTAGTTATAGATTGCCTTAAGTGTTTATGATTATTTATGAAAGCTTCTGCTATAATGTTATCCTTACTGAGCATCCGAGCTCACCCCTTTCAATGTTTTATTTTTTTTCCAGGATTATGAAGAAGTAATTTATGAATGACCTGCAGGGATAGTATGAGGGGATATGAAGACAAATTTTTTTTTTATGATGTAATGTAAAAATTTATGGATGTATCTAGTTATTCCAAGGCTACTAAACTAATCGGTCTTTCGAGACTTGATCTTTCTCATGATCATGCCAATGTTATGTAATAATGCACCGACTCTGGGTAACTAGGGTCGGGGCGTTACAATTATCACATCCTTCATGATTAATTGAGTCTAATAGTAATCTTTTATTTTCTATCCAATAATTTAAGAGTGAAAATTATTCACCTATTATATCTTATAGAGACCTTTGTGATAAAATTTTATGGAAGTATTTCTTGATAAAAATGTAGAAAGAGGTTCCATTAATTTTTTGTGAGTAGGAAAATAATTCCTACATAATTTTTTACCATCACGATGCATTTAATAGTTCATCTTTCAACTGAAAGACTTATTTGGGGCCTAATAAATTTTAGTGGATATATCCTTCAGAAATTAATATATGAATAAAGAAATATTATGATCAAAATAAGAACCATCCTAAGGGTTTCATTTTGAGATGTTATCTTGATTAAGAATGTATGGATTTTGTTCAATGTGTTTTTGTAATGTGAGCACAAGATGAAAATGGAAAATGAGAAATGAATATGAGATGCATGGGAAATTTATCACTAATTTCAATCTCTTCCCCAAACAAGAGGAATTCTTGGGTCATTTACATTAGCTACATTTATCCCTGAGGAGTAGGATATGGAACATCGCAGATTATAGTTTAACTATGGTTAGTTTAATGACTGTATCAAGTAAGTAATTTTAATATTTATTTTTTATTTCATACTATGTCATTTTACATACACCATAAACTTTTATTATCATTTTATCGAGGTAGCATAAACATATTATAAGTTGAGTTCATCAATATTTTCTTTTGAGAAGGAGATAGTATTTGCATAGCCAAGAGTTTCTTACTTGGTTGAAATCAAGGGTATGGCCATTATTTTAAGTAACATAAAACATTTATATTAATATAATTGTATTATTTATATATATTTTAGTTATTTAGTTGACTAATTGGCTCTGTTTCTCAATAATTAAGAGCAATGGATTTTTTCCCAATTTATTGGTTCATGAATAAAAATCTTTAATACTGAATGTGTATAAATTTGTTACAACTGATTGAGTGTTCAAAAGGAGAATAGATCTTGATTTAATTATATAAACTCTAGCAATGGACTATTTTTCTATTTCATCACATAGTCATCCTCAATATGAAAATATGTATTATAATGGACTTTTAGATAAAGTGTAATTATTGGATTACTACTCTCGTGGTTGAGTCATTGTGATGAAATGTAAATGGTTTGATTCAATGACTTGACATGGTACATTTATTAATGATTATAGATTCAGGGTTATTGACTTGATTCAATTCTTGGATACTGATGAACCATACATTTTGGAATCAATTGAAAAATAAGGGTTTTATATGAAATATCATCTGATACTTGATTACATTATCATTCATTAAGTAATCTCATTACATATTTTTAATTATTTTTGGGATGAAATTGACTCCTTTGAAACACACATTAGATTCAAAAAAAATATTTCATATCATAACTAAAACTATCCCATTGTGAGAGTTCATTTTGAACAAGAAGTTATGGTGGGTAATATATAGAAGAAACCAAATATGTTCAATGTTCATTTAGTTTTCATTGACATGGGTTTCTTAGGTTGGAATTTGTATAATTAATTTAATTTATTTTAATTTAGGAATTATAGGTTTGTTTTAGTATTTTTTTGTTTCATTTCATTTAGTTATATTTATTTCAATTCTGAAAATTGGAATTAAAACTAGTTTTTTAATGTATAAATTGGTTTTAAATTAATTTATCTAAAACATGTGATGACATTTATTATGAAATGTTTGACTTCTAAGTTTTATGAAATATTTTTAAAAGCTATTTCTCAAAAATGTACATTCCATTCTTATGCAGATTATAATAAAAATAATTACATTCAAAGGAAGCGACAAATTTATACATATCGATAAATGCATGAGGGTGGGTTTCCTAATATTCTTCCCTTGGTCAGTATAATAACTATATTATTTTTCTTCTTCAGTACATATAATTCCATATTCATATTACTTATAAAATGTTTTCGGGGGATTCAGTTGAATCAGTATTAACTCCTCCTCATCCTACTAGCACAGGTTTGAGTGGGGGTGATCGGAGACCTAGAGGGATTACCTTTCATACCCATTAACATAATAAACCACAAATGAAAATCCCATCTACCACACTATTCAATCCCACACTTGTTCCTATAGGTATTTTTCCACCCACACCATCATCATAATCTCATTTAGTCTCTTCTTCATATACCATGTCTATGCATATTCCAAGGAAGTTCACACCTTTATAATATTCATATCCTTTTATACATCCCCAAACCTACTACCCATATCCTATGATGTATATTCTGCCTCAATTTCTTAATATCCATCAAATATCTGATGGTTTTGTTCCTTCATCTTTCACTCTAGTACATGCAGATCTACCATAGCATATACTATAATTGAAACATATTTTAGAGGATACTAATTTAGGACATTCCAAAAATCCCTCAGAGTATATTTAGTATCCTAAATTTGGTTTTTTATTATAAGTGTGAATAATTATATCACATTGTTTTTTCCTTTTGTACCATGAGTTAATTATTTTTATTTTTTCCTCTTATCTTATTCAGTGGGATATTTTAGTAGACGATATGGGTGAACCTATATGTTAAAATAATCACATCAAAAAACACAAATAATGGTTAATTACAATTAATAAAACCATATGATAGGTAAAAATTTGAGGTATTTTATAATATTCATGAGAACTTCATCCAAGTACAACAATATCTTTCTCGTTGAACTAGTCTCATAGAGAAATATCTGTACTAACATCAAGGATAAATCATGGTCAGATATATGCGTATGAAAATTTATTATATATATATATATATATAATTTTATTTATTTGAATTAACATGTTCTTTGTAGCATTTGTTTTAATTTTCTGATGGTGATGATACTAAGGTTTCAATGCAGTTGGATCATGGAGTGTTCTGAATATCATATAAGAATGAGTTATATATTCGTTGGAGGCATATATTCAGTTATGGTTTTGAGGGTGTACCAACACTCCCTAACTTTCCAACAACACAATATCATAAAATGGTCACATATTGGTAGAGTGGTGGGAATAATGGATTCCCAATATTTAATGGTTTTCATTTAAAATTTAATTTTTTATTGATTGTATTGAATTTATGTTCTTAAGATTCATTGTCAAAAAAATAAATGATGTATTTTCACAATTTGGGGCTCACTAAAACACTCAAGCATAATAAGTACAACACAAATTAATATTAAGAGAAATAATATCTATATTTATATTGTTATTTATTTATCTTTTCATGATGATATTTATGTTTTATTATCATTAATCCCTCTAATATCATGTTGTAAAACCATATTTCAAAAGGAAAATTAGCCAAATGGCATAATGGACAACTAGACTAATGACCTGAAGCAAAATTTTCCTAATGAACTAATGGCCTAAATTTCCTAATGGACTAATAGTCGTAATTGGCTAATTAGACTAATGGCCAAATTGCCTAATGGCGTAATTGGCATAACTACCAAATTGGCCTAATGGCCTAATGGACTAATGACTAATGGCCTAATGGCCTAAAGGAATGTTATACTAATTTTATAATGGCTAATTGGTCTAGTGGAAAAATAGATGATTTTTCAATTGGTCTAATGGTGTAATTTCATAATGACCAATTTTACTAATGGAAAATTATCCAATTGGCCTAATAGAATAATGTCCTAATGTCCTAATGCTATAATTTTCAAATGACCAAAGGGAAAATTTTACTAATTTCTTATGAGCCTAATTCAAAATTGGAAAATTTTCCTATTGGACTACTGGAAAATATTCCTAATGGACTGATGGTAAACTGGACAATTGGCTAAAAGCTCTAATAGAAAATTCTCTAATTGGCCTAATGGACTAATATAAGAATGACCGATTTCCCTAATGGAATAATGGTAACGTGGTAAATTGTCCTAATGGCCTAATGGATAATTTTTCTAATTTGCACATGGCCTAATGGCCTAATGGTCAATTGGTCAAATGGGATAATTTCCTAATGGACTAGTAGACAATTTTCCAAATGGCCTAATGACCGAATGGCCTAATGGAAAAATAGCTTATTGGACTAATGGAAAATTTATCTAAAATTATAATGGCCAATTGTGTTATTATCCAAATGGCATGATTACATAGTTGTACTAATGGCCCATTGTCCTAATTGGATAATTTAATAATGGCCAATTGGCCTAATTAGAGAAATGTACAATTGGATTAATGGCCTAATGGCCAAATGACCAATTAGCCTAATCACCTAATGTCCTAATATCCAATTGGACATTTGTCCTAATAGCCTAATGGACTTTTATTTAATTGGCCTAATGGTCTAATGGTCTAATGTCCAATTGGCCTTATGGCCTAATGGCATAATTGAAAATTTTCTAGTTTTTCTAACGCACTAATGACCTAATGGATAATTGGCCTATTGTGAAATTATCATAATGGCCTAATGATGTAATTTCCCAAAAGACCTAATGGAATAATGTCCAAATGGAAAAAATTTCTAATGGCCTAATGTTCAATAGGCCTAATGGATAAATGTCCAGTTATCCAATTGGACTAATGAAAAAATGGTCTAATGTTCTAATTGGCCAATTTA
Source organism: Viscum album (assembly GCA_963277665.1). Taxonomy (NCBI): domain Eukaryota; kingdom Viridiplantae; phylum Streptophyta; class Magnoliopsida; order Santalales; family Viscaceae; genus Viscum; species Viscum album. The sequence continues at coordinate 1,114,003,009 of OY728156.1, forward strand.
CCCAATGGCCTAATGAACGAAGATCTAATTTCCCTAATCGAAAACGGTACTAATATCCTTATAGAAAATTGGCATAATGGACAATTGGCCTAATGGAATAATGGCTAATTGGACAATTGGCCTAATAGATAATTGGGAAATTTGCCTAATGGCCTATGGAAAATTGACAAACTGGCCTAATGGCCAAATGGAAAATTGGATAAATTGAATAATGGACTAATGCCTAATATCCTAATAGCCTAATTGTCCATTTGTCCTAACGGCTAGTTGACCTAATGGCCTAATGGCCAATTGGCCAATTGGCCTAATTCCCAACATCCCAATTAGCCTAATGACCTAATTTTGTAATAGGTAATTGACATAATGTCCTAATGGCCTAATGAACATATGGGAAATTATCCAATTGGACTAATTTATTAATGTAAAATTGGCCTAGATTTATTAGTTGGACTAAATTAGCCAAATAAAAGACCAAATTGGCCAAAATTGGTCAAATAAATGTCATAAATTGCCTAATTTTCCTAAATTATCCGAAATTGATTATATAGCCTAATTGAACTAATAATCCTAAATGGAATAATTGGCCTAATTTTCCTAAATATCCTAAATGGACTAATTTTTCAAGTTAGTGTAGATGGACTAAATGGAATAAATGACCTAATTAGCCTAAATGGCCTCTATAGAATAGTTGACCTATGTGGAATAGCTGTCCTATATGGCCAAAATAACATAATTGTTAAAAATTGAATAATTGGGATAATTGTCCTAATTATCCTAATTAGACTAATTGTCCTAAATGGAATAATTAATTAAATGGACAAATGGGCAATTAGACAAGTGGCTATTTGGAAAATTTACCAATTACCAAGAAACCAAAACTAAAAATGTACTTAAAGACCAAATGATCAAAATTAAATTTTGGATGAATGACTAAATAACATAACACAAAGATAATTAGACCGAAATGAACATACATGAGGAATCCATATCATTTTTATGTTTAGAATTTTTTTTGAATTTTTTATTTTATGCCACTAGTATTAGATTTGTAATTAAATGTATATGTAGATGCTTCTTCATTTTTTGGATTTCTTCAACAACTAAAATTTTAATTCATTATATTTTTATCACTTTCATATTATTAAATAATGTAGTATTATAATAATAAATGTAATTTTTAGTAAGCATTATTGATCCTCAAAGGCTGTGTGCCTGGAGAAAAATTATTTTGCACGAGTAGGAAGAAAAAATATGGAAGTTTAGTAAATGAAAAAACACTCGAAATTATTGTAAGTTTGCTCATATATATTTAAAATATTTATATTTATTAATAATTGAATATATTGTTTATATTTTCAAAAGATTTCCTGAGAGGCCCTCTATGATAAAAAAGATGACAACTTCAATCGAAATGATCGTTTGAGTCTAGTATTGAGTGAAGAGAAACATGGGAGAGTCTAATGTAACCCTAGTAAAATACACCATCCCTACTAGGTATTGGTATTAATAGAGCTCCTCTAAAACCACTCAAACCACTGAGCTACAAAGTGATCATTTAGAAGTAGTGAAGTGTAATAAAATAACTTCATTAGAATTTGAAAGAAGTAAACAAATCACCAAACACTTCTTGAAAGATATTTCATTTATATTTCAATAACATACTTTAGATTATTCTACTAATATTGATTCATATATAGAATAAATATTCTCTTTAAATAATCCCTAGGTGATGCTAATGTGGGTCCTAGTGGATGTTGACATGATGATGGTGTTGGTAGTGGTGGTGGTGATGATGATGGTGATTATTATTATTATTCTCATAATGATGTTTTTGGTGATTAGGATGTTTCGAATGTTGATGAGGATGAGTATATTAGTGATGGAAGGATATTTTAAATTCCTCTATTTCTTACATATCACTAATGAGACATGTGGATGTTGTTTAGTGACTTGAAATGACTGTTTGTGTGGATGCATATGTATGTTATAGTATTTTAAATGGTTTGAAAGTTGATAATAGAAGTTGGTTGAATGTTAAATTTACAATATATGTATTGAATTGAAGGTGCACTCTGGTTTCAATTTTATTTGTAGTTTTAGGATGGGATAGAAGGGATATTGTTTCCAAATCGAGATAGTTAGCTATACCCATAGTTCAATGAACATTGGGTATATGTTTTCTATAGGGAAAATCAATAACCATGGTTTGAAGAAATGTTGGTATAGGTATATACCAAGGATTTAACCAAAATTATGTGTATGATAAAATATCATAGGATATACCCATAGTTCTTATAAAAACCTTGGTTATCTCTCTATACTAACAATTTTATAAGCCATGGTTCATAAAACCATGGGTATAGACTATACCCTTATTTTTAAAGGATATACCCATGGTTCTAAAACATCGATCTAGGGTATTTTTCTAGTAGTGATATTTGAATGCAGGAAATCCAAGGGTGGTTTTAGAGAATGATAATTATATTAGGGTGTATTCTATCTGAGAAAGGATTTCACATCTCATTGATAAGGCATGAGGAATGGATGAGACCATTTTCCAAAGTTCATCAGATTATAAGGGCTTTCTCATTATTAAATAGGTACGTGGATGAAATTTTGTCAAAGATCAATTTCACAACAAGTAAGAAATTCAAAATTACTTAAATCATGGGGGGGTACTATCATATCTTGAGATTTGTCTACAAGAAGAGTTCTTGCAGCATATACCCTGGGTAGGTTCTTCCGGGTGGACGATTGTAAGGGGATGAAGTCTATGCTATTTTATCTTTTGGACTTTCAATGTGCATTAATTTCACTTATTAAGATATTGGATCTTGAGATCAATAAGATTTTATACATGAATTAATCATTTATGAAAAATGTTCGGGGAGGACCGTCAGAACTACTAACACTATTTACAAAATTTGGTAATGGAAGATTAGGTTTGGGACTTTCCAAATATAAATGTAATAGGGATTCAAGAACTCTAACATTTTATAGAGTAGGATCATAGATCAACTCTTAATTTTCCAATTCCCTTATCAAGCCTTCTTTTCGGATGCCTTCTTATGGGAAACTAGGGCCACTTGCTTGGGATAATGTATTTTATATATGGAAATAATTTTTATTAGATTGGGTGTCATTGTCATAATTTTTCAACAAGTCACTAGAATTTTTGCAAGGGATTGTGCCTTATAGGGTGTGGAAATTAGGGTAAGGCGATTACAAATAGCTTGAACCAAGGTTTGGTCCTGATCTATTTTTCCATACATCATGGGGGAATTTTACTCATTACCATACAAGATGGGAGTAGTGGTGTGTATTTTCTCTTTATTGACCTACATTTTTCATTAATTAGTTACCCCAAATATGGGGATAGATTTCTATTTCTACCCCTCTACCACAATCACTATCATTAATATATCCTGATAGGTTTGTAATATGTGGAAGGAAACTTACATATTACATTTCACCATTATCAGGATGAACTTGGTTACTTCAGAAGATGGAATGAGGAAATATTCCCATTTTTTATGGGAAAGGGGTGTGTGCCTGCTCTTAACCCCCATTTCTTATCAATGTATACATACAATAGTCTAGTGTCATGGTATATATATGGGTCTACTTATTGTTTATTTCCAAAACTTTCTGGTTGTTTTTTAGGAAGGATACAAGGTTATACTTGTCAGATTGGTAGAGGTGGATAGGTCTTTGTCCATGATAATGGATTACATATGTATTTGGTTGGAGGGATTTTCTGATGTGGGTTAGTTTTTTTTTCTTCTTTGTGTTTTCTTTCAAATTTGACTGTTGGGATTTTTTGGATGCTATAAAATAGTTTCAGATGGATTGGAAAGTGTGAGAATGTGATTGATCCCACTCATTGTTGGCTGATGAATTTGATTACCAGGTTTGGTTGGTGGGAAGTAAGGTGTTTACATACTCTCTATTGTCTGGAAACTATCCTAGGTGGGCTATCTTACATTACCAGGTCTGGGTGACTTTGTCTAACTATCTGAGAACACCACCACCATCATACTGAGATATTTTGGTTGTGCAACGTTGGTGGTGGAGGATATTAGAATTATACCTTTTAAGGGACGCATATGATCTCTAGATGATGTTTTTGGTGAACTATTGATCTTTCTCACAAATATAAGGGATAAATAGATTGTTTCACTCTAGGGATATACAACTGAAATTGTTTGAGATAGCAACTGGTGTTTTCTACTTCTAGGCCACCAGTTGTCATGGAGTGGGAAGCTGATTGGGATTAATAATATTGAATTCTTATCGATCTACCTATAGGGATATAAGGGTACCATTATAGGGTAAATACAAAACCAAGGAATTTGATACCATGATATGAAGAAACTAGGTGTGAGATGGTGTGATCTGTTAAGTTAACCACCCCGCATGTGCACTGGTAAACGTGTATTTATTTTGGCTCATATATGACACCATTTAGATTGAAGGTGGATCTAGTAAATGTGCCTAAACCTTTTGTGACAAAAACAAAAAATAACATCCCTTCATATCATAACCCTAATAAATGAACGCATTAGTGATTGATTATTTTATGTCCGTGTTTGGAAATCCTTCATTTTTTGTGCGATAGGGGACTGACATGTGGGTAGCACAGTCAACATAGTTAATGATTTACATCAGGTTCACTATTTTGTTTATGATGAAAAATATTGTGTCATATTGAATATACATTGTTCGATGGTTAGACTATGGGAGTTTGAATAGTTTCACAATCATTAATGTTGAACTCAAAATTTTAAATATCTTTTAATGTGTTTTTTATTGAGCTAGAAACACCAAATGGTTCCCTTATTCAAGATGTTTAACAAACCTTACTTCCAATGGTTGGTGGCCATTGGAAAATGGCTATAATGAAACTCGGTGAATCACATTAGTCAAGAGTAGGGATGGTCAGTCTCATCACACCCTTCAAGGGAAAATTATTTTCTACTCTAGGAATCATTTAATGATTTAAGACACATTCTTGAATCCTTTATCAAATCCCACAAACAACATGAGTCACCCATGAATAGAAAATATATTATTAGAATACATGGATTTTAGAATCATCTATATGTATCTGAGGTTCTTTATAAATAGAGCTATATATATGTATCTTAATATCTCCATTGATGGTTCCCTTTTGTAAATGGATTTGGGATTATTTGGTCATTTATTATTGTGATGCTATCTTTAAGCCATAAATTAGGTTTATCTATAATTTCTCATCATCCATGGATTTATGAGTTGTTTTGATTTTAATACCAGGATAATTATAAGGGGTTCATATATATCATTGGGAAAAGAATTAGAAACCATGTAGTTCTGTTCCACTTAATGGGACACATCATACCTTTAACAGTCATGTGATGAGGAAAAAACCATGAAGCATATTGTCATACAGAAAATATGTGTAGGTGAAAGGATTCTAGTAAAATGATGATGTGGGAATTATTATGAAGCGTTCTAGGGTTACATTAATATTTGAAGGCTCCTAGGTTGGATTTGAACATACCGTGAATGTGGACAAGAAGAAATTAGGTTAGACTTGGTATGTTGGGGTCAAAACTCAAGGAGGCTTCCTACCTATCTCATTTTGGTGGGAATCAAATCCAGAATGGTTTGGTTTTCTAGGGACTACACCAAATAGGGGGTCCCTTTTATTTTATACATGAATATTATTCTAACTCATGGTAATTTGGGGGTTTGGTTGGGTCTTAATCCAAAGTGTACATCCATTTGGTTTAGTTTGTTTTAGGCTTGCACTAAATAAGAGGCCCATTAATTTTGGATACATGGATTTGATGACCCATGCCTATGGAGGCCCTTTTAGGGAAGGAAATAAAAAGGTCCAAAAAAGGATTATTTGTAGTGTAATGCATCTAATCTTGTGATTTACATGATCATAACTATCCTCTAAGACTATGTGACTCATGCTTGTTGTGAAAAAAAGATGAATTCAATGATCTAGAAAACCAAACAATCTTCTTTGTCCACATGTGGATGAGTCCAGGGAGATGTGAGAGATAAAGGGATACAAAGTTCTCTATACTTCTCTTTTTTCAACAACCAGTTTAGTCACACCTAGATACCCATCTAGCAATGGCCTATAAAAAATGGGGGCATACTCTTGGAGGTATTCCTGCATCCCAGTTCCTGAGAACAGATAAGGATAAGAAACTAAAACTGAAATGGAAAAGAAAGCATGATCCCCCATCACATTTTGAAATTTTATGTCCCTAACCTCATATATAAATAGGTATGGAAATGGACCTATACCACATGTATAAAACTAGAAGGATCATAGCACTACCCCAAGGTTGGGGTCCTCATTTCTGAATGTATGAATAATAGTACACACCTAGAGGACCATACCCAGTATCTTAGAAATGTTTGGGACACCGCTTACTGAGGAAACTCATTACAGAATGGGAGACATGCTACTGCTTCTTTTTTCAAAAACATGTAAATATGAAGCCTTCCGTATATTTCTTTACTTTATCCCCTTCATAAGGGAGTTGTAAAGAAGCATGTTACCTGCCATTGGTGACATGATTATAGGGATTAAGGGAGGATTTAGTAGGTAAAGGGTGGGTTATATGAAGGTATCTCATGTAGGGTAAGGCTTGGGTGGACTGAAGGGGTTTCACATAGGTCAATGCTAGGTGATCTGGATTGGGCTCGCATAGGTAAATGATAGGTGAGAAATAAAGGTATTTTCTGAGGTAAGGACTTCATGATTTAGAAGTGGGTCACACATGGTGTGCCTTCACAATCCATAGATGACTTTTGGATGAATGGAAACCTATAAAACCACACTTGAGGGAGTTATTGTTGTATTCTCCATAGGATTCCTCAAGTGTCCTTGCAGGGGTCACACATAGGTCCTAGGCTTAAGAGGGAACCTTCACACAAGTATCTTCTTATTAGGGGGAGTGGTTCCTCATATAGGTGTTTTTATTTCACACACTATAGGGACTTTTATTGCACTATCCTCATTAATTACCTCTTATTTCAAGACATATAAATCTCTCTAAAATGGTTTTGAGTGTTCGGGTGATGGACTATGTTGTGAAGATCATTAAGGATTCTATGGGTTTTTAATTATGTGAAATGAGGATCCTCATGGTCCAATTTATAGTCAATATTGGGGGACTAGGTGAAGGAGGTTTCCCATGAAGGTCTATCATGCTAGTGTCATGTATAGGTACCACATGCAGGGTGGATACTCCTTATAGGTTATACAGGACAAGCCTATACAATCCTCTTAGTGTAAAGGTAGTATGGACGTAGGTTTACATGGGTTAGTGTCTTGGTTCTCCCCTATTCTCTTTACATATTTATTTATTGATGAAATTTACATTACATACTTTCATCACCATAAGAAAATAAGGAATTTCAATAGACTCTCCTTGGGAGGTCTTAACTATGAATATTTAGTTAGAGGGATTTGAATCTACTCTTGTTTTATATAGACCATGGATACATCATCCCACTCTTTCTCTAGATGTTGTAGGTAAGGTTCTCATCGTAGATAATTGGGCACAAAGGGATGTGGGATTCAACAATTTTATTGGTTGTTATATGCTTCGATATTTACGCACCCATATATGTGTGTATTTTATATAGATACATCATTAGTGGTGGCCTACAGAGTCTATTTTCACACACTACATAGGCCCAATAGAGAACATGTATACTTTATATCACCTAACACATGATAGGATTATAGCCCTATATTTGATACTTAATAGGATAGAGATATAGTGGATTCATTGGAAAGATAGTTATAGATTTTATGTCATGGAATAGGTGGATCCTCAGTGCTTCTATAAGGCCCCGGCCTAAAACCTTACTTAATCTTGAGTTATTACAAGATTACACATTGAGGATCTTTTCAGGTTTAGAGTTTTAGAGAATTAGATCATAAAACATGCATTAAATTCCACAATTAAACAAAGTGGTTACATAAAAGATAGTATTCATTTTTCCCATCAACGGAAACATATTTAAAATAAAACATGGATTCATTCTTGACACTTCCTTGACACTATCATCATATCATGTACCCTTCCCTTGACCTGTGAAAAACATTTCAAAAACTTCGGATGAGCATAAAAAGCTCAGTAAGGGATATAAAAATATGGAAAGGAAACATGAGTACATGTATACACAAGAATCAATGAAATCATAATGTACTCATAAAACATAAGCACTTTAACATACCTCATTAAATCATGAATAAATCATAGAAATCACAAGACATAAGGGTAACTTGAGGCATTCATAACATTTTTACGTAGGGAGTAACCCTCTTGGTTACGTTTGGAATAACCATCACAGTTTATTCCCTAAATCTCTTCGGATAAACCTTAACGTTTAACTCCTTTGCGTTACCCAATGCATTGGAGAGCTATATCGGGCTCACCCGCCCTTAGTTTATCACGGAACCACCCGTCTTCATAATAATGCCCAAAAACCACAACATAATCGTATCACATAAAACATGCATAAAGGAAACATAACATTTCCACCATTCAATCACAAGATATCAATACAACACATTGATATAAAAACATTATGAAAACCATTTTCAATACCAAAATAAAAGAAAAGTAAAACATGGTATTTATTTTTCTTTTAAAAAGAAGGTATGGCTTGTAGAGGAAGCTGAAACTCAAATAATGGTCATGGCGGCAGAGAAGTCATTGTTGCCTCATACGTACGACAAAATAATTCCCTTTTGTCGTTTAGTAAAACGCTTCGTATAAAAAAGTTTCCTTTTGGATAAACGTAAAATTCAAAGGGGTTTATACACCGTATAAAATAAGGTTGTTTATAAAACAAAATATGCCTCAATGAATGGAGATTGAGATGAAGTCCCTTGCCTCGGGTCCAATGTGACTCGATCATTCCATAATCTCCTGAATAATAAGTTTGAGTTAATTTATACTTTCTTAAGAACCTTTTTCCAGTTCATTATTCCTTTTATATCACTTATTACCATGTCATGAACACTATGTTATTATTTAAGTTAATAACGGTCATTTTAACGATCATTGATACTTGAGTCAAAAATAAACTCTTTATAATTACAAGTTGTTCATGTGGTAACATATCCATTATATCCAGAATTGTATTCATGATGTAGATATCATAAATTTCATATATATCCAGTACATGCATGCATTTATAATATTACATAACATTTAGAGGTAAGAAATGAAATGCACTGTTTATGGAGACGGTAAGTCGTACGTACGCATGAACGCTAAATCCATTTCTATTTCATATTTAATGGAATTAAAACATAAGGATACATAATAGTATTTTAATTCCAGTATGTTATCATATATAATATCATTAAATATATCCTTTATACGTACCACATATGGTATTAACGAATCAAATCAATTTGAGGGGGCGGTAGTCCGCACTTCCTAAAATGAAGATATCGCATATACCCATAATGGAAGCCATAAAGGTATGAAATAAATGAAAAATACATAAGCTTAAAAAAAACATAAACCTATTATATATCATATATAAATATAGTGACATCTTAATGGACACCTCTGAAGGTGTTAGAAGAATATTGAACAATCATCGTTTCGTGAGGCAGAAATTCGCCATCCACGGAAACAGTATGTTCTTCAACCATTAGATGTAGGTGTGTGAAAGTGTAGCTCGAATACTTCTTAAAAAAATCCTATTATATTTAAGATACTGTAGTTTTTAAAAAAGAAATGAATAAAAAGAGTTTAGGGTGTTGGAGAAGAAAAATAAAACAAAAGGACTCAAATGAAGACATTACCTTAAAATCGGGTAACTCCCTTTGGTTTGAGCTCAAAGGCTTCCTTGGGAAGAATTCTGCCCAAAGTGAGGCTTCTAAGAGTTTGAGAGGGATGTGGAGAGACAAAATGGGAAGGGTTTGTCCGAGAAAAAGGCTATGGAAGTGTGGGTAAGGAGGTAAAGGTGGGGGCCTTTTATAAGAGAAGAGGATGGGCACTCTTGGAAAGTAAAGAAATGTTAATGTATTTTAAAATAAGTTTCGGATTTAAAAGGTCCCACATTGATATAATTCAAGGATAAGGTGATAAGGGTTCTAAATATACCCAACTAGTAGGTTTTTGACAAGTTTAGGTCTTATATTTTACATTATCTTTTCATTTTATTTAAATCGTTAAATAATGAGGTCATCACTGCATCATCATGGTGTCATAAATAATTTAATTTATTTAATGTCTAAAAATTATAAAAAAATACTATGATGTTGGAAATATTTTTATATTTCCAATTACTATTTATATTCAAAAATCTGACTTGGATAACCCCATGTAAAAATTGTTTTAGTAAAATAACTCATGTTTGTGACATTTTTACTTTAACATTAAATTAAAAGATATTAATGTCATTTTCCTTCCAAAGTGGCTCCATGGGGTCCCCATGTTGACCCATGGATTTTAATGGTCATCAATGACACATCCAATAAGGGTAGGTCATGTGTCTAGGTCATTTTATATTATTAAAACACTATTCTTACCTTAAATTACACTAATTACCTCTAATCGCGATTAAAAACTTAAAAGTTACAATTCACCAATAAATTATCTTAATCCCATTGAAACACATTTTTCTTAGTAATGAATACCATGTATGTTGGATTTTTTAAATTCAAAACACAGAGGTGGTAAATTTTCATTTAAATGAAAAATCAGTTTTTTAAGTACCATTTAGTGGTTTCACTATTTATCAAAAATTGAAGTTTATCAGAAAAATACCAAAACATCACCCTAAGCTATATTTGATATTCCGAATTCAAAAATGATGTCTATTTTACAAAATTCAAGACATATAATTTTCATTAATTAATTTAATAATTAATTCCCGCTGTCAGAGCAAATAGCGTGTTTTTTATGAAACAATAAGTATCAAAAGATTAACACTAGTTTAAGTCCAATTTCAAAGTGAAATTAATTCCAACGACCACTATTGGATTAAATGGTAAAAATATATTCTAATTGAACTTTAAACCCAATTCCAAAGATAATCTAACCATATAATTAAATTATATTAAAAAGCAGTTTTGATGAAAAATGCAGTATTTTTAACTATTCATTAAAAAATGAACATTGTCAGAAAAATACCAAAAAATTATAAAATGTAAATTTCAATGTCCCAATAATAAAAAATAAGTTTATTGTGACAAATAGAGCTTATAAGATTTTTAGAAGTTTGATTTAAAAAAAATTTTCCATCAAAAAGGCAGTAAAAAAATCTTTTAAAAATATTAGTGTATTTCATGCCTAAGATTGGATTTATTCTCATTTTAAGCCTCTAAAAAATATCTAATTCATTAGTAGAAATAGATAAAAATATTTATTATTCATTACTTACTTGGGATGTTACATCCTTCCCCCCTTTATAAAATTGCGTCCTCGAAATTTATTTACTTATCAAATAAGTGCGGGTATTTAGCGCTCATTGCATTTTCAGATTCCCATGTTGCCTCTTCAATCATGTGGGTTTTTCACAAAACATTTACCTGATGAATCACATTATTTCGTAACACTTTCTCCTTGTGGTCAAGAATCTGTACTGTTTTTTTCCTCATAAGATAGGTTCTCTTCCAACTGAACTACCTCTGGGCTCGAAACTTGAGATGGATCTGGCATATACTATCTCAACATAAAAACATGAAAAAAATTGTGTACCAGAGATAAAATCGAAGGTAAAACCACTCGATAAGAAACTGATCCAACTCTCTCTAGAATTTCATATGGTCCAATGATCCTTGGACTCATCTTTCCTTTCTTACCAAATCACATCACACTTTTCCATGGTGAGACTATGAGAAAAACATAATCACCTACCTCAAAAGAGAGATCCTTCCTCCAGTTGTCCACATAAATCTTCTGCCTGCTCTGAGCTATTCTCATGTGTTTCTATATCTGTTGAACTTTTTCTGCAAACTCTTCTACCAATTACGGTCCCATCAGCTTCCTTTCACCCACTTTATCCCAAAAAGTTGGAGTTCGACACCGCTTCCCTAATAATGCCTCAAATGGTGCCATCTGTATACTGGAATGAAAAATGTTATTATAAGAAAACTAAACCAAAGAAATAAGTTGGTCCCAACTTCCCTGATAATCCATCAAACAAGAACGTAGCATATCTTCCAAAGTCTGGATTGTTCGTTCTGACTGCCCATCTAATTGAGGATGAAAAGCTGTACTAAAATTTAATTCAGTACCCAATGACTTCTGAAGGCCTTTCCAAAAGTTTGAACAGATCCTGGGATCACGGTCAGATACAATGGAGAGAGAAACTCCATGTAACCTGACTATCTATTTAAAATACAAACGGGAAAGTTGATCTAGGAAAAAATTATCTCGTATGGCGAGGAAATGAACATATTTGTTCAAGCGATCAACAATAACCCAAGGTGCATTATTACCTCGGGGTGTATTTGGAAATACCACAACGAAGTCCATGAATATATTCTCACATTTCCACTTTGGCACTGGTAAAGGCTGAAGCATCCATTTTGGTAACTGCCACTCTGCTTTAACCCGTTGACATGTCAAACACATCACAGTAAAATCAGCAATATCTCTTTTCATTCCATCCCACCAGTAATACTCCCGCTGATCTCAGTACATCTTAGTACTGTCAGGATGAACTGAAAACGGAGAACTATGAGCTTCACATAACAACTCTGTCTTCAACTATGAATCACAAGGCACACACAATCTCTTCTCAAATCTCAAAACGCAATCATTATCAATGTTGAATTTAGGCAACTTACCTTTCTAAACCAGCTCAACCTTTTTCTGCAACTCACTGTCTTGCTTCTGTGCTTTCTTGATTCTGTCTGATAGAGAAGATTTCACTGATACCTGAAATAAAACAGAAGGACATCCTACACCAACAACTTTTATGACAATGTTCATCAAATCCTTAACCAAAGGATCCCGTTCCAAACACAACATTGTTAATGAAGCATTAATTTTTCTAATCAAGGCATCAGCAACTTTATTTGATTTTCCCGGATGGTAATGAATTGTACAATCATAATCCTTGATTAATTTTATCCATCTCCTCTTTCCCATGTTCAATTATTTCTGAGTGAATATATACTTTAAACTTTTATGATCAGTATATATTTCACACTTTACTCCATACAAATGATGCCTCCAAATTTTTAAAGTGAAAATAACAGCAGCTAATTCCAAATCATGTGTAGGGTAATTTACCTCATGAGTTTTCAACTGTCGTGAAGCATAAGCAATTACCTGATCATTCTACATTATGACAAAACCAAGTCCTTTCAATGAAGCATCACTTTAGATAACAAACTCACCATTCCTGGAAGGTAGTGCCAAAACTGGAGCATTCACCAATCTTCTTTTCAATTCCAGAAAACAATAATCACATTCTTTTGTCCAGATAAAATTAATACCATTCCAAGTTAGCTTAGTCATTGGACTAGATAACCGTGAAAAATTTCTAAAAAACCTTCGGTAATATCCTACCAAACCAAGGAAGCTACAAATCTTAGTTACATTTGTGGGTCTTGGCCATTCTTCAACAACCTTTGTTTTTTCTGGATCAATAGTTATCCCATATTTAGAAACAATGTGACCAAGGAAAGAAATTTGTTATAGCCAAAACTCACACTTGCTGAATTTCCCATACAATTTATTTTCTTTTAAGGTTTTAAAAATAAACCTTAAATGTCTTTCATGCTACTCTTTAATTTTAGAAAACACCAAAATATCATCAATGAAAACCACCAAAAACTTATCCAAGAACTAATGGAAAATTCTATTCATTAAGTCCATGAATATAGTAGGTTCATTGGTTAGCCCAAAAGGCATTACTACAAATTCATAATGGAAATATCTTGTATGAAACACAGTCTTTGGAACATCTTCTTCCTTTACCTTCAGTTGATGGTACCCCGATCTCAGGTAAATCATTGAAAAATACTGAGCTCCCTGGAGCTGATCAAACAAATCATCGATATGAGGTAAAGGATATTTGTTCTTAACAGTGACTTTTTCAAGGCTCTATAATCAATGCAAAGTCTCATTGAACCATCTTTCTTTTTAACAAATAAAATAGGAGAACCCCATGGTGATGTGCTAGGTCGAATGAAACCTATCTCTAATAAATCTTGCAATATCTCCTTCAACTCTAAAAGTTCAATTTGAGCCATTCGATAAGGGGGTTTTGAAATTGGCTTAGCATCATGAACTAAGTCAAAAGTAAATTCAACTTCCCGATCTGGTATTATTCCAGAAAACTCATCAGGAAGAACATCAGGATACTCATTTACCACCGGCACATCATTAATCTGAACTGTTCCCTTTTTTTCAACAATGTGTGCAAGGTAAGATTCATTTCTATCTTTTACAAGTTTCTCAACCTCTTGATATTTTATCAACAGTAATGGTGCATTCTTGTACACAAACTGAAAGTCTTTCTGAAAAAAAACTTCTTTAGCTCTACAGTCAATCTTAGCATGGTAAATAGAGAGCCAATCCATACCCATGATAACATCAAACTCTACTATAGGTAAAACAATAAAATTTGAAAGTAGGTTCTTTCCACAGATAAGGATAGGAAGATTCCTATAAATTCTTTTTGCCTCAACATTTCCCCTAGGTGTTTTTACCACAAGTTCAGGAGGCATTTTTTGAGATGGTATTCCCATTTTACTAGAAAAGTTTTCAGAGATGAAAGAATGTGTAGACCCCGAATCAAACAACACACTGGCATAACCTGAATAAACAAACAAAGTACCTGATACAACTTCATTTGATGACCCAACATCTGCTGAAGTAGTTGCAAAGGATTTCACCACCCCTATTTGCTTGTATTCTAACTTCTTCCCATCACTCAAGCACTTTGTCAGACACTCGTTTGCATAGTGACCCATCTCATTGCACTTAAAACATTTCACTAACTATAAATCAAATTTGGTCTTACCTTCAACTTGATCTTTTTCAGTGCAATCACGAGCCTTATGTCCCATCTTATCACATCGGTAGCACTTTCCAGAATTCAAAAGACATTCCCCAGCATGCCTTTTACCACATTTATCACAAAATGGAAACATAGTTTTCTTACCATCAGACTTTTTTGAAGAATTTTTTCCTTTCTCTTGCCACCTCAGTCTCTTCTTCTATTGGTTGTTATAGAACACTTGATCATCGGAAAACTCCATTTCCACCTTCTCAGCACATCGAACAAGATTTTAATAACTTTTGAACTCAAAAGAAGCTAAATCCCTTTGATATTTTGGCTTTAATCCTTAGTAAAAATGATTGATTTTACTATCAAGGTCTCGGATAAAATTTGGAGCATACCTTGCCAATCGAGTTAACCTTTCCTCATAGGCATCCACTGAGTCTTCCTCTTGCCTCATTTCCAAGAATTTCTTTTCCATCCTAAGTCGAACAGCCTTAGGAAAATAATTCTCAAGAAACATACCTTTAAATTCATCTTAGTCGAGAGTATGAATCTCATCAATGTCCCTGACATTTTTAACCATCGACCACAACTGATCTGCTTTACCCTCCAAATGGTAAATTGAAAGACTAACATTTTGATTGTCTGAACACCTCATGACATCGAAAATCTTCCCCAATTCTTTAATCCACCCTTCAGCTAGCACAGGGTCAGATGATCCTCTGAATGATGGGGGATGTTGCCTCATGAAATGTTCCACCAATGACATGTTCCTCTGTGGTTGATTTGGCTAATCTAGTGCATGGATATTGTCACCATTTATCACTTGAGTCAACTGTGCCATAACTGCAAAAAACTATTCAGTTCCAATTCCGACCATCTCAAGATGCTGATTCGGAAGGTTATTTCCTTCTGTATGCCTTCCTAGCACTGCTTCCCTATTTCCGCTGTGGAAAACCATTCTGAAGAAACATGTCTTAGATAAAGCAACATTTTAATCTTCAAATTCTATATCATTTCAATTTGACCATAAAAAAATATTTTTAGATAATTATTTAATATAATTATAACTCCTAAAGCAATTTAAACCGTCCTATGATACCAACTATAATGCCCCATCCTTAAACCATACTTAATCTTTAGTTATGACAAGTTTACACATTAAGGATCTTTTCAGGTTTAGAGTTTTATAGAATTACATCCTAAAACATTCATTACATTCCACATTTAAACAAGGTGGTTACATAAAATATAGTATTCATTTTTCCCATCAACGGAAACATATTAAAAATAAAACATGGATTCTTTCTTGACACTTCCTTGACACTATCATCAATTCATGTACCCTTCCCTTGACCTGTGAAAAACATTTCAAAAACTTGGGATGAGCATAAAAAGCTCAGTAAGGGATATAAAAATATGGAAAGGAAACATGAGTACATATATACACAAGAATCAATGAAATCATACTCTACTCATAAAACATAAGCACTTTAACATACCTCATCAATTAATGAATAAATCATAGAAATCATAAGACATAGGGTAACTTGAGGCATTCATAACATTCTTACGTAGGGAGTAACCCTCTTGGTTACGTTTGGAATACCCATCACAGTATATTCCCTAAATCTCTTCGGAGAAACCTTAACGTTTAACTCCTTCATGTTACCCAATGCATTGGAGAGCTATATCAGACTCACTCACCCTTATTTTATCATGGAACCACCCGTCTTCATAGTAATGCCTAAGAACCACAACAAAATCGTATCACATAAAACATGCATAAAGGAAACATAACATTTCCACCTTTCAATCACAAGATATCAATACAACACATTGATATAAAAACATAATGAAAATCATTTTCAATACCAAAATAAAATAAAATTAAAACATGGTATTTATTTTTCTTTTAAAAATAAGTTATGGCTTGTAGAGGAAGCCAAAACTCAAATAATGGTCAGAGCGGAGGAGAAGATGTTGTCTCTGCATACGTATGACAAAAACATTACCTTTTGTCGTTTAGTAAAACGCTTTGTATAAAAAAGATTCCTTTTGGATAAATGTAAAAGTCAAAGGGGATTATACACCGTATAAAAGAAGGTTGTTTATAAAACAAAATATGCCTCAATGAATGGAGATTGAGACGAAGTCCCTTACCTCAGGTCCAACTTGACTCGATCGTTCTTTAATCTCTTGAATAATAAACTTGAGTTAATTTATACTTTCTTAAGAACCTTTTTCAAGCTCATTATTCCTTTCATATCACTTATTACCATTTCATTAACACTATGTTATTATTTAAGGTAATAACGGCCGTTTTAATGATCATTGGTACTTGAGTCAAAAATAAACTCTTTATAATTACAAGTTGTTCATGTGGTAATATATCCATTATATCCAGAATTGTATTCATTATGTAGATATCATATATATCATATATATCTAGTACATGCATGCATTTATAATATTACATAACATTTAGAGGTAAGAAATGAAATTCACCGTTCATGGAGACGGTAAGCCAAACGTACGCATGAACACTTCTTCCATTTCTATTTCATATTTAATGGAATTAAAACATAATGATACATAATAGTATTTTAATTTCAGTATGGTATCAGATATAATATCATTAAATATATCCTTTATACGTACCACATATGGTATTAACGAATCAAATCACTTTGAGGGGGCGATAGTCCGCACTTCCTAAAATGAAGATATCGCGTATACCCATAATGGAAGCCATAAAGGTATGCCATAAATGAAAAATACAGAAGATTAATGAAAAAATAAACATATTATATATCATATATAAATATAGTGACATCTTAATGGCCACCTTTAATGGTTTTAGAATAATATTGAACAATCATTGCTTCATGAAGCAGAAATTCGTCATCCACCGAAACTGTATGTTCTTTAACCATTAGATATAGGTGTGTCTAAGTGTAGCTCAAATACATATTATAAAAACATCCTAGTATATTGAATATACTTGATTTGTTACATAATAAATTAATAAAAATAGTTTAGGGTATTGGAGAAGCAAAATAAAACAAAAGGACTCAAGTGAAGACATTACCTTAAAATCGGGTAACTCCCTTTGGTTTGAGCTCAAAGGCTTCCTTGGGAAGACTTCTGCCCAAAGTGAGGCTTCTAAGAGTTAAAGAGGGATTTATAGAGACAAAATGGGTAGGGTTTGTCCAAACCAAATTCTTTGGAAGTGTGGGTAAGGAGGTAGATGTGGGGTCTTTTATAAGAGGAGAGGAGGGGCACTCTTGGAAAGTAGAGAAATGTTACTTTATTTTATAATGAGTTTCAGATTTAAAAGGTCCCACATTGATATAATTCGAGGATAAGGTGATAAGGTTTTTAAATATACCCAATAAATAGGTTTTTTACAAGTTTAGGTCTTATATTTTATATTATATTTTCATTTTCTTTAAATCGTTAAATAATGAGGTCTTCGCTGCATCACCATGGTGTCATAAATAATTTAATTTATTTAATGTCTAAAAATTATAAAAAAACTACTATGATGTAGGAAATAATTTTATCTTTCCAATGACTATTTATAGTCACAAATCTGACTTGTATAACCCCATGTAAAAATTGTTTTATTAAAATCAATCATGTTTGTGACATTTTTACTTTAACATTAAATTAAAAGATACTAATGTCATTTTCCTTCCAAAGTGGCTCCATGGGGTCGCCAAGATGACCCATGTATTTTCATGGTCGGACAAGACACATACAATAAGGGTAGGACATGTGTCTAGGTCATTTTATATTATTAAAACATTATTCTTACCTTAAATTACACTAATTACCTCTAATCACGATTAAACGCTTAAAAGTAACTATTCACCAAAAATTTATTTTAATCCCATTGAACCAAATTTTTCTTCTTAATGAAAACCATGTATGTCGGATTTTTGAAATTCAAAACACAGAGGTGGTAAAATTTCATTTAAATGAAAAATCAGTTTTTTAAGTACCACTTAGTGGTTTCACTATTCATCAAAAATTGAAGTTTTTCAGAAAAATACCAAAACTTCACCCTAATCTATATTTGATATTCCAAATTCAAAAAAGATGTCTATTTTACAAAATTAAAGACATATATGTTGCATTAATTAATTTAATAATTAATTCCCGCTATCATAGCAAATAGCGTGTTTTTTTATGAAACAATAAGTATCAAAAGATTGACGCTAGTTTAAGTCCAATTTCAAAGTGAAATTAATTCAAACGAACAATATTGGATTAAATGGTAAAAATATATTGTATTTGAACTTTAAAACCAATTAAAAATATAATCTAACCATATAATTAAATTAGATGAAAAATCAGTTTTGATGGAAAATGCAGTATTTTTCACTATTCATTAAAAAATGAACATTATCAGAAAAATACCACAAATTTATCCAATATAAATTTCAATGTCCCAATCATAAATAATAAGTTTATTTTGACAAATAGAGCTTATAAAATTGTCAAAAGTTTAATTTAAAAATGGTTTGATATCAAAAAGGCACTAAAACAATCTTTTAAAAATATTAGTGTATTCCATGCTTGTGATTGGATTTATTCTCATTTTAAGCCTCTAAAACACTATCTAATTCAATAGTAGACATAGATAAAAATATCTATTATTCATTACTTACTTGGGATGTTATAGTCTCCCCAATTCTGTTTGATTTTTTTTACATTTATAAATTTTATTAGTCTTTTGGTGATCTAGTTTATTTTTTTTGGCCCACATTACATTATTGATATTAATTTTTAATTCCATGTGATATATCACTAGATATACTCCTGATATTATATAGGGTTAAATTTTCATGTATTTTAATTCATCTATTTGTTATATTTATTTGTATTTAGAGGTATATATTGTAAAACCATGAGATTTGGAATATATTTTTCTATAAATTAACATTTTTTTCAACTGAATTCTCAACAAGAATCACTAATCTAAAATGAACCATGAAATATAATAGGAATATTATTAATAAAATTAAAATAAATTTATAAAATTATATAAATAAAAAGATATTACTCAACTAAAATTGATTACATTGAGAAGATTAATAATTAATATGAATATTTTTTAGAGTTTTTTATATTTTAATCTAATAAATGAAATTAAAATTATTAAAATATCATATGAACTAATATATTAAAATTCTTAAAATTACATATTTTTATGAAATAATATTAAGAACATCTAAAAAATGTGTTTTTAAATAAAAAATATTTTTCTTTATATTTTTTATTTCTATTTAAAAACTCAATTTATAAATTTTAAGATTTTAATTTATTAAAATTAACTTAAATTTTGGATTCAACATTTCAATATTTTATTTCTATTAAATTTTTATATTTTTCTGTAATAATTTATTTTTTGGTGAATACTAAAAAATACAGTTTTTAGTAAAACCAAAGAGTTTGTAACTATATCAAGAATTAAAAACACCTTAATTTTTTTTTAAAAATGTACAATTAAAAAATAATTTAGGTATTTAAATGATTCATTTGAAAATACTATGTTGAAATATTAAATAAATGATTGATATTTTTAAAATTAAGTAATATTTTTATATTAAAAAATATTTCTATTTCTTTATTTATGTTTTTGTGAGGTGAAATTATGTTTTAAATTTATTTTAAATTCACATAGATATAAATTGAGTAATAATAATACAAATAATCAAAAATATTTAAAATTTTAACCTAAACATAATATTTATTCTAAAAATAAACTTTTCTAAAAAATGTGTTTTTACTTGTTACATACACAAATATTAAAATAACTTTTTACTTACAAATGGATTTTTTTTGATAAAATCATTTTAATATTTTTATTTATCAGTTTATTATTAATTAATATTAATAGTTTTTTTAGTAATTAATGGTAAATGACTTAGTTATAAAATGATAACCATGATAAAAATCATAAAATTGTAAAAGGGAAAAATATAAATGTGAAAGACATAAAAACATGTTGAATTATTATTTATAAATGAGTGGTGGAAGATTGGATGAACACAAAACATCCCCTACCCCATTTTCTTAATTTATCTTGATCTTCCATGTTAAATACGTTCTCTCCCTATACTAAAAAATTAACATTATAGAAAAATCCTTTCATTCACCTATAAATGGAGATCAACTCTACCATATTTCTACACTCCGTATAAAGCCAAATATTTACCAAAACTCTCATAAAATCACTCATAAACTCTATAATATTTTTATAGAGTCGTATTTCATTCTAGAATACAAATATAAGGGGAATTAAGTTATTACCAAAGGGAGAACATCTAAAATAGAGATGTAATATTCTCAATTGTGCCCTTTTAAGTCATTTTTATTCTACAATATCAAATGCATTGTATCAATGAAAGTGTGATAAATTATATATTTTTAATATTATTAAATTTTATTATACTAATATATAATCCATTTTCTACCTTTCTCAAAACCCATGTGAAAAATTAACACATCATTAAACATATGTTTGGACAAATATTGCCAGGAATGATATGCTTAATTTCTCGACATAACCATACATGGATGGTTATAAATGAATAATTTATTTATTAGTATGTAATTTATAATATTATTCATCCTATTAATTTATAATCCTCTCCATATCTTCCTCTCAGTGTATGGAAAATGAATGTGTCACCCATGTATATGTGTGGACCATTGCCTCCACTAAAGTGACATATTTCATTATTTATCTTGTATTTTTTTCATAAAACTCGCTTAAAATATTATTAATCACCTTAAAATATATAAATAATATAATTATTATTCTATAATAATTATATTATTACAAAATAGTCACTTTTATATCCATACTCACTTTTATATTATAGCTTATTCTTGTATGAGTAGCTTTAACTACTAACATGTTGAACATTATATATTTTTATACTAGATTAAAATGGAAACCAAAATACAATTTTTATAATGAATTTATTAAAAAATAATGTTTAATTTATCAAAATATAATGTATATATTAATATATATATATATATATATATATATATCTTTTTATTATATTTGGATACTTTTTTTCTTTAAACATTACTGAAATCATATTGACACAAACATTGTCGTCCTGAATTATAAGAGAGTTAATTTTGGAATGAAATTAGGACATTATAAATGATTAAAAAAAATATATTTTTTATTATCAATAATGATAAAATAATGTATAACTATAAATCTAAGAATTAAAATCAACACTTACATTATGAAACATGTACTAAACAATTTGTTGAAGCCAATACCTTGCGTTAATGGAAGTCAAAATAAATTTAACGATTGTATTTTTAATAAATTATTATAAAGAAAGTTTATAAAAGGTTACATGTATGAATAAGGTTATATAATAATTTATTAGTATATTAATTTTCATTATACAAAATGCTAGACCACTTTTGGATAAGTAGGATTAAAGGTGAAGGTTATTATTAACTAGATTTTCATCCATTGAGTTAAGAATATTATTATTATTTTTTACTCATAAAATATGTGTATGTATTATTATATTATTATTTTATGAATTATTTAATATATTTTATTTTTCTTTACATTTATTTTTTTATCAAATAACTTTAAAATGATTATTCCTTAAAAATAAAATGATTGTAAGAGTGTTTCATCTCAATTTTATTTAGTTAAAGAAAGTTTTTTCATTATGCACATATTTTCGTTTAAATGGTGTGTATATGACCTATTAGATATATAATATATTGAATTATATTTTGTTATTTATATTTGAGGTTTTATTTCATGATCCATTTTTAAGAGGTTTCTATAAAAAAAATTAATCCATGAAGGGTTTTTCTTAGATCAATTTATTTTTTTGAGTCATTTTTTTTCCTCTTTCCCCTGGGTTTTACAAGATGGGTTTACTATATTATATAATGATAATATATTTCCTTTTTTATCAAGGGAAAGGAAACCTTTTAATTTACAATTTTTACCTTAATGAATTTCATTCTCAAAATGTTTATCCGGGTTAAAAATAAATATCATCCTCTTTAATGTTGATATCTCTTCCCTATCCATATTTTCTCTTCCCACCAATATTATATTATATCTTTTGAAACAAAATTATGTGTTATGTCATGTTACCTCCATCATTTTGTTTTCATATTTTTATATGTATACTTAATCAACCCTTCTTAAATGTGGGTTTTCAAAAATGTTATTTAAAATTATTCAAATGGATTTCTCTTTATTGATAATATATATTACCTTTCACTCATAATTTACTATAAAAATATTTATATACTTTTAAATGATATATTATTGAATATCCTTATCAAAAGTAAATGTTTTCAAAAAAATCACTTTAACATTTTAATAGAACTTTTGAATTCGAAATTTAACTTCATCTTTCATAAAAATGGTAGAAACCTTTTCAAAAAAATATTTTTCATATTCTATTTTTATATGAAAATTATTATTTATTGATCATACTTTACTTATTTTAATTTTTTTTGAATAAAATTCACCCATGATTATTTTATAAATATAAATTAATAATTTTATAATTTGAAATTTATTCTTTCATTTTATAAATGAATTCTTCACTTTAATAGGGTTTTTAAAGGTTTATGTTTTTAAGAAATGAATATTCAATGTTTCCATGTATTCTTAATGAAATAGTTTGAAAGAATATTTATCTTATAAGATTTATATTCTAAAAGTCATTTTTAGGTTTTAAAATAAAAAATTTATTAAGATAAATTTATTTCATTTTGAAGATAAAATTCAAGTATCTTTCAAGTCTTTAAAAGATAGTGGTATATACTATCATTTATTAATGTGATTTATCTCTTGATATTGAAAAGTTATTTTTCATATGTGTCAAAATTGTTAATGTTGATTATGTTACATTGGAGATGATTTTATGACGCATCCAACATATTTCTTTAGATTATATATGAAATTTTCAAGGAATTATTTCCATTAAAAGGATCCATTTTCCATGGTATTATTAAGTGATATTTGAAGAATAAAAGATTTTTTATTCAATAGAGCAAATAGTTATGCATGATTTTTATTTTTAAATTTTTAGGTCATATATATCCCTCCAATGTATTGTTTATGAATTTATATCTCAATATATAATAATGAGAAATTAGTAATGATGTTTGATTCATTACAGGAATGGGGAATATATTCATAATCCACTATGGGAAATAAGAAGTAATGTCTAACCCACTATGAGAAAAAGAACATAGTGACTGACCCAATATAGGAAACAAGAACTTAATCATGATCCACAATGGGAAATATAATGTAATGCATGATAAACTATTTGAAATATGATTTAATTCCTAATCCAATATGGGAAATATAAGGTAATTCATGATCCACTATGGGGAACATGATGTAATGATAGATCCACTATCGAAAATGATTTTTGATGCATGATACACTATGTGGAATGGTAATTGATTCCTAATAAACTATATTATGATTTTTATTCTTATTATTATGCCACATTTATATGATATATATACTATGATTATTTTTTATCACTCATTTTTATTATCTCACAATCCTGTTACATGATATATTTTTGTTCAATTAATATTTCATCTACTTGGATCATAACTTATGGGTAACATATATTATTCCATGATATTTTTAATAATATATTTCTCCCATGATAATGTTATCTCTAATTCCTATGATCTAACCATTAGTGACGTAATGATGTATTTTTCTTCAATTATATTTTTATCTCACTAATTTATTATATTTTTATTCCCCAAGTTTTTAATATGAGTTTAACTTATGAGGTGTGTAGAAGGGGTACTAGTGTGGTTCAATTATGAAGAAATATTCATGAGCATTGTAACATATATATATATTTATCTAATCCTAAAAGATATTAAACCATATATTCTAGTAATTATGTGTTTATTATGATATGTAATGTTTTTCTTTTTTTATGTATGAATAATAATGATATTTTTAACTTGTATCACCTAAATTTATATCAATAATGGTGATTAAAGAAGTTTTTTAACACTAGATCTTATGGTGGGAGTTTGTGGTGCCTCATTTGGTAACAGAGATAGGGTTAGTTATTTTAACTATTTTGTTAGTTTTTTTCTTTCAGTATTATAAAAATTTAGTGAAAATCTTAGAGATTAGTCTATATAAGGATGACATCAATAAATTTTGGAACAATAATGAGTTTATGGTTTTCTTTTAAATTGAATCACTATATAGATATTGAAATGTAGATATTGTTAGGGCCCTTATTGACCTAGAGTTAATCACCAAGAAAAATAATAGTTTAGTATCAACTATATATTTATTTTTTGCATGATGAGTGGGCCAAATACTATATACTTTTCTAGATAACCCTAATGGATATGATTTGGTTCATTAACATTCTATTTATCAACCATTATGATGGATTGTATATAATTTATAGAATATGGTAATAGAAACTAATAGTAAAGTTCTATTCAATGATCTATTTTGAATAGAGAGAGTTATTGGACTAACTAAGGGTAATATGGTTTAACTGAAATAGTCATTGTCTGAAATAATGGTTTCAAAGGGGAGGATTTCATAAGATTGGGTTTTATTATTCAAATGATTATATGATTTTATTTTTTTACATATTATCATAACCATTTTGGTTTTATTATTATTATTTTAAACATGTTCTTAAAAATTAGTCTATGGATAGAATGTTCTTGAACATCCTTTAACCAACTAAGGAATCATATTTGCTTAAATTTATTCAGCTAATGGGAAAAAATATTAATACATTTTTACAATGTGTGAAATGATGAGTCTCCTAGAATCTAATATTATTTTAATTTATTTCTCATTATAAAATATATATTTAGCTTCATATGGATCCCCTAGATTGAAACTATAGTGAATGAATATTAAAAGTACAAGGGTTCAATTTATTTTAGGGAAAAGAATGTAACACCATAATATTTTACATAATATTTTTCTCTAAATTAATATTATTTTTGATAGCTTCCTATACATTAAACATCATACAAAAATTATTTCCCACATGATAGATTAATATAATTGATAAAATTGTATTATTAAAAAAACAACTTGAAAATAAAATGGCATTACTCAACAAAAAATTCTTATATTTAACTAATAAATAATTAATATGATGGGTTTTTCAAGTGTTTTATACTTTATTGTAACAAATTATATATAAAAATTTCAAAATATTATATAATCTAATATATTAACATTATTTATATTATATATTTATATGGAATAATCTAGAGGAAACTTTAAAACGTAATTTTTCTACAAAAATATATTTCATTAAGAATTTAATTTTCAAATAAAAAATAAATTTGGAATTTTTAAAATTTTTATTTCATACAAAAAATAATTTTTTAATTCATTATATCAAAATTATTATAGTATAATTATTTAGGATATTTCTGAAATAATAGTTTTTTAGTTGAATAGTGAAAAATATAGTTTTTACTAAAACCGTAACATTTATGACTATATAAATAAATATGTATAAAAAACATATAAAACATTTATCACAATAAAAAATTTATTTATTGAGTGAGATGATGATTTTGAAAATAATATATATAATTTATAAAATATATATTTAATATTTTAAAAATTATGCGATATTTTATCTAATAAAAACTATTTTCCATTTATCTCATTTAATTGAGTTTTCTCTAGATTAAATTAAATATTTGGTTTGTCTTAATGTCACAAAACTCCCCATTAGATAATAATAAACCAATTAATCAACATCATATAAAATTTTTTCCAAGATAACATTTATTCCTAAAAAGCACATTTTAAAAAAATGGGTTTTTACATATTCCTTGCAGTAATGTTAAAATTATTTTTTTATTTAACATGGATATTTTATTTTATAAAATGGTTTTAAAATTTTTAAGAATTAGTTGAGAATTATTAATTAATTTTCATTATATTTTTAATCATTATAAAAAAATTATTTCGTTAAAAGATTATTAACATAGTAAAACCCAAAAATTATAAAAGTGAAAAACCAAAGATTAAATGACTTCAAAATACATTTAAAACATTTATTAAATTTATTATTTGAGGTATATTAAAATTTAATCATTTACCATTCCATTATTTTCATGTTTGGATCATTATTCTATTTAAAAATGCTCTCTTATTTAAAATATTTATATTAACAAAAATGCCATTCCCTTCACATATAAATGGATCTCACCTCCACCCTATTTAACCACTCATTATAAATACTTATATGAACAAAAAAATTACTTCTTATCTCTTAAAATCTCTCCACACATTATATAGTCCTTGTTATTTCAAAAATACAATGCTAATGAACCATAAGGTGATACCCAATAGAGAGAATCCAAAGGGAGATGTAATATTATGAACTAGGAACTCTTAATTATTTTATTTTTAATCTGCCTAAACCCAATTATATCATTAAAATTATGATTAAATTATTATTAATAATATTCTTCAATGTTATTATACTAATTTAATATCCATTTTATACCTTCCTCCAAAATTATTTGAAAAATAAATATGTTGGCATGCGTATGTACAATCTAAAACCATTATGAACAGTGTGACTAATTTTTCATCACTTTCATACATGGGTGTTTCTAAAAGAATATTTAATATATTAATATTTTATTTATAATTTTTTTAATCTTATGAAATTATAAATAATTTGCAATCAACATTCGGATCGATGTAAAATGAACATGTCACCCATGGGAACATGCAGACTACTGCTCCCTTGAATGTAATGTATTTTGATTTTCATATAATATTATTTATTTATCAAATAATTCTAAAATATAATTAATCACATAAAAAATATAAACAATATCATTATTATTCTATAATATTATGCCGAAAAAATACTTTCCTATCCATACTCACCAACATATTATAGTTTGTTCTTGTATGGGTTAGATTAACAACCTACTTAATCAATACTATAAATTTATATCATGGATGAATATATAAAAATATATAATGGCTTTATTCATAATTAATGAAAAAAAATTTCCTTTTTTTTGAAAATATATATTAAAATTTAACTTTTTATTATAGTTTCGTCATATGTTTTTTAAAATTATTTAAGTAAGATTGACATAAACTATATTATCACAAATCATAACAAATATACTTATGAAATTAAATTGGAAAACTCTAAATCATTATAAAAAAATCTATTACCGAACCTATAATTATATAATAATGATTAACTTTTAATTTAACAAAAAAAAGCGAAACATCCATTACAAAAATAGTACTAAACAAACAATCAAATCTAATAACATATGATGATGAAAGTAAAATATAATTAACTAATATATTTTTAATAAATTATTATAAATGAATTTTATAAATGGTTATAGGTATGAATAATGTTTTAATATATTTTATTAAGATAGTTATTATTGTTATATAGGAAGTTCAAGCATGTTCAACTGATCTGTAAAAAATGTAATGGTTTTCGATAACTCAATTTTCATTCATTATGTTCTGATTTTCATTTTTGAAATTTATTAATATACTTTTGGTATGTCATAAAATATTATTTTTTTTATAATTTATTCCCTATTTCTTTATTTAATAGAATTTATTTCTTATAAAATCCCATTAAAATAATTATTCCTTCCAAATAAAATGATTGTAATGGAGTTTCATCTTAATTTTCTTTCTTTCAGACATGTTTTGTTTAATGCAAAAAATTTAATTTTAATAGTGTTTATACTTCCTATTTCTTATATAATATCATGAATTATATTTTATTCATGTTATTTTGGGTTTTATTTAAAATATTATTTATCAAGGAGATACTTTTAAAATATTTCTTAAGTCATAATTAGATTATATTAATTTAAATTATTTTCTGGAGTCAAAATTATTTATCCTTGACCATGTTTCTACAAAATGGTTTTTTTTAAAATATGATGAAACTATAATGACTCTTCTATCAAGTTAATCCAATATTTTAAATTCAAATATTTTACCTTGATTAATTTTGTTCTCAAAAATAATATTTTGGTTGAAAATAATTCTCAACATTTTTACCAATGTTTTCTCTTCTATGACGATATCTTTTCTTATATCTAATATTCAAATGTATAATTAGAAACATAATTATGTATTATCTCATGTTACTTTTTATTTACCTTATTATTGTTTCAAAATTATGTTTTATTATTCATTTTTATGATGTGCGTCTTTAACATGGGTATTTTAAAATATTCCAAAGGATTTCCCTTTCTAGATAAAATGTTTTTTATTGTACTCCACAATTTCTCTAAAAACCCTCACATACATTTCAATGATCCATGGTTGAATACCTTTTTAATAAATAAAATTATCCACACTTTTTCACTTCCCCATTTAGAAAATTACTTTTTAATGTGACATATATCTTTAACTTTTATGATTATGGTAAAAAAATTAAAAATTCTTATATGTTTTCAATCATTGTCTAAGAATTATTATTTTTGAAGCTTCTTTAAAATATTTTAAATTATTTTTCCAAACCATTTTAACATTTAATGATTTTGAAAACAAATGGTAATATTCATATATTTTTTGAAAATGAATGTTTGATTTATAAAAGGTATTATTGATATTAAAAAAGATTTTAAAGGATTATATTTTAATGAAATAATAAATCAATGTTTTTATATATTCACCAAGAATCTTATTTAATGGATCATTCCAATGTATTTTTTTCTCAAATACCTTTTTAAACATTAAATTCTATTAAGATTAAAGTATTTCATTTTTAAAAAATTTGTGGAGTCTTGAAGCCTTTGTAAAAAGGGTATTTCCACTCATTTTTAATTGATTCCAACAATGTTCTAAAAATGGTATTTCCATCTACGTAAATATATTTAATTATATTCCTATTACACTGGGAATATTTTTATAAAACCAAACCACTTGTTTCTCTAAATAGATTATGGAATGTTCTAGGACTTTTTTCAATGAAACTTATCCATTTTTCATGTTTTAATTAAGTAAGGTTTGAAATTGGAATGATATCATGTTCTAATGGAACAGAGAGGTATGGATGATTTGTTTGGGTCCTATATCATCCCCCAATTAATTGGTTTCGAATTCATATATCCTAAAATAATAGTAGGAAATTAGTAATGCTGCTTGATCCAATATGGGAAATATGATGTAATGTCTAATCTACTGTGAGAAATAGGAGGTAATTCAAAATCCAATTTGTGAAAAAAGAAGAAATTCATAATCCACTACGTAATGTAAGAAGTAATGATTATTCTACAATGGGAAGCCATATTTAATGCATGAACCATTATAAAAAATATTAATTTATTCTCATGCACTATGGTAAATAGGTTGGGATGCCTGATCCACTTTGGGAAACTTGAAGTGATGAATGGTCCACTATGTTTTGATTAATATGCTATTATTGTGCACATTTTTATGTTATATTCCTATGATTTTTCTCTACAGATCTTCTTTATTATCTAAAACTATTTTTAAATTGTATATGTTTTTCTATTTAGCAATACATGTCCTCATATCCTAACTTACAGAAACATTTTATGGTTTTACAATCTCTACAATAAGATATTTCTCCCCACAATATGTTTTCTCATATATTTATAATCTATCCCTAGGATATATGTTGATTATTTTTTTACTTACTAAATATTTAATCTCACCTTATTCTTATATTTTCATTTCCAAGGTTAGGAATATGGGTATAACTTATCGGGTGTCTAGAAGGGAGTCTACTATGGTTCAATTTTTTCAGAAAAATTATAGGTATCTTAAAATAAAAGTTAATGTAGCAAACTGAAATGTCACTAAAACTTATGTTATTACTACTATTTTTTTAATATAATCTGTAAAATTTCTGTCATGTTAATAATGAAAAATATAGATATGTTTATCTTGGACAATCTCACATTGTATGAAATCTATTACTAAAATAAATATTTTTTTCAGCAGATTAGGGACTAAGGGTTTGGGGATCTATATAGTCTCCCAACAATCACATATAGAACCTTGTTCCAAAAGGTTATTAAGAGGTATATGGTTCATTTTTTTAGTGTTTTTTGGGCTAACTATGTCGTATATTATATATAAATAATCAAAATATTTCATATTATGAATAACTAATTCAGGAGAGCTATTTGGTTCTAAAAGTATTATTTCAATGTAATATTACATGAAGGAAAAAAATTATAATTCATATACTTAATAGAGCCACTATTTTAAATAAATCTATTTTCTATTTCAATAATTTAATCCCACGAATGTGTGATTTTAATGGAAATTGTCACATTTTATAGTTTTAGATGTATTTTGAGCTTAATTTTTTAAACGTATAAATTTTGGAATTTTTTTTATTTTATGTCATGTTTTTATTTAACACATATTTATCACTAAACTAATCCAAATTGAAAAAACAATTTATCTTAGGATTATATATTTTTGGGTATTAATTTAATTCAAATGAAATAATAGCTAAATCAAATATTTTTTTCCCAAATTGAGATCACCATTCAGGACATGGAATTTGATACCATATCTAAATTTTTCTGAATATGGGCATGCATCTCCCAATGTATATGTGAAATTTTTATGAATAAATAGTAAATTAAGATAAAAAACAGTAATTATAATGATTCAACATGACTCTTACTACTTTATGTCCATAAATGAATTAGAAACCGGAAATGTGGAATACGAAGAGTCATCCAGTCTAGAATAATTTGATGGTGTAAAACTTATATAATTTTTTTCCCAATTTTTAAATGAAGTTTAAATATAAAGAGTGAACTAAAAAAATATATTTTAATTCATTTTCATAATAAAACCCTTAAAAATTATACTATTAATTATTCTTCTCACATGAAAACATTAGAGGATATATTTGGATTGAGAATTTTCCACTCTTTTGCCAATAAAAATGTAATCCACCTATTTTTCAAAGGGTTGGCATTATCATTGGATATGTTTTGTATTTTTTAGTTTATTTGATATTTTTATAGTATTATCCATTTTTAATATAAATTATTAATATTCTTCCACTCATTATATCAACTTAATCATTTTTCTACGTCGTTCTTCTGCATTGTGATCTCTAATACACAGGAGCATGAGTTACTAGCCTAAAAAATCTCCCTGGGTGAATCAATGTTAAACCTAATAAATTGAAAATTAATTATTAATGTATTTATTTTTATTATTATTAGTATAAGGGGTATCTTAGTGGGAAAGGTTCCATTTTTCCTCTATATTCCATTTGAGGCTTAGCTTTTTCATCTTCATTATTATCCCTTGATCGAGGAGGTGGATGTGCGATGTACATGGTGATCGTTAACTGGAAAAATATTCACAATGTGGAAATAATAAGATTTTCACACATGTAATGTACTGTGTTCGTTAATTAAATTTGTAACAAATTATGAGATAATATATGTTCAAAATAGGTGCTCTCTAGGGAGAAACACTTGTCTACCTAACAATATTTTTTTTGCATTAATTCTATTTTCATTATATCTACATATTTATTTTTACTATTTTTTATTAAATAATAAAAATATCAAAAAATAATTTCATTCATGAAAATTAGAATATAATAAAATATTATATAGTGAATTAAAAGTTGTATGTTTTTTATTAAAATAAGTCCTCTATCGAATGACCTAAGTCAGCCGATATTCTTTACTTAGTTAAAATCATAAATATTTTGAGATATTAAAAAAACACTCATCAAATTTGGAACCATTTATGTAGAGGTTAACAAATTTCACTCATTTTACTCTAAAAACAAACAATAATAAAAAATAATATAAACTGGAAAAAAAGTTAATGTAATGTATTCAAATTGAAATTATTAAGCATGGATAAACTACTCATAGGGGAAAATTTTAGTTCACAATAAACATTATTCCTATTTAAAATGGATTATTATCAAATTGGAGGTCATGTAGTGCCAAATAATGTTGATATTAGAATATTTATTTTCATCATAGGAGTAGAATTTGAATCCAAAACTAGTTTTAGAACTAGTAGTAGAAAAGATTTCACTAAATAATTTTTTATGTTAATACTCATAAGGTAGTTGAGGGGGAGATACTAAAGGAATTACTAACATAAAGATATACTCTATCATGGCTATAAGAGATTCCTAAATAACATATACAAGTTGATAAAATTATTGTAGATGAGAATTTTTATAAGAATTTTAGAATTGTTTTTTATGTTAACCTGGAACATGATCTTCCCATCCTTGATAATGAAAAATAAAAAATTATCTAACTCTCTCCTTCATTGGATGAAGATAATTAAGATGCACCTATTGAGATTTTCATTTTAATTTTACTATAAGAATAGATCAATTTTTAATCTTACATACTTGAAAGTGGACATTTATTTAATTATTCTTCACGTTTTAATCGTATTCAATCTTGATTGTTTCCTAACTTCTCATTTTCTGAAAAATCTGACATCTAACACATAAAAAAGGCCATAGATTCTATGAAAAATAATACCCATGTTGTGTTGATCAATGAAGAAGAATATTTGATAGAGAATGTGCTGATGTGACTACCTAATATATTTCAACATACATACCATATGGAAGATTCCATAACATAAATCAATAAGTATCACCCATATCTTTTTTTCTATATAAATATGGGCCTAAAATTTCATATTTATTAGTTTATGAGGATTGATAATTTTTTTATCTTATTTGGAGGTTTCAATTATTGGATCCTACACATGTAAAATTGGAAAACTCACATGTGGTAGTTCTTCTCAATGAAACCACATCCACCTTTTAATTGGAGATAATCCACTAAAAATATATAACCAAGAGAAGTAAAAACCTATCCCTTGCTTCTAGGTCTAAAAAACTAATTAACATTTTCTATCCCTGTTATATTTATTTTATTTCTTTTTATTATATCCTTTGATTAATTAATTTTAATTTTAATATGGTAGAAGCTACGAGCATAACTCAATTTTTCTACTTAAAAAATCATGTTCTATCTATATTTTTCATTATTTTAGTTTTTACCTAATTAAAATTCATTATCTAATTCTTTCTTGGACTAATATGTACTAAAAATAGGTTAGTAAATTTTATATGTTTGGGGGAGTGATGTCAATCTATTTTTAGGAATTTTTAGTGTGTTTAATTTTTTTATGTTTTATTAAATTTCTTATGTCTTGTATTTATCTTTGGTTTATTTTTATAATTATCAAAATAAATCAATTAATTTTGAAATTTCAAACCATATTAGTATTTTTTTACATTACTTGGTTTAAATATATGAGGATTTAAATTATTTATATATGTATTTTGTTCCTTGATTTCAAATCCTTTCATTCAATGATGTTTGATTGATTCTGAAACTTGTATGCACTAGTGCTGCCCAAACTAAAAATATTTCCCAAAATGAGTTATTTCAAAACCCTTCTGATATTTTATTTACATTTACATTGAGATTATTGAGTCATTATTTGTGATCTTGAACTTTTTAGTTCTACTTTTTTCAATGTTGTTGGAGTTCTTGGAATGTGTCAAATATGATTGAGGTAGCATTTTGAAATTCCTTTTTCATTTACTTCTTATTTTGGAAGGACGAACATTTCACCTTTATAAATCCATTAATATCAATTAAATGCCTCATTATTTTTCCACATTAAACTCCATTTATCCCAATACAACGTGCTATATAGGTTAAATTTATGATTATTATTGAACTCATGTGTGGGGAGATTTGGTATCATTGTACTAATTTTTATAATTTGTCTAAGATGAATTGAATGTAAGTCTATATTTCATACTAATTTTGGAAAACAATAAATCATGTAAATATGGTTGGGTGACCCAAAATATAGCTTCAATGAAGGGATAATAGTTAATTAACACTTGATGATCAAAATCTTCCTGTCATTTCCCAAAACATACGATTTGGAAGATAAATTCTAGATACAAATTCATGTTGAACAATAAAAAAATATTTCAGAAAACATAGATGAAATTTACTTTGATTTTGAAATTAAAATTGATAACTTCTAAATGAATGAAAGATTTGTTTGGATGTGATTCATTTTCAAGAAGATTGTGGAGCACACCACTGTTGAGACAAACTATTCTCATTCACTTACTTCACATAAAATCTTTACCCTTCTCATTCTACCTCACATATTTTTACATTTTATACCTACCAAACCATAGCCTCAGAATAGCCCATGTAAAATACCTCCATATTGAAACATTTTTTACTTTTTTAAGTGGATACATTAAGAGGATAGAAAGTCTATGGATATCAAACACATCCTTGAGTGAATGAAAACTCCATATTAAAAATAATAGAGTAAAGAGATAAATGATTTTATGGGGAGGTAGATATAACATGAACTTGAGGATTAACATGATATTTAATATATTTTTCAATTTTTTAGAAGCTATATAATTTTTATCATTTTTGGATTCATGATATTTTCCTTCTATGTGATAATTGAGTATTGTTTGAAATTATTCTTTGGGAAGTTTTTTTTGACTTTTTTAATTTACGATTACTGCTGAGTGAAATTTTTAAGTGTGGTGGAAATGATAGAGCCATTATTTCCAATAATTGTACATTTAATTTCAATTATTTTTTTCCCACCAATGTGTTATTTTAAAAAAATTTCACCTTTTATGGGTTTAGAAGTATTTTGTGCTTAATTGAGAAAATGGAAAAAGATCAGAATTTAAATTATTTAAAGTCGAATTTGTATTTCTACCATATATTTTACTAAAATGATCCCGATTAAAAAATTATATATTTTTAGGATTATATGTTTTTTTATTTCATTCAAATAGATAAAGATATGAATCTACCAATTTGAGGTCAAAAAGGAGTTCATAATTCAGGCCTAGGAATTTGTGCTCAGATCTATCAAATCTTCTATATGGTCATATACTCATAAATTACATTCACAATAGAGCTTAAATTTTACATGGTGATATAATAAACCCATAGAAATAAAATTCATAACAATTATCTACATGATTCTACCTATTTGAATTCCATAAATGCATTGGATTCCAGATATTTGGAATACGAGTAGTCAGATAGGCCAAAATAATGTTTTGGAGTAAATCAATTAAAACTCTTTCTCCCCTTAATAAATGAATTTGTAGTTTTATAAGAATGATAAATAAATATTAGAATAAATTTGCATAAGAAAAAATTTCCCAATTCGTCAATTTATTATTTCAACCACAAGAGAGATTTATAAGGATAGATTTACAGATGATTTTTTCACTCTTTTATCAATAAAAATGTACTCCAACTCCTTTTCAAATGGATGAAATTATAGTTTTACATTTTTAGTATTTCATTGTTTAGTTTTTATTATTATAATATTATTCATTTTTAATATATAATACTCTTCTTCGTCCTCAAATTATTTCATTTTTATCATCGGTATTTCTACGACATTCTACTCTACTATGATATTTAATACTCATGATCATGAGTAACTAATCAAAGGAATTTCATAGGGGTGTTAATCAGTGTTGACCCTAAATTACATCACATTAATTATTACTATTACTAAATTAATTAGAGTTAGGAAAAGGTGGTCTTAGTGGGAAAGGATTTTTTGTGTCTCCACATTCCAGCCAATGTTATGTTTTATCATTTGAATTATATTCCCTCGATAAAGGATGTGGCTGTGAGGTGTACTTGGTGATAATTAGGAGACAAATATTCAAAAAAAACATGGAAGAATATTATTTTCATACATATAATTGTGAGTGTTAATTAATTAAATTTGAAACTAATTGTGCGATGCTGAAGGTTCACACTTAGTGTTCTCTTGGAGGAGCTCCTTTCTATCTTACATCATTTTTTCGCATCCATTTTTTTCATTGCATCAAAATATTTACTTTTGTTATTTTTTTTCAAAAATAAAAAAATTAAAAAATACATTTCATTCAAAAAATAAAATAAAAATAAATACATATAATAAAGTTAATTAATATTAGTTTGTTCTTGACTGCAATAGCTCTACAAGATAATAACCTATGTCAGCTAATGTGAGGTACTTTGTAAAAATAAAAAATATTTTGTGTTCATGCATGATAATTCAAATATAATTTAGAACAATTTCTAGGGAGGTAAACCAATTTCACATATTTTTTTTAATAAAATACACAAAAAAACATAAATTTCAAAAAATCTAAAAAATAATTTTACCATGATGTATTCCAATTGAAATTATTATGCATGAAATTACTATTATCATGTGAAATAATATTTTCACAATGATATTGGATCCTAGTTAAAGATGATTAATGGAAAATTAGAGGATATGGAGTTCGAAATATAGTGGATATCTAAATATGTACATGTATCCTAAGAGTAGCTGATGGATCCAAAACGAAAACCAAAATGATTGGTGGATGATATTTATGTTAAAAAACCTGAGGTGGTTGAAAATGAACTACTAAAGGAATCACTACCCATGATCATATTTGTATAAAGGATATCCTTTATGAACAAAATTAATCTGAAATATATATATGTGAGGTTGTTATTTTTTAGATTAATCAAAGAATCCCTTTGAGGAAAATAACTAGAAACATGATCTTTCCAACCTTGAAAATGAAAAATATAAACCTATATACAATAATATTCATTTAGAAGAAGATTATGAAGATGTAACTATTGATATTGATTTTTAAATTCTCCTACCATAACAGATCAATTTACTAGATTACATACTTGAAGAGGAAATTTTATTTATTAATTCTTCATGTTATAATATTATTCATGATGAATTTATTTCTAAAGTATCCTTTTTTGAAAAATATGTAATAGAACACATGGAGTGGGATGTGGATGTTAAGGAATAGACCAAAAAAGTGGTTTTGATCCATGAATATAAATTTTTTTAAAATAATGTGGTGATGAAACTATGACTTCTATATCCACAAGTATATCATATAGAGAATTTGACCAAAGAAGTCAATAGGGATCACCCATATCTTTTTTCCCCTCTACCTCTAGACCTAATATTATCTCTTTATTCATTATTAGGGGTTGCGAACATTCTTATATTATTTATGGATTTATATAATTATTCTATACTCATGGACATCATGATAAGTAACACATGGGGGTTCATCTCAAATAAGTCACATTCGCCTTCAGATTGGGTATAATTCACTTCAACTTCCTGACTAGGGGAAGTAAAGACCAAGAACTTTCTTGGAGGTGTCTAAACCAATAATTATCCCATTTATTTTCACATTAAATTTATTTCTATTTGATTTTTTATTTTTTCCATTTTTTTCCTAATATATTTAATTTGGTATAAGATGGGATCATAACTCAAGGTTATCGCTTAAAATTAAATTAGGTTGTGTCTCCCTTTTTCTATATTATATTTTATCTCCAATAAAGGATATTTATTCAATAATTTAATGATATTATTTGAACTAAAAATATTGTAGTAAATTTAATATGTATGGGGGGATTTAAATCTATTTTTATAAATTTTGTGTTCGTTTCATTTTTTCATGATTTTATGAATTTTTCATGTATTTATTTATATTGTTTGTTTGCTTTTATTCATCATGAGCTTAAATAAAATACATTGGAAAATTAAAACCATAATTGTATTTTTATTAAATTATATTATTTAAATATGAGATGATTAAAATTATTTATGAATATATTTTTTTCATGATTTTCAATCATTTAATTTCATGAATTTTAATTAATTGTGAATCTCAAGTTCACTAGAGGTATCCAAATTGAAAATTTTTTCCATCCTAAAGGGATTCTAATCCTTTTGAAATATTATTTATTTTTCCTTTTTTTCTTGAGTGTTTTTAGTCATGTTGTGTGATATAGAACATATTTCATTTCTATTTATCAAATATGTTGTAGTTGATGAAATGTGTCAAAAATAATTGTGGTTCCATTTATAAATCGATTTCATAAATTCAACTCTTATTTTAGACTACCATTGCATCTAAAATGTATTTATACTATATTATCCATAAAATAAAATGTTATATAGCTTAATTAAAAGAAATATATCCCAATAAAACTGTCTCTAAAGGTTAAATAAACTACTATTTTTTAACTCAAGTGTAGGGGGACTACGATTGTATTGTGATGATTTGGATAATTTTATTGAGTTAAATTGAAAGTGTTTCTATATTTATATCTACTTTGAAAAAGAAATTTCCTAATTTGAAGATTTATTATTGACCCAAAATATCCTTATAATTACTGGATGGTAATTTACTATTACATGAAGATCCAAAATTTCCTCTCATTTTCTAAAATATTGATTTTGAATAAAAATTCCATATTTGAATTCAAACTGAAATAATGCTACAAAATTAGGGGAAATATGGATACATTTTTTTCATTGATTATAAAATTATAAGTTTGAACTTCCAAATCAAATGAGATAGGTGTTTTTATGTGATTCATTTTTAGATGATTGTGGAGCACAACATTATTTAGAAAAACAATTTTTATAAATTTCCCTCACTTTAGAGCTAAACCCTCTTCGTTTCGCTTCAGATATTTTTCATATAATACCTAACAAACCCCAAACTCAGAATAAACCATTTAAAATACTTATTGATAAACATTTTTGACTATTCTAATTGGATATATTAGGATGATAGCAAGCCTAATGAGATCGCACATATCATTGAGATTAAGAAAAAATTCACATAAAAAATCCTCCAATGGAGAGAGAAATGTTTTTATATGGAGGTAAGTATGACATGAATAGAATTATTAACAGGATATTGAATAGATATTTATTATTTTGGTTAATTTAGTAAAAATATATGCATATATAAGGCATAATATTTTACTATGATGTGATATTTTAGTAATTGTTTCATTTATCTTTTGCAAAGTTTGTTTTCATCATTGTATTAGATGATTTTCTAAGTGTGAAATATTTATATGTTGGGGAATTGAAATAGAAATTATTTTAAATTATTTTACTTTTAATTTCAATTATTCAATCCTAATAAAATGTTATTTTTGTTGAAATTTTTATATTTTATGGTTTTAGAATTATTTTGAAATTAATTGTGAAAATGGATAAATTTTAGAATATTAATTATTTTAAGTTGTTTTTTAATTTCAAACATATATTTTTGTAAAATAATCCAAATATAAAAAATTACCTATTTATGATTCTATTTTTGTTTATATTGATTTCATTAAATTGTTCCATAATTTTAATAAAACAATTTGAGTCCCCAAATAAGCTTACAAGTTAGGTTGTGGAATCTATTCCTAGATTTGGGGAATTTTGAATATAGGCTTATATATCACAAATTAGAGTTCTAATTGAGATTAAATTTTACATAGATAATGAAATCATATGGATAACCAACTTTTATAATTTTTTCTTCACATGATTCATTCTCTTTCAAGGCCATAAATACCTTGGAAATTAGAGATTTTGAATACAATGAGTCATCTGGGACATAATTATTTTCTTATGTAAATTTGATATAAAATTTTGTAAACTCATAAAATAAAGATAAATTTTTTTGGGAGAATGAGAAAATCATAGAGGAATAACTTTTAAAAATAAAAATATTCTAAATCATACCATTTTATACCATCTTAGAACATTATAAGAACATATTTAGAGTGAATTGTTTTTCTATTATTTTCCTATTAAAAATTATTCCACATTATTTTACAAGGGTTTTCATTATAGTTTGAAATTATATATATATATATATATTATTTTTATAGTATTATGAATTTTAAATATATATTATTATTCTTTTTATTATCTGTTTATCATTTTTATCTTTTGTGTTTTCATAACATTCTTCTCAACTATGATCATTAATACTCATGTTCATGAATAACGATATCTATAATTCATTCATGTATATTATGATCATTTAATAAATTTAATTTTATGTTTAGTGATTATTTCTACTAATTTTTGAACATTTTAACTCATTTAGTGTTTTCAATAAGGATACAATAGATAAATAAAAAGGTCCGAAAATAAGACTTCACAATGAGAGCATTGCTCGTGGCATGAGAGAAATTTATTTCAGATAATATTGGAGAAATTACAATGAAAATAACTTAATAACCTATAAAAATTATAATTAAAAATCATAAAAATGAAATTATCCATTTTTTCATCATTGCACATCGTGAATAGGTGCATGCCATGAAAGGGAGACACATAATGAAGAGGAGGAGGGTAGATAAAAGTGAAGTAGACATGTGTCACAACATGACATGAGTATTTTACATTAAGACACAAGTGAAGATGACCCATAAGCATACATGGTTTGAATACACTACATGTAGTATATTAGTTATATGTCAAGTAATCACTACACGATGTGTAATGTGTCAGGATGGGTTTAAAAATCCATATTTGATATGTCTTAAATTTCTGACATATTTAAACTCCCAGGACCCACCCATGACTAAATATTGACCCATATTTAATTTTATTAAATTCCCCTTAATATCAACTATTTCCTATAAATAAATCTCCAAGATGTTTCTATAAATGGGATTGTAGAGACCAAATCTTGGAACAAAGAGTTATGTTGTGTAGGGACCTCCCTAGTTTCTTTTCCAATTTTATTGTGCTTTATTTTTCATATTTCCTTCCCTATTATCCTATCATCACTATGATAAGGTGTTAAACCCAACTTATGTTAGGTTTATGTAATTTAAGGTGTAATGTTTCATTAGATTGATTTATTTTTCTTTATTCATATATTTGGTTTGCAGAAATACAACAATCAATTTCCAATCCCTTTTATTTACAGTTATCATGAGCATTTTTATTTGAATTTGAAATGAACTTTAAAAATTAAAAAAAACTAAAGTATGTATGAAAATTGTAAAATTTTCTTGAATCAGTTTTAAAAATGATATCAAGAAAACTTGAATTATGAATACCCTAAATTATCAGACCAATGGAAATAAGGGATTTCAACATCATGGAGGGGTTACCATGGCTATTGGATCTCCCTCATCTACACTCTAAAACAAGTAATGGATTAATAAAATTATTTTTTGAAATAAAATTTCACTAGAACCATATAATTAAAAAACATGATATTACCTTTCAAATCAGATAATAACCCAATCAATGTTATTTACATTCATTTTATTCATTCTCAAAATAAATTAAAACAATCTTTTCACATCTATTTATTCAACATACTTATAATAAAACATTTTGAATACCTGAATGAACTAATTAAACACATTTTTGGGTTTGACCTCGAACATTCATAATACTAAATTGTAATTAATTACACATTATAGCTTAATTTTTTTTATAATTTTTGATTTCTTATTAGACTCATTGGGAATTAACATTCACCCATATGCCTGTCAAGTAACTAAGATGGGGAATATCCCAGGGGGACGAAACAGAATAGAACATACTCCATTTAACATTAATTATAATCCTTCTTATTTTATTAGAGTTATATTGAGGGGTTATTATTGATAAATGTTCTTTATTGTACCCACTTTCAACCTAAATCCTATCTTTATTTCTGTATTATTATGTTTCTTCAGTCATGGAGGTTGATGTGCGGTGTACTTGTAGATCATTAAGTGAACATCTATTCATAAAATTCATATAAGTTTATGTTCACCCACATGATTTAGTTAATTCATTAAGGAAATTTGAAACTAATAATGAGAAAATGATGGTTCACTCTCGGTGATCTCCTAGGAGGGTCCCCTTTTTATCTAACATCATTAATTTCATTCATTCTATTTTCATTACATCAGCATATTTACATTTAGTATTCTTAATTCCTGAATCAAATATTCCAACTTTAATTGTATTCATAAAAAGATAATATATATATATATATATATATGTATATATTGTAACACCCTAAGATTCCACGGTACGCTTCCCTTTGAATAATGCAATAGATTGCATTATAGGCAACTTCAAGTTCTACCACACACCACAACCAATCAAACTAGTTATTATGAATAGTAATACCCTATTTTTGAAATTATATAAATTTTATCTTTTAAAATGGACTTCATTTTTGGATTCGGAATATCAAAATTAGCCTAGGGTGAAATTTTGGTATTTTTCTGAAAACATTCAATTTTCAATGAATAGTGAAAAAACACTAAGTTATAGTTTAAAACCAATGTTTTTATTTAAATAATTATTTATTTTATTCATTTTAGGTCAAAATAGATACATAATACCTATATAAGTTCAATTTAATCAATTGGAGCCGGTTTATAATAATTTTAGATATATAAAACTTTTGTTGAACTTTTCACCGTCTTTTACCCATCCCCTAGGAGAATTTGCAAATTCACATAAAACGTAATTTGACCACTTCTGTGAGTGGAATTTCAAAAATCTGAGTGACACGGTTAACATCAAGGAGTAAAATTTAGGTTAATAAGATAAAAATAATTTTTTTTGAATAGTAACTTTTTACTTTTATTTACCAGTGTTAAAAGTAAATAGGGTAATTAAGGGTAAAAATGATATTATTATTACTTTAACACATGTCTTAATTCTATTGTCTAAGTATAATTCGACAAAAAATAACCTTATGAATAAAATATGAACCTGTTTGGTCCACTTGGATTAGATTAGGTCATTTATTATTATTTAATTCAAAGAAGAGTTAAAAGAGATAAAATCAAAGATAAATAACTAAAACATTTTTAATATAGGTTTATACATAAGATAAATTCGATTATAAATATTAATTAGAAATATAAAAATATTTCCTACATAATGATAGTTTATTTATAATTTTTAGACATTAAATAATTTAGTTTATTTATGTAACTATGGTGATGCAGGAATTACCTAATTAATGAAATATTAAAATAATTGATATTTTAAATATCAAAATAAATGTAATTTGAGACTTTTTATGAATTCCACTAATTTTTTAGGTTAATATAACATATTAGGGTTGGTTAGATTAATTATTTTTTAAGTAATAATTCTGTTATGAATTTTGAAAAAACAAAATTCCAAATAGTGCCAAATTTGACATAAAAGAGTTTTTTAACAAATATTAAATTATTAATTCATATTCTATTAATAAAAATCTACGGTTCGGAAAAAGGACTTTTATAATTATATTTGTATCATTAATTAACCACTTGGGGTTCTCTTGGAAGTATATAGTATGTTTATTAACCATATAATATAAAAATACAAAGAGACATGGTAAATGTCAAACTATTTAACTAAGAGTTAAATATAAAAGATAAGGTTAATATAGTGACCCAAACTTGTCTAAAATATATTTTTGAAAGTATGTACACCTATCACAATGTTAAACTTAAAATAATCCACTTTTTATTCATTATAAATCGAATATGAATTTATTATAAAATACTATTTCTCTCTTTTGCAAAGGTGCCCCTCACCCCTCTTATAAAAGGCCACTCACCCTTCTCTCAAATTCATACCTTCAAAGCATTTTCGTTTGGCCAAACCCTACCCAAATATTCTCTTAAATTTTCTCACTTCAACCTAGAGGCCTTAGTTTGATCAGAAATCCATCCTATGGAGCCCTTTTGATCAAATCAAAAGAAAGAACCTGAAGAAGAGGTAATGTTTTTACCACCCTCTTTCATGTTCCTTTCTTCTTCAACTTCTTCTTTATTTGTTATTTACATTCTAAAATAATAACTCCCATATATTCTATATACTGTGATGTTATTATAAATATGGTACAACCATATTCAGTATTCTATCCATCCTTTTAATGACATGTCACCATACGTGCGTACGTACTGCTTACCGTCTCCACGTTGTGGTGT
Organism: Viscum album; assembly: GCA_963277665.1. Taxonomy (NCBI): domain Eukaryota; kingdom Viridiplantae; phylum Streptophyta; class Magnoliopsida; order Santalales; family Viscaceae; genus Viscum; species Viscum album. The sequence continues at coordinate 1,114,047,931 of OY728156.1, forward strand.
AATTGTTATTTAAAACATTATTATTTGAATAGGTATGATAATGATGTGTAATTGATATAAATAATAAATATAACATGATAATTACTATGTATATATGATATACCATTCAATTATATATTATTTTAATATCAAAAGAATGATATTGTCGCTCGTGCGTACGTATGGACTACCGTCTCCACGAATGCGATGAGATTCATTCCACATCGTATCCATTCAATAATAATTCTCATTTGATGACTAAAAATATTTTTTAAGGACTTTATATCATTATGGATATGAATAAGATACAACCTATCCATAACAAACATGTCTTATGTAACAAAACATATAAAATAAAACGAGTAAGTTAACACTAGAAATGACGAAAATACTAAGATATTATTAACAAATCAATCTTAAAAGATCATATATGATATCATATTAATGTATATGATTCTTGTATAATTTAATAAAAAGTATTCCACCATTATACAAGAGGTTTAACTAACCTAGACCTAGGAAAAGTATGAGGTAAGGTTTTTTTTCACAATCTCTTCATTATCCGATGTTGTTTATAGGTAATTTTCTACTGGGACCTCTTTATCATCCACATCCATATTTCTTAAAAATGTATTTCAAATCATTCTTATTATTTTATATACTATGGGTTAAATTCATTTATACCCTTTTTTACTTTTTATATGATTTTTATAAAGGAATCTTTCTGTCGTTTTCCAAACAAGGTCCTTTTTATACTTTTCGACAGAATTAAGGTAAGAATGTCTTTTTTTAACTTATATGGAGGGTGAGGATATTTTTGGTCATTATAAAATCATCGAAGCTTCCCTTACAAGCTTATAAAAATATATTCAAAGTAAATTATTTATTTTATAATTATTTTACTTTTAAATGATTTCAGAAAAAAAGAGATATTTCTCTCAAATAGTTTTGATTTCATCTCTGTCAACATCCTTTGATGGATTATAAGGTTATTTGAAGTTGATTTGTTATGATAAAAAAATTCAATAAAGTATTGAAGGTTTTGTGATATGTTTTACTGTGGATGTTTTATTTTTATACCATTCATGGTTTATAGATAATGTATTGACATTTCAAATGATAGTTTTAATACGAATGTTTATGTTATGTTTAAACCTATTCATATGAGGAATGCATTGGACTTAATAAGTGATGGGTGGAGCCCGCAATATCTCCTCGATGCATCGGTAGGTCTCATTAGAAAAACTAGTGTCTTGAAATAAGGCTTTAACAAAATCTTATTTGTAGTCTTGGCAGAAGGCCTTGACTATGTGGTTTTGATAGTCTGGAATTATGCATTTTATCAATATGAAAGTGGTTATTGATATTGCATATGATTATTCGACTAGTATAATATCCATGTGAATAAGTAAATGGAATTATTTAATTTTATATCTACCATATTATGCTGAAATTCATGTCTAAAAGGCTTTTGTTTTAGTTATACATTGCCTTAAATGTTTATGCTTATTTATGAACGTTTTCACTATATTGTTATCCTTACTGATAATCTAAGCTCACCCCTTTCTATGTTTTATTTTTCCTAGGATGTGAAGAAATATTTTATGAATGAATTACAGGGATAGTATAAGGGGATATGAGTGTGGTGTGTGGAGATAATATGTTGTTGTAGTTTTTCACTTTATGATGTAATGTAAGACTTTTGAATGTATCTAGTGTTTCTAATGCTACTAAACTAATCGGTCTTTCAAGATTTGATCTTTTGTGAACATGCCAATGTTATGTAATAATACACCAACTATGGGTAACTGGGTATGGGGCATTACAGTTGGTATTAGAAGAATTTTAGTACAAAACATTAAAGCTAGATTTAGATAAACTCTGATTAGAGCACATATACCTAAGATTGACTTTGAGGATTAGTATAGAAGAACTTCCTAGAATTTTGGTATTGTATATATTTTGTGAGTTTTTTGAGAAATACAACCCTATCTAGATACAAGCAGGTAGAGGAGGCTTTGGCACATATGTACCTACGGGTAAAATCCAAAAACACCACTTTGAGCTAGACTCGAACGGGAATTGGTGCACGATAACATGCCTTGCTGCACTTTTGGTTATGACACTCCCAAGGGATATGCTTAGGATAATTTTCATTTTATTTATAAACCATTATGAAGGTTTTATGAGTATATACTTCCTAAATGAAACATTTTTATGATTATGGATTATATCTATAAACTGTTCAATTTATGTTAACTATTTTACAAGTTTGGAATTATGTATTTCGATTCATAAACTGGTCTAGTTTAGGCCATTGTTTAGAAATGGCGCCTAGTATAAGGAATAGAAACTATATCAATACATGCACTCCATTTAGGGATTTCCCTATAGATCAAGATAATTATAGTGGAGTAGGTGATGCAACTGGTGCTGATCAGCTTATCACCATACTGGGACAAATCACTCAGGTTATGAATAATAACCTACCTGTATGGAGTACCCAGATAAACAATTTGGAGGATCAATGTTATATCTCTTCATGAGGAAACAAACACCAACATTCAATGGGTGTAACAATCCATTAGTAGCTGTGAAATGGATTAATTCCTTAGAGAAAATATCCCATGCCTTGGGGAGTAGTGAAAGAGAAAAACTTATCATGGAAGTTTACCGCCTCACTGGAGATACTAAAAAATGGTGGTCATTTATTCAAAACATGAAGGAAGATGATGAGGTATCAAATATGGAATGGATGGAATTTAAAGAGGTATTCTTATAAAAATACTTTCTTCATGACCATCGAGCAAATATGGAGATACAAATTCTGAGTGTGAGGCAAAAGGAGGATGAGAATGTCCCAAAGTATGAGGCAAACATTAAAAGGTTAGCAAGACATGTTTTAGATTATATAAATAATCCAAGAAGTAATATTTATCGTTTCTTTGATGGGTTAAAACCATTTCTCCGTTGAGCATTAGTCTCACAATCCTTCTCATTGTATGAAGATATTGTCTCATGTGATATCAAGGCAGAAAATGAATTCTCAATGTCTTATGACATTAAAGAAAAGAAATGGAGGAAGAGATCTGTTGATTACTGTTGGAATAAAAATAAGGGGAAGAAGGGAAAATTTGAGTATCCATCCTGCAGAAAATATGGGAAGAAACACCCTGGTACTTTCTTGAAGGGAATGGTAGTCTGTTACATGTGTGGTGAAAAAGGCCACCAAGCTCATGATTGAAAGGGGAATAAAGAAGCTACCGGTGTTCAATGCTACCATTTCAGGGAGATAGAAGATTATGAAAATTAATGTCCTAAACATCTGGTGAACTTTCCTTAGAAAAGTCCAAGGGATCATAGCCAAGATTTTTCTATCCCTACTGCTGAAGTTAAAGCTCCAAAAGAAATGGTGGTGGGTAATTTAATGGTTTCCTCAAGTTCAGAAAATGCATTATTTGATTCTAGATCATTGAATTGTTTCATATCTTCCTGGTTTGATAAGAAAATTAGATATTTGTAATTTGATTTAACAAGAGAGTTTTCAGTCAAAAATCCTAAGGAAAGTATCATTGCAACAATGTTTTGTGAAATAGTCCCCATTAGAGCATAGAAATGTTCTTTATCTACTGATCTCATCGTCACAACCATGATTGAATTTTATATAATCCTTGGTATGTATTGGATTTCATACCATGATGTGAATATTTATTGCAAGAAGAAGGAGGTTACGATTTATGATGATGATGATAAAGAACACCTTATCTTTATAGAAAAATCATCACCACCTGATTCTTATCTAGATCCACCCCCAGAAGCTCAACTAAATTCAATTATCATGGAGGAAGAGAATGAAATATCTGTGGGTGGGGAAAGGAATGTTCAAATAGAGGATGTACCTATTGTGAAAGAACATGTAGATGTGTTTCCGGAAGATTTACCTGGACATCCTCCAACACATGAAATTGAGTTTTCCATTTATTTAATTCCTGGTTTAGGTCCCATATCGAAGACCCCTTATAGAATGGCCACTATGGAATTAGTTGAACTAAAGAAAAAACTAGAGGAAATGATTAATAAGAGATTTTTTCACCCTAGTGATTCTCCATGGGGATCCACTATCCTTTTTGTTAAGAAGAAAGATGTATCGATGAGGTTATGTATCGGCTACAGGGAAATAAATGCTACAACAATAAAGAACAAGTATCCATTACCTCGCATTGATGATTTACTCGACCAACATCCTGGAGCTCAATACATTTCAAAGATTGACCTTCAATATGGATGCCATCAGTTGTGTGTGAAGAAGGAAAACATTCGGAAGACAGAATTTCGAACCAAGTATGGTCATTATGAGTTTACAGTAATGCCTTTTGGATTGACTAATTCACCCTCTGTATTCATGGATCTAATGAAAAGAGTTTTCAAGGAATATCTCAATGCTTTTGTAGTTTAATTTTTTGATGATATCTTGGTATACTCCAAAATCTATGAACATCATGAAAATTACTTGCGCATTATCCTAAATACTCTTAGAAGACATGAATTATATGGGAAGTTTAGGAATTGTGAATTTTGGCTTCAGGAGATTTCTTTTATGGGCCATATTGTCTCTAAGGATGGAATTTCCATTGATCCTTCTAAGACCAAGGCAATCCATGAATGGTCAGCACCAGCGTGTATGACTGAGGTACGCAGTTTTATTGGTTTTGCTGGTTATTATCGGTGTTTTGTCCAGAATTCTTCCCGATTGGCTAACCCTTTAATGAATCTCACATGTAAAGGGGTTAAATTTATTTGGAAAAAAGAGTGTGAGGAATGTTTTGAAGAACATAAGATAAGATTAGTCAATGCTCCTATATTGACTCTACCATCGGGGAATTATGGGTTCCTTATTTAAAGTGATGCAATGAAGAAAGGACTTGGTTGTGTCCAAATACAGAATGATAGAGTTATTTCATATTCATCACGATAGCTAAAAATTCATGAGCAAAACTATCCTACTCGTTTATTATTAAAGAAATGAAAAGACCTCTTTAACCAGGTTGAGGGAGAACCATTACATAGCCCGAAGTCCTAGTGAACATTTAGCCCATTATATGCCGGTAGGCCCATTTTTTTGGCCCAAAGCCCATTCTGTGAATAGTAATTCTATAGTAACCTCTGCTGTAATAGAACTCTGCCGCCGCTACAGTGACCTACCACCTCTAAAGTGCTCATCGTTTCTACAGTATCGCCACTGCTACAGTTGGCTACAGTACCTGCACCCATCGGGTTTTGAACTCCCCTTTTTCATGTAGAATTAAGGGGCGCTTACCACTAAGCCAAACCCCAACTACATCCTAATAATGATCTTTAGTAATCTACTATAATCTATTCTTCGTAGATATGGAGACATTATCTCTATGGTGAAAATGTGAGATACATACCGATCACAAGAGTTTGAAGTATATTTTCTCGCAAAAAGAACTCAACATGAGGCAAAGGAGATGGCTTGAACTACTCTAGGATTATGATTTCACGACACACTACCACCCGGGGAAGGAAAATAAGGTGGCATAGGCTTTGAGTAGAAAGGATCATGGAATTTTGATCTATATGAGAGTTTAAAGGGATCCATTTTTCATGGATCTAGTAAAGTTTGATATGGGAATAACCATGGGAGGTGAAACATAGAAACTTTTTCAAATGGTTTCCAACCAATATTTACTAGAAAAGATTAAGAGTTCTCAGACCGTTGATGAAGAATTTAAATAGAAGATTAAAGCTGTGAATGAAGGGAGATTGAGTGACTTTATGTATGAAGAAGGAATTTTCAAATTTGGGAAGAGGCTTTGTGTTCCCAATATACCTGATCTAAAAAGAGAATTTTTGGATGATTCTCTTAGTTCCAATTTCTCTATACACCCTGGGAGCAACAAAATGTATATAGATTTGAAGGAAAATTTTTGGTGGGACAACATGAAGAGAGAGATTGCTGATTTTGTGTCATGATGTATGGTTTGTCAACAAGTGAACGTTTGAAGGCAACAGCCTGGAGGAGTCATGGAACCTTTTCCCATACCATAGTGTAAATGGGATAATTTTACGATGAACTTTGTCATGGGACTACCAAAGACTTCTAGAAGGAACGATGCAATATGGGTCATTATTGATCATCTTTCCAAGTCAGCACATTTTCTTGCTATAAGATAAGATCTACCACTTGAACGTCTAACAAGACTATATATTAATGAAGTTGTGAGACTTCATGGAGTACCCCTATTGATTGTTTCTGATCATGATCCCCATTTTACTTCAACATTGTGGAAGAGTATTCCGAAGGCCTTGGATACTGAGCTTCATTTGAGCACTGCCTACAACCCTAAAACAGATGGACAATCAGAACGGACTATTCAAACCTTAAAAACATGTTTATATCTTTTTCACTTGACTTTCAGGGTATGTGGGATCAATATTTACCTCTGGTAGAATTTTAATATAACAATAGCTTCCATTTGAGTATTCGAATGGCACCATATGAAGAATTATACATAAATAGATGTTGCACACCAACTTTTTGGGATGATGTTGGTGAAAGAAAACTCGTAGGCCCAAAACTGGTGGAGAAAATGATGGAAAAGGTGAAGGTAATCCAAAACCACATCAAATCATCACAAAGTAGGCAGAAGAGCTATGTTGATAACCGAAGGAAGGATTTGGAATTTCAGGTAGGAGATCATGTTTTCTTGAAAGTATCTCGATGGAAGGGAGTTATATGTTTCGGTAAGAAAGGTAAATTGAGTCCCATGTACATTGGATTTTTCGAAATTCTAGAACAAATTGGAGTTGTAGCTTATCGTTTGGCAATACCGCCAAATCTCTCCCAAGTTCACAATGTGTTCCAGGTATCACTGTTGAGAAAATACACGCCTGACCCAATGCATGTACTCACTTATGAAGAAGTAGAACTGGAACCCGATCTGTCTTTTTGGGAAGAGCCCGTCATGATTCTTGATACTCGAGAACAAGTGTTGAGAAATTGGATGACTCATCTAGTAAAAGTTCATTGGAAAAACCCTAAGATTAAAGAGGCAATGTGGGAACTCGAGGAACTTATGATGAAGAACCGCCCAAGTCTTTTTATGTAGTAATATTATATAAATTTAGAGGAAGATATTATTTGATGGAGGTGAGAATGTAACACCCCAAGATTCCATGGTACGCTTCCCTTTGAATAATACAATTTCTTGCATTGTACGCAACTTTGAGTTCTAACACACACCACAACCAATCAAACGAGCCGATATGAAGAGTAATACCCAATTTTTGAAATTATATAAATTTTATCCTTTAAAATTCACTTTATTTTTGGATTCAGAATATCAAAATTATCCTATGGTGAAATTTTGGTATTTTTCTGAAAACATTCAATTTTCGATGAATAGTGAAAAAACACTGAGTTATAGTTTAAAACCAAATTTTTTATTTAAATAATTATTTATTTTATTTATTTTAGGTCAAAATAGATAAATAATACCTATATAAGTTCAATATAATCAATTGGTGTCAGTTTATTATAATTTTAGATATATAAAAATTTAATTGAACTTTTCACCGTCTTTTACCCATCTCCTAAGAGAATTTTCAAATTCACATAAAACCTAATTTTACTGCTTCTGTGAGTAGAATTTTAAAAATCATAGATACATAGTTAATATCAAGGAGTAAAATATGGTTCAATAAAATAGAAATAATTTTTGGTGAATAGTAACTTTTTACTTTTAGTTGCCACGCTTAAAAGTAAATAGGGTAATTAAGGGTAAAAATGATATTATCATTACCCGAACACGCGTCCTAATTCTGTTGGAAAAGTATAATTCGACCAAAAATAACCTTAGGAAGAAAATATGATCCTCTTTGGTCCACTTCGATTAGATTAAGTCATTTATTATTATTTAATTCAAAGAAGAGTTAAAAGAGATAAAATCAAAGTCAAATAACTAAAACATTTTTAATATAGGGTCATACATAAGATAAATTCGATTATAAATATTCATTAGAAACATAAAACGGTTTCCTATATAATTATATTATATTTATAATTTTTAAGACTTAAATAATTTAATTTATTTTTGACACATTGGTGATGCAGTAATTACCTAATTAATGAAATATTGAAATAATTGATTGTATAAATATCAAAATAAATGTAATTTGATACTTTTTTTGAATTAAACTAATTTCCTAGGTTAATATAACATATTATAGTTGGTTAGATTAATTTTCTTTGAAGTAATAATGTTGTTATAAATTTATAAAAAACAAAATACCAAATAGTGTCAAAATTGACATAAAAGAGTTTTTAATACAAATATTATATTATTAATTCATATTCTATTCCTAAAAATATATGGTTCTGCCAAAGGACTTATATAATGATCTTTTTATCATTAATGAACCACTTGTGGTTCTCTTGGAAGTATATAGTATGTTTATTAACAATATAATATAAAAATACAAAGATACATTGTAAATGTCAAACTATTTAACTAAGAGTTAATATATAAATGATAAGATTAATATAGTGACCCAAACTTGCCTAAAATATATTGGATGAAATTATTTCAACCTATCCAAACCTTAATCTTTAAATAATTCACTTTTTATTCATTAGAAACCAAATATGAATTTATTATAAAATAATATTTCTATCATTTCCAAATGTGCCCCTCAACCCTCTTATAAAAGGGAACTCTCCCTTCACTCAAATTCATACCTTCAAAGCCTTTTGGTTCGGCCAAAACATACCCAAATATTCTCTCATGTTCCCTAAATTCAACCAATATGCCTTAGTTTGATCAGAAATCCAACCTATGGAGCCCTTTTGATCAAATCAAAAGGAAGAACCCGAAGAAGAGGTAACGTTTTCACCACCCTCTTTCATGTTCATTTCTTCCTCAACTTCTTCTTTCATTGTTATTTCCATTTTAAAATAATAACTACTGTATCTTATATATAATATATTGTTATTATAAATATGGTACAACAATATTCAGTATTCTATCCATCCTTTGAATGACATGTCACCATACATGCGTATGTACGACTTACTGTCTCCACGTCGTGGTGTAATTGTTATTCAAAACATTATTATTTGGATGGGTATGATAATGATGTGTAATTGATTTAAACAATAAATATAACATGATAATGATTCTGTATATATTATATATCATCAAATTATATATTATTTTAATATCTAAAGAATGACATTGTCGCTCGTGCGTACGTATGGACTACCGTCTCCACGAACGCGATGAGATTCATTCCCCATCATATCCATTCAAGACTAATTCTAATTTTATGATTAAAAATAATTTTCAAGGACTTTATATCATTGTTTATATGAATAAGATACAACCTATCCATAAAAAACATGTCTTATGTAACAACACATTTAAAATAAAATGATGTAAGTTAACATAGGAAACGATGATAATACTAAGATATTATTAACAAAGCAATGTTAAAAGATCATATATGATATAATATTAATGTATATGATTCTTTTATAATTTAATAACAATTATTTAACCATTATAAAGGAGGTTTAACTACCGTAGAATAAGGAAAAATACAAGGTAAGGGTTTTTTCACAATCTCTTCATTATCTGTGGTTTTTTATACATAATTATCTACTGGGACCTCTTCATAATCCACATCCATGTTTCTTAAAAATATATATTTGAATCATTATTACTAGTTTATAGACTATGGTATAATGTCATTTATGTCATTTTTAACTATTTATAATATTTTTATAAATGAATCTGTTTGTCATTTTCCAAACAAGGTCCTTTTTAACCACTTCGATAGAATTAAGGTAAGAATGTCTTTTTTGAACTTATATGGCGGATGTGGATATTTTCCTCCATTATAAAATCATCAAAGCTTCCCTTAGAATTATATAATAATTTTTTCAATGTAAATGTTTTATTTTATAATTATGTTACTTTTAATTGATTTTAGAAAAAAAGAGATATTTCTCTCAAATAGTTTTGATTTCATCTATGTCAACATCCTTTGATGGATTTTAAGAATATCTAAAGTTGATTTATTATGATAAAAAACAACCATATAGTATTGAAGGTTTTGTGATATGTTTGACTGTGGATGTGTTGTTTTTATACCATTCATGGTTTATGGATAAAGTAATGACATTTCGTATGATATTTTTAATACGAATGTTTATGTTATGTTTAAACCTATTCATATGAGGAATGCATTGGACTTAATAAGTGATGGGTGGAGCCTGCTATAGCTCCTTGATGCATCAGTAGGTCTCATGAGGCAAACTAGTGTCTTGGCATAAGGCCTTGACAAAATCTTATTTGTAGTCTTGGCACAAGGCCTTGACTATGTGGTTATGATAGTCTGGCATTATGCATTCCATCATTATAAAAGTGGTTATCGATATTGCATGTGATTATTCGACTAGTATAATATGCATGAGAATATTAAATTGAATTATTTCATTTTATTTCTTCCATATTATGCTAAAATTCAAGTTTAAATGGATTTTGTTTTAGTTATACATTGCCTTAAATGTTTATGCTTATTTATGAAATTTTCTGCTATATTGTTATCCTTACTGAGCATCTGAGCTCACCCCTTTCTATGTTTTATTTTTCCCAGGATGTGAAGAAGTATTCTATGAATGACCTATAGGGACAGTCTGAGGGGATATGAGTGTGGTCTATGGAGACAATATGTTTTTGTAGTTTTTCACTTTATGATGTAATGTAAGACTTATGAATGTATCTAGTGTTTCTAATGATATTAAACTAATCAGTCATTCAAGATTTTATATTTTTTGATCATGCCAATGTTATGTAATAATGCAATGACTCTGGGTAACTGGGGTTGGGGTGTTACATATATATATAAAATTTTGTGTGTGTTTGACTAGATCATCTCCTTGAGAGCCTATGCCATACCATGTTCCACTCTTAGTTGAAATAATAATTTTTTAGGGGATGCCTGAAAACATGACATGATTAAAATTATGAGTGTATTTAAAGGGAATAAGATATTTTCATTATCAAGTTCACGGAAAATTTAAAATGAAATATGGGTTAAAAATTATCCAAAATAAATAAAGGAATATTGAGTCAAATATTATAAATTTATATCTAAAATAGGTTTGTTGTATATATAAAAAACTAACATTACCACTGAGAATATATCTATATGAACTCTTTCGTTTATACTTAATTTTAGATTTATTTTATAAAACTACTATAGATAATAAAAAAATTAGAAACCTGACAAGATTAAAAATATGAATGTATTTAAAGGGAAAAGAGATTTTCATTATCAAGTTCACTGATAATGTAAAATGAAATACAGGTAAAAAATTATCCATAATAAATAAAGGAATAGTGAGTCAAATATTATAAATTTATATCTAAAATAGGATCCATGATGGATGAAAGTGTTTTCCCTATGAAAAGATTTTGATTGGAAGCCAAACATCCCATAATACATGTGATTCCCCAGACTTGAACTCCCATATATAGTAATAAAACACATTCCTTGATTATGATATTTGATACCAAGTGGGATGGATCCAGCCAATATTTCATATATTTCCATAATTTAGACATTATATCTCAAATTAATAACATAATCCGTGAACCTGATGTTTTGTTGTATTTGAATACTAGATACATAAAAATTATATTTCAGTTTATTAATTCAATATCTCTAAAAAAATAACTATGTAAGACATCCTTCTTTACATATTCCAACATATAATTACCTGGGAAAATAGAAAAAATAATATGGGTTGAGATACAATTATCATTAACAGAAAAAATTATCTGTGAGTAATGACAAGTTTTAGTATATGACTCTAAGAAAACTTTAGCATTGTAGAAAAATATAACTAAAAATGAAATGTAATAATAATAGTTTTCAATAAATTGTGAAAAAATATTATGTAATCACAAATGAATAAACATATTAAATTTAATAATTGTGTGGAAAAGTGAGATAATACTCATGATATGTGTATAATTACATATGAATATAACCTAGAAATGTTTCATATGAATAATCTTAGGAAAAAAATAATATAATGGTGTAGGAATCACTACCTTTTTCACTTAACACTATGGGGTAGACATCAACACGTGATTTGTTTCCAATAATTATTTAATTAGACACAAAATATAAACCAATTAATTATAGGGAGAAATAATACCCCACACATTATATAATAATCATCCATACATATATTTCCCATATAAAATCAATCATCTTTCATATCATAAACGACCCATGGAAATAAAAAGGGTTATATAACAATTCAAATTATGTCACTTAGAATGACTTAAATAATTAAGTTGGTTAATTATAAAAAATTAAACCATCCCAAAATAGTATATAATAGTGGAATTTGGAGGGTGTTTCATAAAACATTACACTATTAGACAAACATATTTTAAAGGTAAATTAAATAATATGAGAAAAACAAAAAATAATTTTTTTGGGTATATTTCATAATATTAACATAAAGATATGAACTTATGAGTAACATTTAAAAAAATAATTTACAATTATATTATGTGAAGTCTTATTCATTTATTAATTGGAAATAAATCTCAATAATGGGTCCTTCAAAAAGAAATAAACTTTTTAGAGTAAGTGTGGAGTGAAAGAAACAACAATGAGATTATGAATGGAAAAATCACCTCAATATTTTAAAAAACCCTTTATTAAAAACCAAATCATTTGAAGGATAATAAACAATTATTTTTAAAAGGGATACATACAAAAAAATATCTCAATATATTATACATATTTTGATATAAAAATTAAAAAGGGAAACATTGGTGGAAATAAATAAAATTTATATGAAGTAAATTTAGAAGTAAGAATATTTAAATAAAAAATAATAACTTTATCAAAATATAAGATGGAAAATATCATATGAAATTGTAAATGTAAGAATATATAGATATTAGAATAATAGCGTTTAAGAAGAACCATTATAACTAAATGAAAGTAAATTTGTGTTAATAGTTTTCCTTACCATTACTATCAACTTCCATGAAGGTTCATTAACCCCATTTATCAAAAAAATAAAAAAAATTAATCACCTATTTCACAACCTTAATAAAATATATTACCTTTTATAGTATTTAATTCGAAATTTTTTTAGACATTTATTTTTTCTTATTGTTTATTTTCAACACTGGAGGTAGGTGATTTGGAATTCTTCACGTTGGATTTGATATATTGTTGTCGATCCTCATTCATTTATAACATGTTCATAATTGAAAAACTATAAATTTTACTATATTTTATGTTTGATAATTATTTATAATATCTTAATTTCATTCCATGAGAGTTTTGTATAAAATTTCAAAATATGAAATTAGTGACAATCTTATTTTTAGTAAATTTTAACAAACCAATATAGTAATATTTATAAGGGGTTAAGTATTTGTCTAATATATAACTTATATCTCTATTTTTTCAATCAATTAATAAATAGATTTTTTTATTAAATTAATTCTAAGAACTATCCATGTAATTTGATGATGAAAAATAAAATATTTATTTTTTTGAGGCGGTATTCTGCACATAGATAGTTGTTCTATAAATATAATTAAATTCATGTATACTAATTATAACAATTTAATAATATCCAAATGGTTAAAATATGTTTTGATGAGGGTGGATATAAAACACCGAACCAAACCACTATGTTCAAGCCAGAATGCCACATAATGTCATGCATGCCTCTATGTATGAAATAGGTTTCCAAATAGTAATGAGTTTATGAGTCATTTAGGGGGGAGAAAATACCCCATGTACCATGTAAAATGGTTAATAGTAAAAAATAAACAATATGATGAAAATAATTAATGGCATATGTATCTGACAATAATTAGAATTTCTCAAATTGGAATGCCTATCCAATTTAAAAAAGAAATAGAAAAATAAATAAGTAAATATTGGGTTCATCTGGAGTCCATCTGAGTTTTCATCCAAATTTGTGATCCTTTACACAAATTTTCATCATCGATCATTTTCCCATTTCAAGATCTCATGTAATGACATCTACAAGTTCACCGAAATTCCCAAGTAGGGTGTGTGTACTAGACTTATAAGGAAACCACCAATGCATCCATAACCTAGTGTGATGAAGTATAAAAATTGAATTCCATACTAATGATAAGTTCATAATAACAAAATCAAAATACCATCAATAATTGAGTGACCATGCACTATCCAAGAAACCAAAATCCTTTAATGTACCTTCTTTAACTCTATAACAGAAGGATAATCATGAAATATCATAAATGTTAACTTATAAGACACAAGGATTGTAACTCATTTCCCTTATACCTAAATTCATAAAGTTTTATTTTTCCCCCGTACCATCATATCCTAGCTTTTCCATGTTTCAGTACCCCATACCTTCCTACCCCATCCACACCTCGGGTTATGCCCCCAGAACACTATGCCCCAAACGTGATTCCCCCGATCATTACCCTAGACCATTTCCCCTAACCTGAAACCTAATGTAAGGCCCTCATATTGTATGCCCCTACCTTAGTATTAGGTCCATCATTGTCATCATCACATGTTGTGCACACTTCCCCTATAAGTGATTCGGATCACATGACAATCCACATGTCTCAATATATAATCACAACATCTATGTAAATTCTAACACTCATCATAGGGTAATGCATACAAGTTAAGGATATCATATAATTATGTGAAAAATATTAAAAACACATAACAATATGTGATCACAATAAAACATGTAAACCAACTACTCTAGCAATACTCATGGAAGAAACGTCTATATAGGTATCATGGGATACACAAACAATGACATGCAATAAAATTCAAGAAAAGTTATTATTTATTCCTATGTATAAATTATATCAAGGAAAAATGTGACAAAATCCCAAATAGGTAAGGAACATCCAAAATCAAAATCATCAATGCCAAAAAAAGGAAAACCACCATGTGTAGTTCAAAAGCTATAGTAGAATCCTCAATAGTCAAGAACATGTGCTCCTATACTTTAATATCATAATTGTTGAAACATAAATGATTAAGGTTCAATAAGGGTTACTAGACCTAAATCCATCAATTTTATGTTAAAATGAAATAAAATATCTCATGAAATGAAATTATTTGTCTTCTATATAATTTCATAGTTATCATTTTAGGCCAATGCATACGGTATTGATCTTCTCCTCAAGAATAAATAGAAAAAAAATTATTTTATAAAAAAAAAATTAATTTAAAGAAACATGTGGTAGTACTTCATAATTATTCTTTAATAAAACCATATAATAATCCCTGAAAATTTTCACAATTATATTTAAATAATTTTTCATAAATTATACTTTTTTAAATAAATATAATTTTCCATTGATGATCCTTATAATTATCTAATGATAATCCCTTAAAATTTCCATTTGATATCTTTTAATAACTGTCCTTTTGAAATTCAAAGTAATTATCATTTAAAAATCCTTTGTAACTATCTTTTCATAATTATCATAATTAAAATTTTATAATTTTATGAAATTATCATTTATAATAATTATAATTATTTTTTAATAATTTCAAAAGATTTTCACATGATAATTTTTTATAAATTTTCCTTTGAAGTATTTTAGGATTATCCCTTTACAATTCTGATTTTATATATAAATGTTTTATTAAAAAACATTATTTTCATTCCAAAATTGAGAGAGGGAAGAAAAAATAAAGCATATTAAATAAAAAATCCCCCACCTCCTTTAATGGTCTACATGAACCACCTAGGAAGAAAGCACTCTATGAGTCAACTAGAAATAGAAAAATGGAATCAATGTGGGCTTTATAAGTCATGCATTGGAAGGTTCATGGTCGATTGTATTCAATAGGATCAACTATAATCAAAATCCAAATAACTCACCTATATTAAAAAATGCATATTTTCATTCCCAAACCGATGTATTAATCTATAGTTTTAGATGGATACTTCAATTACAGTCTTTAATTTTACCACAATAATGCATTCTTAATTTTAAAATTGATAAAAATTGATAATTTTATGTTTTCTTGATTAAAGTCTAGTGAAAACAGACATCCTTAATGTGTAGCGTGGTATGAGTAAGAAGACCGAATTAAAATTAAATGATAAGAAAATAATTATAAAAAAATAAATATGTATAAAAAAACCTGACTAGGGTGTAATCAAACTAGAAACCTGATGTGAACAATGTTTATGTCGAACTTATGGGAAAACCTATATTCAAGATTTAATAGTTGTCTCAATTTTATCATTTAAGACACCATTCAAGATATATTCTATTATTTATGAATATTTTTCTTGAATGATATAATATATTAAATTTTTTTATATCAATAAAAAGGATATAAAATCCTTATAATACCATTTAAACTTTATTTAAGGCTTTGAAAATATCCAACAGAATATTCTGAAGTGCAAACACTCCTTTTACCCTTACATGAATCCACTTCATAAAAATTCTTTTAAAAGTTGATTTTTATTGAAAAATTATTTTTTCAAAAAATACTCATAAATTACCAACAAATAGAGTTTTATTATCATTACAAATTGAGGATATTACAATTATCTACTAATATTAACTTATCATCCTTGAGAACTTATTATTGATATCTTTCTTGAACAACTTAGGCCATTGAGATTAAACATTAGGCTCCTACTCCCAAATTTCTTCTCAGATCCATCCATGCATCAAATAAAACCAAATAAGTGGAACCATCTTCCATATAAGACTTTCTTTCTCCAATCCATAATCTACACTAGACACTCCTCATAAAATTCATAGGGGTCAAAGTTCACATCCTCAAATTGAATTACATGTGTTGGATCAAACATGTACCTACTAAGGTGTGACACATGAAACACAACATGAATAACTCAGTAACGATAATGGAGATCAAGATGATATGAAACTATCCCCACCAATTTTGTGATAATAAAGGGTACTACAAAACATGATCCTAGATGTCCTTTTCACCTCATAAATCAATTCCCTAACTCTAGAGTAACATTCAACAGTTATTTATTTCCCATAAGAAAACTCCAAAGGTTTCCTGCTACTTTTTGAATATGATCTCTACATAATAAGAGTTTTGATCAACAACTTCTAAATTAGTTTAACTCTCTCATTGGTCTCTCAATCCTAACATGCACCCACAAACTCTTCCTCACATGTCTCGTGCAAAAAAATTAGTGATAGCCATAGTCTCCAATAATGAGACTCATAATCTTCGATCTGAATTGATGCTTAGTAACTGTTTTTTTCTGTGAACTCAAACAAGTATATATGATCATCCAATGCACCACTAATGTCAATAATTCTAGATCTATGTATATCCTCAAATATGTGTATTATCCTCTCAAATTTTATTTTTGATTTCAGTGTGGTATAATATTCCCAACCTAAAATTTGTCCCTAGGGACTTAGATAAGACCTCATAAAACCGTGACATAAAATATACATCTCTTTATGAAAAAATTTTCCGGTGAACTCCATGTAAGTGTATGATATCATAGATATATATAATTACTATATTTTTCACTAAGTGAGTCTCTCTAATTTGTAAACAGTGGGAAACATTCATCAGTAGACTGATAATCACCATTATAGTGTCATGAATTCATGGGGTCCTAGGTAAACTAACCACAAATTCCATTTTGAAGTCCTCTCACTTCCTCATGGGTACAAGAAGTGGATATAAAAACCATGATGATGTAGGTGTTTGGAATTTACCCCCATTATAGAAAGGCATCAAGACACAATCCCAGCGATGTCCCTCTTCATTCTTGGTCACTGTAATGGTTGTTTAAAAATGGTGCATATTTTCTGCACTTATATGTACCACCCATCCAAACGTATGTAATTGTATTGTCATATTCTCTCTAATTAAAGCATGGAATACTACTCTCCCATGTATACGGATCATATCATTATCACCCAAAGTCTACCTAGGTATCAGATCTCCTCCTACTAGTTGTTCCCACATAACATCACACTTTGGGTATGACTCCGATCCAGGATTCACCTAGTCTAAATGTAAGGATGTTTTCAATAAAGGGTAACAAGATATTGATCCCTCATCCTCACAAGAATACATCATCTAGTTGTCCAACAAGACCATCAGGTGTATCTGCTCCTCTAAAGTCCTCTAACCAACCTTAAGCTCCTATTGCATCATAAAACTTATAAAAGCTCCAAAAAAATTTACTTTCCTGAGTGGATAATATATCTCAAAGTAATACATCTATTGATTCTCAACTCAGTGTATCAATATAATATTCAGGTCCCACTATGTGAAGTTATAGAAAAGGACCATGTGGTATGAGTAAATAAAAAATCTATCACGAAAGAGATTATATCACCCACACTTCAGAGTGTGGACCATAGCTTCCAACTCCAAGTCATGAGTAAGATTTTTCCACTCATGGGGTCATAAATGATGTGACCCATTAACCATTACAGACTCTCATTTCTACCATATGTCCCCCAAAAAAATTCTTGGTTCATTGTATTATACAACATATATGATACATGGATTGGGAAGTATCAGCACTGGGGATATAGTTAGCCTCCTCTGTAGCTCATGATATTCCTCATTACACTTTTCCACCCACACAAAAATTAGTTAATTATTTTTCAAAACAGACATAGGTGTTGGTAATCACGAGAATTCTAGGATAAACCACTGTTAATTTCCTACTAAACCAAAAAATCTACAAATCTCATGCACATTATGGGGAAATTTATAGGACATGAAAAGATTTGATTTTTATTAGTATATGGATATAAACTTCTCATACACCACATGCCCTAATAAAGTAACCTATCATATCCAAAAATCACACATTGAATCTTTCCATAAATACAATTTTCGTAAAGTATAATCAGGCGTATCTCAATGTTCTTACAATTACTCTCTGGTATCCATGGGTATATGAGGATGTAGTTGATGAACACCCAAATTAAAGAGTCCAAGTATGGGTGTAAGATATTGTTCATGAGACCCATTAACACTTCCAAAACATCTTTTATTCTAGAAAGAATCACCATGTAGTTATATAGACTATGCCTACTCTAAAACAAAGTCTTTATAATATTCTCCTCTCCATCAATAAATTGGTGATATCTTGATTGAAGATCAATCTTAGAGAGCTATCAAGAACCCCATAACGGATTGAAAAATCATAGAACCTATGAAAGGTACATATATTCCTCATCTTCACTTAGTTGAGCTTCCTATAATCAATACAGAGTTGAAGACTTCCATTTTCCTTCTTGGAGAGTGACACAGTTACACCCCATGGTTAGGTACTTGGAATGATTAATCCCATCTCCTCCAAGTCATCCAACTACACCATGATCTCCTTCATGTTGGTTGGAAACATTCGATATGGGGGTATCAAAATGGGTTGTGCACCCATCATGATCTAAATATCAAATTCAACTCCTCTATTGGTAGAATGTCTTGTGAATTCATCTCGGAATCTATCATGATAGAGAACTATAATTGGAGCAAGAATCAAGGGGGTTTTCACTAATCATGTATAAAGATCTAAGCCTTCCATCTATGTCATTACCATCCAATTATGTATCAAGTCTATTTCATCTCTTCGAACTCCTCATTCCTGTTATTTGGTCATTATGTATCTCTCTCTCTTTGGTGAATTAAAATACACGCATCTCTGATAGTATTCATTTTGAGCTCAAAAGATGGTTATCCATTCTATGATGAAAATAACATAGAAATTCATCTTCTAACAAATCATGAATTCCCAATGTTGTACTTATATAGTGATGACAAATGGACACTCTTGTAATCATTGAAGAGAGTCCACTATCATTCCCTATAGTGTTTAAGGGGATATTAACTCAAATGATAACATGATTGGTAGGAATATTCCAGTAACTATTGGGGAAGATATAAAATAATGGGAAGCACTAGTATTGAATAGGGTAATAGATAGAGTTTATGTGATCAAAATTGTACCTCGAATAGATGATTACCCCTTCCACCATATTCTAGAGCTTGATCCACTGTGTACCAAAAACATTCCATTATTCTACAGACCTATCCCAAAGGTTCCTGTACAATCTTAGACTACTAAGGAGAACCCCGATTAGATCCTTAGGTCAAAGTCCACACCTATCCTCCACCTCTATGTAAACCTGAACTCAAAGATATATAGTGTGAAATTTGGATATGGACCATCCATACAAATAGTTAACAATTTATATGCGGTGATGAGAAGGCCCTATGTCAATGTATGACCTTCCCACAGTTATAGTAAAGTTGGATTGATCCATATGGAATCGAAGATTCTAAAATCCGCTCCACCAACATGTCAGTGATTTAATACACATCCCTAGTCTTCTTCTACCAACTACTAGAAAAGTTACCCACTCTATTAGTATGAGGTCTACTTGATTGATAACTATAGGGTAGATGTAAACTAGCTTCTCGACCCTTCTCCGTGATCTTCTCAATAGTCAAGACCTTTTTGTAAAACCTATGTGTGTATTTCTAGGTCAAATCTCAGAACTTATAATAAAATTTTTATATGAATTATGATCTCTAACATTGTTTCCTTCTAGGCTATATTACTATTAATAATCGATGTGAAGTGGAGAAACTTGGTAGAATGAGAAAATAAGAATGATATATTCGTGGATCTCTATAGCATCTCTATGAATGTCGGTGCTCAGTCAAGATTTAGTGTTCCGGTGAAGAATTTTCCAAAAAACAAGTCATTTAAGGTATCCCATGAGATTCCCTCACATTGTCTAGTCTAACCAAAAACTCCCCACTAATTTCCAGTGTATCTCTATAGTATGAGCACTTCCAAATTCACCATCTAATATATCTACATCTTTATAAGGTTCTAGATACCCTCTATTATTTTCACCCAATCCTCAACATCCTATGGTTCATCGGTGTCCTAAAATGATTAAGGATTTATGAACATGAAATTTTATGCATCATCTACCATGAATTTTAGTGGAATAAAGATTAAAACCAATGATTAAACCACTGATTAAGGTGCATAACATGCTTAGGACCACACCCATGACAAGCTGGTGGTCCCACTAAACATCTGTATAGTGTAATATTCTATAATAAGAAGTAACATTTGGAATATAAATATGTATCATTCAATCTACGGGATCACAACAGTTTATCCTTGGAGTCTACGCTAAACCTAAAGTATAAACTCCTTACACTAAACCCAATCTCCATCTTTTCATGTTAGTCATAGTCATCATATACATACACTAACAAAAAATCATTCTCTGTTCATATAATTAATGCTAATGAATATTTATCATGAAATCATGGGAAATACATATATATCCAAACAAATAGAAACTATCACAAATAGATATCACAAATCAAGCATACAATTAAAGAACTTCTATGTAGCACAATAATATTTATATATATGGTATGTGAATCTATTTTTCTAATAATGATTCATGAACATAATCAAAATATCATAAATCACTTAGTAACAGCATGTTCATCGCCTTTGGTGAATTAAATCAATAGTAACTTCAAAACATAATTTCCCTCACTTTATGGAAAATCGGGGGACTACTATACAGTGTTTGTCAGGAAATTTCATAATTCTCATGCCTGAGTCCCAACAATCAGACATCCAATCTCCCTTTCTCAATTCAAGTAAATGATAATAATTAAGTTAGTTATTCATGGTCTTCTGAATCAATTTTGCATCACCTTAACCTAGACCATAAGGTCTGATCCTGAATTAAACTATACCTCAGGCATGCCTCCCAGTATTCAAGAGGTTTCCAACTAGTATCAAGGGTATTAACCCATCATTGGGGAGACTATAACCTTAGTATCATGACATAGGATCAATAGTAAACAATAAAAAATAAAATATATTACTAGAGTACACATCCATAAACTGATGAATGAAATACAAGGAATATAATAATAAGAAGCGCACAATGTAGAAAAAATTTAGATATTAAAAAGGGTTTTGATAAATTAACATGTATACAATAGCGACATATGATGTACATTAATGTTTTTAATAGTTATGTGCTTTTTTGTTCAACCATCCACTATAGGGCCCTTTCCCATCGCTATGTCTCTAGTCGTAAAATCTATAAGTGTAATGAAATTCCCAATTGGGGTGTGATTACAAGACTCGTTAGGACACAACCAATACTTATTTAACCAGGTGTTATCATGTATAACAAGTGTATTCCATAATTATAATAGATGTATGAAATGAAAATAAACATACCATCCAAAATTGAGCACTCATTCGGCAACTAATCTACTAAAACCTCAGGTTATACATACTTTATCTCTATACATGAAGGGTGATCGTGGAATATTGTAAATGATCCAAACCAAGCCACTAGGATCCTCTGACTTTTCCCAATGTCCTCAATTAATCGAGCTAAATAAATCCCCTATACCATCGTATCCTTCCCTTATAAGGGGTCGTCCTCCCAAACTATCATACCCCCTTTATTCCTTGAGTCAAACCCATAAACAATCATTCACTAAATGCAATGCCTCATGTTAGGCCCCCATAACATTATGCTCATAATGTGTTTCCTCAAGTCAAGTCCACATACCTCCATCCCCCTTCATCATGCTCTAGTCTATCATCATCATCATCATCAAAATTTTGGCACACTCCCTCTCTAAGGTATGTGCAACACCTCTAGAAATTTGTTAAATTTTTTTAAACAATTAATTTTTTTTATATCTTTTGTCACACAAGGCAGTTGATTTTAACGATCTACAATATACAACAAATATCATCATTAAAACATGACTATTATAACATAACCCTTAAATTTGTCGACAAGAATAGGAATTACCAAATTTTTAAAAAAAATCATAAATTTTTTATAAATGGAAATTATATTTATAAATAAGTAATTTATTTTTATTAAATAATTTATATGCTTTGAAAATAATTTTTCTAGTAATATGATATTTATTTAATTTTTTCAAAAAAAATTAATTTTTTTTGAAACGTTTAGAAAATTTATTTGAAACAATTTACTCATTTTTTAATTAAACTTCTCAAAATTATTTTAAGGTGATTTTTTAAGCATTTTTTTTAAAAGATCAATTCTTCGATTAATAGTATAAAATACCGATTTTTAGTAAAAAACCATTTTATATTAAGAATTTTTAAAGTTACATATTGTTTAATTTTTTTTCAAAATTAAAATTAGTTTAGTAAATTTATTTTAAACCCAATTTTTATAAATGGAATCAAATTAAAGTTTAAATATTCTCTTAAAACATTTTATACTTATGAAAATGTTATCTTTAAAAAACATCTTTTTCATTACATCTAAAAATTTAATTTTAAATTAAAAATTTACAATTGTTTGAATGGAATTTTTAAAAAAAGGATTCCATATTTTTAGTCAGCATTATTTACTTTTTTAAATAATTTAATTTTTTTGTCAAAATGAATATTATAAGTTGTAAAAAAAATTAATTATCGAGGATAAGGTTACAACTAGTTTACTAGGTGTTAAACTAAAAATATAATGGTGAAAATGAAATAAAAAATGGTAAAACTAAAATTTTACTAAATTATATTGGCCTTATATCATATAAGGATCAAAGAATGGGTTTTTTTCGTATACTTTTTCATGTTTGAAACATTACTACACTTTTTTCTTTTCAAAAATCTCAAGTTATTTATCTCTCCAATTTATAAAAGGTCTTACCCTATCCTCTCTTATTCACACTTCCAAACCCATTTGGTTATGATAATACCTGAAATAATAAATTCCTTACTTCCATACCCTCTTCTTATAGGAATTTGTTTTATTATGATACCCTCTTAAGAAGGCTTTTTTTTGTTAACCTAAGGAGGTTTTAAGAAGAAGGGGTAACCTTTTTGACAGATTTATTTTTATTTTATTTACTAGTATACCTAATAAAAATCATCTAAAACTATGATAATATAATAAAATATTTGTCTAAAATATATTATGATGTTATTATTTTAATTTAATAAAATAAAAATATTACCTCTTCCATCAATAGGGAAATTAAAATTTTGATCGTGTGTACAACGGGCTACCACCTCATTAACTGATGTAATTCGTTTTCCATCACCGCCTCTCACATATTAATTTAATGATGGATTTAACATATTTATATTATATTTATGAAATAATTAAAAAAATTCATTATTATATCACATATAACTTCTTACTTTCCAATCCATAGGAATACAATAATGTCACTCTTGTTTACGGATGACTACCACTACCTGAAGCAATGTAATTTTTTTCACATACACCTTATATGGAAGGTTATAATGATAAATTTAATGAATATAAGTGATATATATGATATAATAAAATTTTTTGGAATATTATATATTATTTATCATCCTTTATTTTCATCCTTCAATAAAATGGAAACAACATTCATGCATACATATGACCAACTATCTCAAGGAATAGTGTAATTCATTTCCAATATCTATCTTTAATGGATAAAAATAAAAATATATATAATGAATATATATTATATTTATATCATGTTTAATATTATATATACTATTTATCCCTAATAAAATTAAATGGGAAAATATGAAACAAAAACTTTCAAGGAAATTAAGGCCATTATTATCTGAAACATGATTTTAACTAGGAAATCATTAATAAAAGGGTAATAAACGTTTATAAGTAAATAATATATGGCATGATATATATGAATATGGTTTCTGGGTAGAATTATAATAAAAATACATCAGTAATAAATTAGTTTCTAACAAATGTAATGGAAGTAGAGACTTAAGGGAGTTTCATCATACTTTTATTATTTTGAGACACAAGGCATATTTACAACTAGTTTAATTTGTGTGGTGTAAATAATTCCCATAAATTTAATTAATGTTTATTATTATGAAAATTATGTTGATTTACATTTGAAAATATTATAAT
Organism: Viscum album; assembly: GCA_963277665.1. Lineage (NCBI taxonomy): Eukaryota > Viridiplantae > Streptophyta > Magnoliopsida > Santalales > Viscaceae > Viscum > Viscum album. The sequence goes on from OY728156.1 coordinate 1,114,072,962, forward strand.
TTATTTCATGGTTATTATTAACTCAAATGTTACCAAAGTGGTATCGGTTTAATGTTACAATCTCATTATTTATTTAGATTGTTTAAAATTCAGTTTACAATGATGAAATATTATGATATATCCCTCAATAAACTCATGAAATTTATTATCCTCTATCTGTGTAATGAAAATAATTTTTTCCCTTTCATTTCCCTCCATATATATAATCTTTAGTTCAAAATACTTTTTAAGGAAAACTGACTTTATCTCTCACTTCGGTCAAAAATCATTTCTATTCCACCTCCATGTTTTTCTTTAAAAGATTTTAAATAAAATTTATAATGATAAATAACGTTTTTCTAGAAAAAATTACCAATGTTTTACTATTTAAAAAAATTAAAACCAATCTTGTTTTCTTTTTCAAAATAATGTTATTTTTGACCTTTTACTGAGAATGTGAAAGGAATATATGTTTTAACATGTATAACATGAATGATATTTTATTTCATCATGAACAATCAATGTTTTAAAGATTAATTTATATGTTTCAAATATTATTTTAAATTAAAATTATTTTTAGTAATGATTTATCCACTTTTAGTTTTTAAAAAGACATTTTAAAAACGAAAAAATTATTTCCCTCAAGAAATGTTCCAATTGATCATATAAAATCATTTTCTATATAAGATGACATCATTTGATGTTATGTATGTTTTACTGAGAATGTGATCCAATGGTACTGTCCCCATTATTTCTCTATATGGTTTGTATATATGATTAAAACAAGATATTTTTATGAAACAAATTTCTATTCCATGGGTTATCCTATGATGAATTTTCTATAAAAAATTATTTTCCATGCGCTATACTATGATGAATTTTATAGGATACCCATTAATTTTTAATGGGTTGTGCTATGATGAAATATTAATAACCAAGGAAGGTTTTTTATATTATAAATTTTGAAATGTGGGACCTACATATCCCTCTAATACATTAGCTATGTATTTATATATCATGAAATAAATATGATTGCAATGGAGAGTGAACAGAGTTTAGTAATCGAATCTATACACTATGATAGTCAAGGGTGTGAAACTTGACTACTATGATGGTTTGGGGAGTGAACCCATTCCACATTAGTATCCTAAATAGTATTCATTCACTACATAGTAAATTATTTTCTATACTTATGTGTATTCCTCTACTCTAAGTCCTATAACAGTATTATTCTATCATGGTTGATGTTCTTTGATTCCATTATTATTCATGACTTATAAACTTCTAATGTTTTTTTGAATTACTCATTTTTATGATCGATGATATATATGGTATGATTTTCTAACATTACTCTCTTTTTATCAAATCATTTTACTCATGTTGCATTGATATATCTTTTTTTTACCATTACTAGACGTCTGGTGTCACCCTTTCCTATTTTCTTTACCCTGAGTTATAATGAAATGTATTATATATGATATATATTAGAATTGTTCTATTTATAAATAAATTTTAAGGAGATGATGTAATTCACCTATTAAGAAATTTTTTATTTATCTATGTTTCTAAATGCACTAGTCCTAAACAAATTTTGAATGGATTGTTATATTAAGTAATTAATATTTATCTATTATTATGTGATATCTATGTATGAAAATAAGGGGTCCTTAAATTGGTATAAAAAATATTGATTTAATCCTTTGGAATCTAGGACGTGGAAACTTCAATGGGAACAAAAAGTATAATTAGAAATATATGAAAATATACTTGAAATTTAGTGAATTATAGATATAGTGATTTTTGACTAATTACCTTCATGCCTGGATACTACTAGTGGATTCAGCTCTGGAACAATTTTACGTTTAGGTAATAACTTACAAAAATCAAGATTAAATATATCATCACTTGGTGTATGATAATATTACTTGCTGCATACCTAGTTTGACACTTCAATGGGATATATATTTTTGGTAAATTCACAATCTTTTAATAAATCATCATAAATGATCTAAATATATAATGACCATGAATGGCATAAGTTACACCTATGGTTCCATATATTGAGAACAAGGATCCATTATTTAGAAATATATGATTTTTATTTCATGATTGATCACTTTGATCAAATATTCCTGAGGGTAAATGTAAAAACCTTTACCTTGGTATCCCAGAGTCAATGGTTATTTAATAATATTTTTATTTATGCAAGAGATAAAATCACCAAGGATCGATCATTTTAGGGGTATTGAAGAACTAGATAAATACCAAGTTCCTCTATTAAATTTTTAATTAAGAATATAATATAACAAAGGAAATTAAACTTCTTCATTGGCCCTAATTCAAAGATTTCATCTTCATAACCTGGGGAAGGAAAATAAATAAAAGTGTGAGATGATTTTCACAGTAAGGGTTACATTAATGAGTAATAAGTGATTAAAAGTCAATAATACATTATAATTATTGCAATGTAAATAACTAAAATAAAAATTCCACAACTAAACTAAGAATGAAAATGAAACTATAGATTTTTTTCATAGTGAAAATCTAATGGAAAGTAATAACTAATACTAAATGAATAAAATGCATAATTATTGGCCATAATGTGTCTAGAACATGAACCACTACCATTACATCATTTCAAAAGATATTTTATGATTGTGCATGGAAACCCATATGATTCTTCTTAGAAACAAATGTAAAGGGTTTGTTGCAATATAATTTGTCTCACGAGACCTGTCAATGCATCAAGGGGATATATAATATCGGGACACTACAATCAATTAAACTATATTGAATTATTAATACATATATTTAATTAAAGTATAATATGACTTATCAAAATATTTTTATTGTATAGAGGATACAGATTCACCAAAATTTCCCTAGTTAAAACAACATACAAAACAAACACCATATGTAATAATTGTGTAAAGAAATAAAATAATCATATAAATGATAAAATAAATATTGATATTTAATGAACTATTTAATTAATGATGATAATAAATAAAAATGTGTAATATAAAAAAACCACAAAAATGTAACAAGTGGTGAATAAGGCATATCTCAAAAAATTAAAAGTGACATGAGAAACCCCTTACCTGACATTTGAAAGCATTATTCACATATACATAATTTCATGGCTAATAAAATAAAAATCATTAAATGATAAATTAAGAAACTTTTATAAATTTATCTTATTTTGTATAATTTTATTAAGTTCATGTATGTCATTTTTTTGAATTATAAGAATTAATTTATTCATTTGGGAGTATTAGTTTTCCTGGTTTTTCCTTATCAATTTTCTTGTGGAAAATAATGGAAGTTCATGTAAACTTGGAATAGTTCAAAAAAAATTGAATTTATATGTTATTAATGAAATTATAGAAGATGAAATGATATTATATATCTTTTTGGTTTTAAGTTATAATATTGATTCATTAGGTATAATGTTAATTAAAATGATTTAATTTATTTTTTCCATTATTACGACCATCACAACCTTATGCCATTTTATTTAATATAATGATTCTATATTAGTTATAGAAAATTATATAATTAATAATATGTATAATTAAATCTTATTTAACCATAATAATTGTTTTATGTCCATACATAAAGGTATTAATGGAAAATGAAAATACATCGTCCACGATGGTGGTAAATCGACACATTATGGATGGTGTTTTCATTTTAAGAACAAAAGGGAGAAGAGAAGAGGTTCGATGATAGATATTACATTATAATAATAATATTATATTATATATAAGATAAATTATAAATCCTTAATTTTTGGATAGATTATGTAAGGAGAGGATAAGAAAAGATAAGAAATTAAAAGAGAATGAAAAAGGATTATACCACTTGTATAGTGTCTCATTAAGAGCCTCCTTAAGGAAATTGGGGCTGGTATTTTGATAAGAGAAAAAAACAAGGAAGTGAGAAATAGTATTTGTATAGTTATTGTGTAGAATATAATAAAAATAAAAGGCTTAGAAGGTGTTAGGAGAAGAGGTGTTGAGGGTTGGTATTTAGAGGGGAGGAGTGGGGTGTTTTTTTTCTTATATTATTTATTTGTTTATAATTTTTTCTCAAGGATATAAATAGAAATGATTCATGTGAAAAAGTATAGTAAATAGTGAATTTGATTTATAAACAATGGATCTTAGAACATCAATACATCATCCATGACGCAATAATTAATGTACTTATCTAATACTATAAATTACCGTATTTCACTATTCACCAAAATTTCTACTATTTTAGAAAAAATCAAAACAAATAACCCTAAAAAATTTTCAATGGTTAAATTTAAAAAATTGCTTCCATTTTTTGAAATTAATTTTCTAAATATTAATATTTTTAATTAAAATAATGAATTATTAAAAAATTTCTAATTTTAAAATCAAAACGAATTTTATGACACTTTGAATAATTTATTAATGTATCATAAAATTATCTTATTATAATAATAGAAAAACATATTAATTTATGAATCTATTTTATGAATATGAATATTATTTTAAATAATTATATTAATTTGATAATTGTAAATAAATATTTACATTTCATAAAAATACTGGCACTTAATTTATCATTTTTAAAATATTTACTTACTTGTTACACGATATAAATATATGATATTTTGATTTATTGATTCACTAAATTTTATTTATAATTTTATAGATGAGGTTATTATTGTAATGGTAACATTATGATTCCAAATGGCCATATTACTATTCCAACATTCATGTTAATATTTAACAGTATAGAATAGGTCATTTAAGCTCAGTGTTTCATGCAACATAACCTGTCGACTAGATTGAATTTATCTAAAAATATATGTACTATATATCATGGGGTTTTATATTATTACCTACTATATAACCTTGAAAGTTTTCATTAATATCTCCTTCTAAATAGATGAGTTTGGTTCTTCTTCAAAACATCATTAGGTTCCCACATTTCTTCTTCCATTTTGTGGTATCTTCAAATAAATCTTACAAGTTTAGTTATCAGATTTCTCAATACTTTATCTCTATTTTTAAGATTCTAAACAGTCTCTTTTGAGTATGTGAAATCATGTTCTAGTTAAATTTATTTATAGAGGATTACATGAATTGGGTCTAGTATGTACTTTTTTATCGATGATATGTGGAACACATCATGAACTTTGGAATAACTTTGAGGTATTGATAATCGATTAGCTATAACCCTAATTATTTCCATAATTTCTAATATTCCAACATAATTGGGTATTAGATTCCATTTCTTATCGAACCTTATGACACCCTTCCATGGATAAAATTTTATAAATACAACATCTCCCAAATTAAAATCCAAATACTTTCTCTGGTTGTCATCATTACTCTTTATCTTATTTTGATATGATTTAATATGATCAGAAATAGTATTTTCTTTTTCGTATTCTCTTTAATAATTTCTATGACCATAAGTTTCCTCTCACCAACTTGTTCCTAACATGTTTGAGTATGACATCTCTTTCCATATAATGCTTCATACAGTTCTATTTGAATACTAGAATGGAAAGTATTATTGTAGGAAAATTATACCAAATCTAAATACTAATCACATATACCTTGAAATTCAAATGTGCATAATATCAGTATATCTTATAATGATTGAATAGTCAATTCAGACTGTCCATTTGTTTGAGGGTGATAAGAAGTACTCAAATGAAGCTCGGTATCCAAATCCTTCAGAAATGTTTTTTAGATTTTTGTGGTAAAATGGTGATCTCGATCATAAAAAATCTACAGCAGTACACTATCATGAAATCCATATTCATTAATATAGATTGTTTCTAGTTTATCAAGAGTTAAATATTCTCTTATATAAAGAAAATGTGATTATTTTTTAAGATAATCAAAAATAACCTAGATCACATCATTCCTTCTAGGTTTCCTTGGTAGCCCTATGAAAAATTACATCTTAATTTCATCCTAATTCTAAATAGAAATATATAATTGTTTCATAAATCATAAAGGATGTAGTCTCCTAGCCTTCACTTGCTGAAAAACTAGGCATATTAACACATATTAAAAAATTTCTCACTTTCTATTATCGCACTAAAAATGTTTCTACGGATCACTATACATCTTGGTACTACTAGGGTGTACAGAGAAATTTGAGTTATGAGCAATATCTAATAGTTCCCTTTTTAGATCCTGTATTGATGGAACACCAAACCATGTTAAAATTTTAATAATTATGTTATCATATAGGAAGTATCTAATTCTTTCATCCTTCATGGCTTCATTTATTTTTCAAAAATTATCATCCTTAGATTAAGTGCATTTTATCTTTTCTAAAAAAGATGGTTTCATAGTCATTTGAAAAAGGAGTAATTTTCCCCCTTCCATAAAAATATCTATATCATTATTTACTAAATCCATGGATTTGGTATCATTAAAAATCCTCATCTGGTTTATAATTCCATGATCATTCTTTTTTAATTCATATGATACCTTATTTTTATTTCCTGGTAGGTAGTGTATTGAGAAATCATAATCTTTGTGTAACTCGTTCCATCTTATTTTCCCCATGTTCGGTTATTTATGAGTAAAGATGTATTTAAAACTCTAATGAATTTTATATATCTCAAATATTTCACTATATATATATTTTATCCATATCTTTAAAAGAATGATTATGGATTCCTAAAGATTAGGAGTTGGGTATTCTTTCTCAGGAATATTGAAATTCCTTGATGAATATGCAATAACTTTATCATTTTTCATTAGAACACAGTCTAATCCATTCCTTGATGCATCAGATTATATTAAAGACCCCTAAATTAATGATGTTAATGTAAAACAATTGGAGTATTAACTAATATTCTCTTCAATTCTCCCAAACATTCTTCAAATTATTTACTCCTTACAAACTTAACCCCTTTACATGTGAGCTTTGTTAACAAGTTATCCAATTAGGAAAAATTTTGAACGAAATGTTTTTAGTGAATTGATAAACTAATGAATCTATTTACCTATTTTATGCAGAATATGTCATTATTAGATTTCCTTTTTCATCACAGGATCAAGTGAGATTCAATCCTTAGAAACAATATGGACAGAAATATTTTTCCCTAAATCTAGAATTCACACTTACTAAATTTTCCATAAAACTCCTTCCTTTTGAGAGTCTCAAGAATGGCCTAAAATTGATTGTCATGGTCTTACTATAATTTATAATACACTACAATATCATTAATGAGTACTACAAAAAATCATCATGATATTCCCTGAAAACATTTCTCATTAGATCTGTTAAAAAATAGGATGCATTAGTCAATCCAAATGGAATTTCAATAAACTCACAATGTACATACCTTGTCTATGGATATTTATTCAAAATATAATTCAAAATTACTATAAATTGATGAAACCACGAATAAAGATAAATATATTAAAAATATTGAGCTCCATGAATTTGATCAAATAAATCATCAATTCGATGTAGAGGATAATTGTTCTTCATTTTCATATCACTGATTTCTCTCTAGACAACATACTACCTCAGGGATCAATATTCCTTATTAAAAAATATAACCTGGTCTTTATATAGAGAAAAAAATTATTGAATAAATCTCATATTCCTCAAATCCTCTAGTTTTTTCTTCATCTCTATTAATTCTACAATGGCTATTCGGTAAGGAGTCTTTATTATTGGTCTTGAAACATGGATTAAATCATTGTAAAACTCAACTTCACACACTCATGGTGTCTAATTAATTCCTTGGGAAATGAATCAATATATTCCTATACAATTGGAACGTCCTCAATTTGAATATTAACTACCTCATCCGTAGAAGTTATTTTTTATTCCTCCATTAGAATATCATTCAGTAGATCTAATAGGGGTGGATCGAGATAAGAATTAGATGATGAAGTTTCATCTTTATAGATAAGGGATTTTACATCTTCCTCATCAATCATAATTTCTTTATTCTTGCAATAAATTTTCACATAATATTTTTAAATTAATTCCATATCAATGATTATATCAATGAAAGCCATAGGTATGACAATAAGGTCAGGAACTAAATTATGTTTATGTGGTATATATGGGAATAACTGAAATTTTTTTATTTCAATGAGACTTACCATAGTATTTTTGACTAAAAAATGACTTAAAAATTTAAATGGAAAATTTATTATTTTTATGGAAAATTGGTCAGATTTAAAAGATTGTCATGATCCCGAATCAAATAAATCATTGGATAAATTTCAAGATAATATTAATGTACATGTCTCCAAATCATTGGGTACTTCTAATTTAGCTGTGGTGATCACAAAATCTTGTCCATATCCCCTTTTCCTCTTATATGGTAGATTAACTTGATGCATGAGACATTTATATGAGTAATTCCCTATTTTATTATAGTTGAATCAGTAAACATCCTTTATTATTTTCTTCCCCTTGCATTCATTAGCTCGATGACCCTTTTCTCCACACATATAATAAGCTTCAATTCCATTCAATCATTTTCCAGGATGATTCTCTTCATGATTTTGGAATATTAGAAATTCCTTTATTCCATGATTCTTATTTGATGATTCACCTTTTTTAACACATCAGGATTTTTTGAAATATTATTTTTCAAAATAATTTAATATTTTTTATATTTTACATTTCACAAAATATTAGAAATTTTTTTTATATTAAATCACTAAATTTGGATTGTGTTATATGCCACAATAAGTTAATTCTACACTAAACGCAAAATAATTTTTAGTTTCCTCTACACAGAATATAGAGGATAGTTTATATTTCTATAAATACTCAATTTAAATGATGTCTTGTGAAACATGTTATACCAAGTTTTCCCAAACAATAATATATTATTAAAAATATTATTTATTAATATAAAAATATATAACCAATATGTAAAGTTGGTTGTTGTGAATATGACTAAATAATTTATGAAAATAAAATTTTTAATTCATCATTAACTACTAAATTATAAATTAATCTAAAAAAATCAATATAAAGGGAAAGTTTTTATAAAAACAAATTTTATGATCAAAAGGAATTTTAACGTAATAAACTAACAAAAATTATATTATTAAATGGTATTAATAAAATTTAAATTCTAAATATTCAAGAAAATATTTTTTACATTCATTGAATATATTTTATAGGAATAAGATGTGAACAACTATAATATTGCACATAAAAAACTATATTTTTATAAAGGTGGTATTACTGCCTTTTAATGGAGATCCTATTTAAAATCAAAATATTAGATATTTTTATAAATTTATATGTAAAAATAAAATAAAATTTTAAAATAAAGACACAAAAATTATGTTAGGGTCATTTTTTGTATTTTTCGGTAAAGATACATTGTTAATGAATAGTGAAAAATAACGAATTTTAATTCAAAACAACTTTTTTATCTAATTTATTTATAGTGGAAAATTATATTTATTATTGTTTGTAATGTATAATTAGATAAATTATATATAAATTAATCCAATTTAATTCATTGGAATTAATTTTACTTTGAAATTGGATATTAAAACTTATATAACTTTTCAACATTTTTAATTTAAAACCCTCATTTTTTGTCCCATCTCTGGGATTAAATCAAAATTAATTTCTGCCAATTATTTTATTCTAATTTGGAAAAATGGATTCCATATTTGGAATAATCATAATTTATAATTTCTAATAAGTTCAACTTAGGTTTTTGAAAAAAAATATTAGTGAAATTAATTAAAATTAATTGCAACAATTAAGGGGAAAAGTAAAATAATAAAGGAATAAACATTATAATTAATGCCTAAAAAACTAGAAACTTGTCAAAAATAAATGTTTTGACCATATTTTGATAATATCCTCCCTTTCTAGAATACGTTTCATTATTTTTTTCCACTTTTCTTTGGAAAACATGGATGTGATTCCCTTTTAAAAAATTTACAAGAATTCCACTCCACCTCCATTATAAAAAGGAACTCACAAATCCCACTTATTCACAACTATCAATACCTTTGTGTCAACCAAACTATTATGAAATAATATCTAAAAAACTATACCTTCATCTTCTAATACTACATTTTGGTAGAAATCCAACCAAGGAATGTAACACCATGGAATTAGAAAAACATAACCTTATATTTGATAGTGTGTAAGACATACGACACCAAGCCTGTAAGGGGATATACTACTATGATAATTTAAAATATATTAACTATTTTAAAAATATTTTATATATTATATACTTTTAATTCACTTGAAATAGATTTTCCTTGTGTTATACACAAGAGTGACTTTCTTCCAAAGCGTACATTACACACAAGACCAAGTTTTAACCATTCGTTATTAAAATATTACTATTTAATATAATAAGATTTATCCTACAAATTAAATTAGAGTTTGTGAATATTATTAACTAAATTATGATGTATATTTTTCATAATAATATAATTTTATTTTATAGGTAAAAATTTAATTATAAATGTATATAGTAACCAATTGAATATAAACAGAATGATTTTATATAAAACCCTTTTTTCAAAAAGCTATTTTACCCTAATAAATTAAAGTAAAGAAAATTAGGGAATTATTTTAATAAAATATATATGTCATATATTCAATAAAATATTTTTTTATGTTAATCCCTTATATTTAATAAGTCTAATATAAAAACCCCAATTTTATGCATAAAATACTATATTTTTATTAAGACATTTTTACCGCCTTTTAATAGAGAACCCACATTAAATATTAATTTGGAAACTTTAATTGATTTTTTATGTCAAAATAAACTTTATAATTGAAATTGAAACATAATAATTATACTAGGATGATTTTTTTTGTTTTTCAATAGTATTTCATTTTTTATTCAATATTTACAAATACAGCATTTTAGCTAAAAAATATTTTTCACCTAATTTATTTATAATGATAAATTATTTTTTATAATGGTTTTAATGTTTAATTAGATAATTTTTTTAACAATTAATTCAATTTATGTTTTTATAGTAAATTTCATTATGAAATTGACTATAAATACATAGAAAACATTTGGACATTTTTAATTTATAAACTTGCATCGTCTTCCCTCTTTTTTGGATGAATTTTAAATTAATTTCTACCATGATTGTCATTTAAATTTCAAAACAATGACTCAATATTATTAATAAGAGTAATTTATAATATCTAATAATTTCAATGTGGTTTTTTACCTTAAATATTAGTGAATGTAACTAAAATTATTTAGAATTATTAAGGAAAATATAGGCTTAAAAAAGAATAAAAATTCAACTGAACGGCCCAAGTGACCTTTAACCTTTTACAAAACATATTATATTGGAATATCTCAGCCATAAACATTACATTAAATACTATTTTTATTACTTTTTTAGGTAATAAAATGTGTACACCAAACTTGTTTCTAAAAAATTAAAAGTGAGTCCTTTTCCTTCCTTATAAAAGTCACCGACTCTACAACTTATTCACACCTCTCAAACAACATTGGTTAGGACAAAATCAACCCAAATAGATTCCTAGAATCTATCTCTTCATCCTTGATGCCTACCATTTGGCATAAATCCTACCGATGAATCCTTTTGGAATAAACCAAAAGAAGTTACCGAATTAAGAGGTAACATCTTCTCTCAATCTTTTTAGTTTCATTTCCATTCTACACTACCTATTCTCCTCTTATTATATTATCAAATAAAAAAACTATTATCCTAAATATTCAAGTATTTCATTATGTCTCTATTTCTACCTACACTTACATACACCTTTATCTAATGGATAACGACCATATTGTTTTTGTGTATGGTGAACTATTTCCTCATGAAACAATGATATTTCATTTTCCTATACCACCTCCAAAGGTATCCATTATGATGGAATATATATATATATGTAATATATTATATTTATAATTTCTTTATTATTATTTAATTTTTTATTTATAACATTCATGTATTCTTTCCATCTAGTCTAAATAAGATAATTTTGTTTGACGAAGTGTGGATTACCACCCCCTCAAAGTGATATGACTCATTCATTCCATGAATTGAATGTATAAAGGATATTTTAAATTGTCAATATAAAATATATAACATATATATAATATTGTAACTATTATATATATGTATCATTTAGTTTTCATTATTTTAAAGCAACAAATAAATGAAGGTAGTGTTCATGCATACGTACAACCTACTGTCTCCACAAACAGTGCACATCATTTCTAAAATAAAAATATTATGGACCACTATAAATAAATATACACTGATTATAGAAGATTATTAAGTAATGTTTCAAATTATTTATTTGAGGAATCCATGATATAATTAATTATGACCACAAATAATAAGTTAGATGTTACTTGAGAAAACTAAGCAATTAACACCCGAAATAGTAAAATTAATGAAAGTTACTTGCAAAAAGGTAATGAGATATTTTAAGAAGTTAATATATGGTTTTAAAATCATGATTATGGTTATTATATTAGTAATTAACATATTTTAGACCACTATACAAGAGTCTAAATACCACAAAACAAAAAGTAATGATAAGGTAGGGGAATTTCCTCTCAAATTATATTCTATTGAGACATATTTATTTTTATGAGCCAATTCACTTTTATTTGGTGTATATACTTATTTTATAATTTTATATCAGGAATAAACTTATTATCATGATATTAAAAGTTTCAATTAATGTCATATATTCTAGATATTATTTCAAAGTAGAATGAGACGGGTTGGGATGTTTAATGATTATTCTCCTCAAGAATGTTCTAAATGATAATCTTTGAATTCATACTTCCTTTTGAAATTATTTTTATTGTAAATTTCATTGAATATTCATCTTTTTATATTATGGATATTATTATTTGAATAAATATATATCATTTCACATAGGGTGTTTACTTTGAGATTTATTGGATTAACTGGGGAATTATTAATAAAATTGTTTCTTGTATTCAATACAGATTTTAATAAGGAATATTAGTTATTGATAAAATTGATTATTAAATATGAGGAATTCTTTATAAATTCAACAATGGGTGGATCCTAAAATATATATAACTCTATTATGAATCCGTAGGTTCTCTTGAGATGATTAAGTTATCCAAATTAAACATGTTTCTACCTATAGTTTTAAACTATCTGAAGGATGAGTCTTTACAATATAGGTCCTAATGTTCCTAAGACATGAAATCCAATAATAAGGAATTTACTTCATATAAATTTCAATTATTATTCATCGATAACATTGTTCGTTGACATATATATATATATACATTTTATTTTACTTCATTAATTAAATGGCATGTATTTCAGTTTATTACCTTGCCATATTGATTTTTCCTTATCTAGTTATTTGAATGGAATGTGTTAATGGTTATTTACCATTCCATGTTAATTTATTCTCATTGATTAATTATTTATTCTACCTTACTTACCCATACTTGGCCTTTGATATCACCCTTATTATGTTTAATTTCTCCAGTTTATGAAGAATTAATCTTTGAATAATCTTTCATGGATGAAATTTATTTCATTTTATTATGTATCATGATAGTAATTTCTATTTAACAATGTATTTTGGGTATCATATTTGTAATTTGGCTTTCCCAAACTATTAAAATGATCAGACCTTATGGCTTTTATTCCTTGTAATCATGCTAATGTAATAAAATAATGCACTGGCTATGGGCATCTAGGGTCAGGACCTTACAGTTGGTATCAGATGATGTATATCAGCATCATTGGAAACATGATTTAGAGAACATATATTAGGGAGCACAGACCTAATATATACATTGATGACAAGTATACAATAACATCCTATAATTTTGTAAAGGTGGTGATTATGTGGGTATTCCATGAAATACATCCCTGTATAGATATTACAAGTGGACGTGGTTTAGGCACAGATGTATCTATGAGAAATAAATCTAACAAGGTGTTTTAGTCCTAACTCGAGATAACCAAGTACATGACAATGAGCCTTGTTGTGCACCTAGTTTGAAACTCCCGGGGGATATTCTTATGTTTTTTTTTATTTTATTTACCAACCATTATGAAGTATTTAAAATTAAATATTCCCCTAATGTAACAAAAAAAGTATGATTCTAGGATTCATGATGCATTAATTTATGTCGTTTAGTACACCATATTTAGAGTTATCCAATGTACCCAACTTTAGGAGATAATCCAGTGCATGTCATTAATTAGAAATTGATCCTGGAAGGAATAATGGTATCATTAATCATGGAAAATTTTGATATTTTCCTACTTAGGAAACAAGTACATATAGTTTTGGATCCATGAAAGTTATGGATATAATATGGAATCTTAGTTAGGTTATGACAAATAAACTTTCCCAAATGGATCAAACTATTCAACAAATAGAATCTCCTCTGATGTATTTCTTTATTTAGTAGAATCCCCAATCATTTAGTGGGACTACTAATCCAATAGTAATTGATCAATGTATTATGTATCTGGAGATGATATTAATATCCTTGGAATGTAGAGAAAAGGAAAAGGTCACACTTGTTGTCTTGTTGTCTGTTGTCTCTTTGGTCATGGGGATTAATAGTGGTCCTTGATCCAAAATACAATAGATGAAGAAGAAATATAACTCATGTAATAGAGATAGTTTTAGGATACATCCTTCGGTAAATAATTACCTCACGATCAACAAAATGAGATGAAGAGGATGTTCATTGGCTTAATGAAAAATGACGAAGAGGGTGTTGCAGATTATGAATCAACCTTTACATGGTTATCCAAGTATGATATAGATTATATATGAAATAAAGATTAAAATATTTACCACTTATTTTAAGTAATTAAGACATGTATCCGAAGAGAGCTAGTGTATAAAAACTTTTCTTCCTAATATTAGATAATTTTTTGTTCTATTATGACATAGAAATAGTTCTCCGTCTCATATGAATTCAAAGGAAACCAAGAGATGAATAAGTATCCTAAACACCATGAAAATTGTAATGATTCAAATAAATTTAAGGGAATTAAGGATTTTCTAACATGTGATAACTATGTAAAGAATCACCCTGGTAAATACTTGAACGGAATGAGAGTTTTTTGTATGTGTGGGGAAAAGGATCATCGTGAAATATAATGTAAAGGAAAGAAATAAAATATTGTTATTCATTATTATAAGTGTAATGAGATATTGCACTACTAAAACTAATTCACAAAGAATCAAGAGAATATATATCATGAAATGTTATGGGATCAAGGTCGAGCATATTTTTTTGACACCAGCTAAGTGGAATGATTAATGTACTTCTGTATTTTGATTGAATATATATTTTTTTCTCATCATATGATTTATAAATTTTTTAAGGATTGTACTAAAGTATTTTAAAATAATTATTTGAGATCATGTATTGAATGTTACCAAGAAACATTATTTAGTAGAAAGTTAAACTTACCATAAAAAAGATGACTGTGGGAAATGAAACCCTTAATATGTTCCTGATGTTGAGATAATGGTGAATAAATGACTGGTTTGGGTAAGTGTTTAATACATTGGTACTGATTAATAACTTTTCGACAAGTGTTCTATGATATTATTGATAATGTTTAAAACAATTTTATAACAAAGTAATATATTCAATAACCTATGTATTAATCAAGGAATAAAGAATAATGTATATTTTTAATGAGTTTTATGTTGATTTGATTTATTACAATATTTCAAGAGGATACAAGAAGAAGTTATTCAAATTTTTATAATATAAATATTTAGAGATAATTCATGTTAGTTAAAGTATAATGATATGTTATTTTTGGAAATTTAGTGACTCTCCTTCAAAATTAATTGAATCATAATCATTTAGAAAAGTTAAATATTTTTAAAATGATTTAAGAGTATCATTGGTTGAGATTTTAGAGTTTAATGTATTATCTCCCAATATAATGCATCATGTTATAAATTATTAAGTAAAAATATTTCATGGAGTAATAAAATGAAATTATGTTGTTTATAGAAACATATATTAAATTATATTATTTTATAATTAAATAATTCATTAACAATTGAAAACAATTGTTTTGAAACAATAATGTTTTCCAATTATCATCATTTTCTATTAGATCTACTACCTTTGATCACACCTATGGATTATGGTTTTTTTGAAAAAAAACATTAATCAAAAAATGTTCTCAGTCACTCTCTATTAGAACATGATTTTTGGAATATTTCTTTTGTATCCATGTTTCAATTTATTGAATATATTCTTCTACTAGGGTACCTAGATATGTGACTGTAGTAATTTCCTTTCACTATTATTAATCATATTTGATATTAAAACTTTTTACGATTTGGGTATTTCAATAATAGTTTTTTTAAATTCCCTCTACCACCAAGATCGTATTTAAATTTTGAGGATAAAATTTAATTAATTTGGGGAGAATGTAACCCCCCCTGAATTGTAAAATAAGAACATTATATTAGATAGTGTTCTTAAAACACGACATCAAGTGTGTAAGGGGATACATTACTACGATAAATTAATATATATTTACTATTTTAATTGATTTGATATATTATATTTTTAGTAATGAACTCGGCACTGGGTTACCTTCCGTTACACACAAGATTGAATTTCGTAAAAATCATACATTACACGCAATACTAAGTTTTAACCATACATTATTAAAATGTTATTATTTACAATAATAAAACTTAACCTAGACATTAAATTAGTAGGTATGAATAATATTAACTAAATTATGAAATATATTAATTATAATAATATAAAATTAATTTGTATGTTAAATATTAATTAGAAATGAATATTGTAACCAATTGACTATAAACAGAATGTTTTTATATAAAACCAATTTTATGTTTACAAAGCTGTTTTATCCAAATAAATTAGATTAGAAACAATTATTGAATTATTTTAAGGAAATATATCAGTTATATATTCAATAAAATATTGTTCATGTTAATACCATGTATTTGATAATCATAAGATCACAACAAACCCAATTTTTGTGCATAAAGAATTATATTTTTATTAAGACATTTTTAGCCCATTGTAATGGAAGCCCCATTTTAAATATTAATTTTGAATAATGAATTGTTTTAATTTGTCAAAATAAATGTCATATTTTAAAGATAAAATAATAATTAGGTTATGGTTGGTTTATTATGTTTTTCTAAAACATTTAATTTTATAATGAATAGTTAAAAATACCACATTTTAGTTCAAAACTATTTTTCATCTAATTTATTCATAAGGTTGAATAGTTTTTATAATGTGTTTAAAGTTTAATTAGATAATATTTTTTCATATAAACCAATTTTTATTATTAGAATCTATTTTACTTTGAAAATAACTATAAAAACATAGAAAACGTTTGGACGTTTTTACTTTAAAAACTTGTGTCAACATCCCACTTGCGGCGTGGATTTTAAATTAATTTCTCCAAGTTTTTGGATTGGAATTTGAAAAAATGGATTCCGTATTTATAATTAGAGTAATTTTTAAATTATAATATGTTCAACATATTTGTTTACAGAAAATATTTGTGAAAATAATTACATTTAATTAATTTTTTTTAAAATAATCTTAATAAATGACTAAACCTGTAACTTAAGGTCCCAAATGACCTAGCCACTTTTAAAACACCTACTCACTGTAAATATCTCATATAAAGAAATTATATTCAATAATTTGGTTGGTTTGGTATTACTTTTATTAGTTAAGAACATGTGTACACCGAACTTGTTTCCAAAATTTCTTGGTGTGTCCTTTTCCTTCCCTATAAATTTCACCACATCTCACAATTCATCACACCTCTCAAAACACTTATTTTTTCAAATATATACTAAATTACCTTCCTATAATCCCTCCCCTATACCATGGAGACTCCTTTTGGGAAGAAATCTTCCCAAGGAAGCCTTTTGGTATAATCCAAAAAAAGGTACCAATTAAGTTGTAGCATCTTCTCTCAAATTTTTTATTTTCATTTCCATTATCCACTCCCTATAATCATTCTATTATATTATTACATAACAAAAAATATATCATAATTATAGTATTGTGTTTTTATGTTAATATTTAAACCTACACTTACGTACACCTCAATCTATGGGATAACGAACATATTGTTTCTGTGTGTGTTGAACTAATGCTTCATTAAATGATGATTGTTCATTTTTCCTTTACCACCTCTCAATTGTGGCCATCATAATGTAAACCTTGTTTATATATGCTATAAATTATATTTAAAATTTCTTTATTCTTCATTAATTTTTATTTATAACATACCTTTATTCCTTTTATCTTCAGTAAATACGCTAATTTTGTTTGCAGAAGTGTGGACTACCACCCCTTCAAAGCGATATGACTTGTTCATGACATACATTTAATGTATAAAAGATTGTTTTAATAAAAAAACATATATAAAACATATATAATACTTTAATTATTATATAAATATTTATCATTTTTTCATTCATTTCATACAAAAAATAAATGAAAGTAGTGTTCATGTGTACTTACGTCCTACAGTCCCCTTGAACTGTGCTCTTCATTTCTAATATCAAAATATTATGGACTTATATAAATACATATATAATGATTATATATGATAATTAATTCACGGTTTACATTCTGGAGATGATGAAAACATGATCTAATTAATGATAAATACAAATAACTAGTTAAAACGTACTCAAGAAAACTAGGCAATTAACACCTAAAATTGTAAAATTTATGAAAGTTGTTATTAAATGGGAAATGAGATATTATTGAAAGTTAACATATGGTATTATAACCGTGATTATTTTTATTATACTATTTATTAACATATTTTAAACCTTTATACACTAGTCTAAATACTAGAAAACAAAAAAGGAAGGATATGGTAAAGGAATTTCATCTCAAATTATATTTCATTGATGCTTCTTTGTTATTATGATCCAATTCATTTTTATTTCGTGTATATACTACCTTTGTCATGTTATATCGTGAATACCAATATTATCATGATATTATATGTTTTATTTAATGTCATATATTCTGTATTTTGTGATTCAAATGTTTGAAAGTAATATGGGAAACAATTGTATGTTTAAAGATTATTTTCCTTAGGAATGTTCTTAATGATAATCTTTGAAATCTCACTTAAATTTGTTATAATTTTTCATTTTTAATTTCTTTTAATGTGAATATTTTTATATGATGGATATTATTATATCTTAAATCGCATATGAGTTCACAAATGGTTTTTACTTTGACATTTATTTTATTAACTGGGGAATTATTGATAAATCGATATTTTTTTTAATACAAATATTTGATAAGAAATATTGTCTATTATTGTAATTGATTTTTCAATATGAGGAATTCTTTGAAAATTCAATGATGGGTGGATCCTAGACTTTATATAGCTCCTCAATGTATCGACATGTTCTCATGAGATGATTATTTTGGCCAAATTGAACCGGTTTATACATTTAGTTGAAAACTGTTCAAAGGATGGATCAAAAGAGTATAGTCCTCATATTTTAAAGACATGACATCCAATAATTAATCATTTCTTTCATAGATATTTTATTTATTACTAATCCACTATATGTTTCCTCAACATATCTATGGATATATTTCATTTCATTTCATTTATTAAATGTAAAGTGCTTTAGTTTCTTACCTTTCCATATTTATTTTTACTTATCTAGCTCTTTGAATGACATGTGTTATTAGTTATTTACCTTTCCATATTAATTTATTCTCACTGATTCGTTATTTATTCGAAATTATGTACCCTTATTGATAATTTTAACTAACTATTATTATTTTTCATTTATACAATTTATGGAGAAGAAATCATGGAATTAGCTTTCAAGGATGCACTTTATTTCATTTTATTATGTATCATGTTTGTAATTTCTATTTCCAAATGTATATTAGTATCATGAATGTAATCTGGTCGTCCAAGACAGATAAACTAATTTTTCCTTCATGATTTTATTCATTATAATAATAAAAATTTAACAAAATAATGCACCATCTCTACTATTCTGGGGTTAGGGAGTTAAAAGGAATCCCTTTTGTTCAAAGAAAAGTGTGTTACCCAAAAAACGGTGACATCATTCATCAAGATCCATTCTCTTATTTTTTTTCTCCACCACCCCAAATATTCTTATTACATTAATATAAAATAATAACACTATTCTCAATATTTTTATATCTTTTTATTATAATTTCTTGACCGATAATTACTGACACTTACATTATTGGGTAAAAAACTTACCATTATTGTGTATGGTGAAACACCACATCACAAAATGATGTTATTCATTTTTCCTTTACCACCACTCATGGTTTGGAATTGTGATGGATAATATGTTATTATATGTTATATATTATATTTATAATGTATTTATGGTTCTATAATTTTTATTTAACTCAGAACCTCATGATTATAATTTTGTGTAAGTATGATAATTTTGTTTGGGGAAATGTAGATTATTGCCACTTCAAAGTGATGTTATTCATTAACACCATACATGGAATTTATTAAGGGTGAATTTAGTAAATGTATATGATAAATAAAAAATAATAATTCTACTATAATTATAATATGTATATATATATCATTTTCATAATTTCTTTCAATATGACAATAAAACAGAAACATCGTTCATGCATATGCATGACCTACTGTATCCATGTACGGTGTCTCCCATTTCATAATTCTATCATTTATATTATTATAAATATATATATTCTTAATACATATGATATTTACTAATATTTTTATAATATTTAAATAGTTAAATCATTATCTAAGAAAGTGGATCAATAATAACAAGTCAAAACATATATGAAAAAAGCAGATATCACTCAAAACACAAAATTAACATGGAGTTATTAATTAATGGGTAATATAAAGTCATAAAAAATAATATATGATATTAGATATAATAATATGGTTTTAATAGATTTATAATAAACATATATTTAATATATATGAATTTTTAATTCGTACAAGGAAAGTGAAGACTTAAAGTAAGTGATATTTTTCTCAGTTTTTATTACCAAGAGATACATGTATTATTAACCACTCATTAATTTTGTTTGGTGTGTATAATACCCATGTATGTATTATATGGTTATTATAATTAATATTATGGGTATTTAAATATTTTTTTTATGATATTTATTTCATGGTTTTTATGTTGCAAAAGTTACCAAATTAGTAAAGTAATTTTGTCTCAATTTGTCTTCTTTGAGACACATGCAATGTTATGAACCTATGTTTTTCTATGATGTGTATATACTATTTTTTTAAATTTTGTATCATGCATATCATTTTTCAGGATATTTTATGATTTATTTAATGTTATTATTTCTATTTTATTATGATTTATTGTTACCAAAGTGGTAAATGTTTATAGCTTCAATCTTATCATTTATCGAGATTATTTATGATTATACATCCATTAATGAAATATTATGATCCATATCTCAAGAACACTAATTAATTTTCTTAACCTCTAGATATGAATGTTATATCTAAGTAATAGTACAATTTTCCATTCTTTGGTATATAAGATAATTAAATAAATGTTTTTTATGAAAATCTGACTTCATGTCTAGATTCATTCGGAAATCTATTTTCTTTCAAAAATGTGTTTTATAAAAAATATATATATAATTGATTTAATATTATCCTATTATTTTTAAATGAATTTTTTACCCATGTATTTCCTTTCTTAAAAAAAATTAAAAGGAATCTTCTTATCATTTTTCAATCAAGTTATTTTTATGAACTCTTAAGGTATAAAAGGATTGTTTGGTATATATGGACTTTCCTACCCTCAAGACCATCATTTCATTGATTCTTCATTTGTATGTTTATAGGGATATTTTCTTTTAAAATAATTCAGAATATTCTTGAAATTTTTTCATTTTAAAATGGCTTTCAAAGAAATAGGGTCTTCAAAAAACATTCTATGTTTAAAAATTGTTCCAAATGATTTTAAAATCGTCCTTTATATAATTTCAAAACAAAATTCCATGAAAAGGATAAAAATGATCTCAAATAATCATTTATAATTTTTCAATGTATTTTCAAAAAAAAATGTATTCAAAATTTTTACAATATTCTTTTATAATTTTTAATGGATAGTGGTTTTCAAAATATTTAAAATCTACCTTTATAATTTTTCAAATATTTTTTAAAATAAAAAGGTTATCAAAATGCATTATGTTTAACAAAAATAGTCAAAAATATATTTTCCTGGAAAATTGTTTTAAATGAAATTGAAAATATTTTTTTATATTAAAATTATTTTTGAAATGGATTTATGAAAATAAATTTCAATGAAAGGATATTTTATTTATGAAATGTTTCAAGTGATTTTTCAAAATCCATCTCCATATAATATGTCATCCTTTATAAGTTTTTTAGTTTTATTAGTGACATGATCCAAGAATAGAATTCATATTCTTTCATGGATGGTTTATGTTTTATTAACTTGATTTTTATGATTCATATTTCTCTTCCATGGGTTATATGCTTTTGAATCCCACATCTTTTAATAGGTTATACTTTGTGGACATGATTATGAGGCTTATCCATTTTACATAGGTCATTATGTAATGAAATTTTTATGATACCCATATCATTTCATGGGTTATGATATGATGTTTATGAAACCCATCTCTTTTTATGGGCCATGATATGATAAATGTTTTATTATGTTGTGCAACATGTATGAATGATTTTATTATGCGTAAAGTGAGACATAAATATACCTCCAATTCATTAGGTAAAGATTTACATCTCATAGGATAATGATGGGAATCAATTAAAATGGACCAAACCACTATGGGAAGATAATCAAACCATGTCCCTTTCATGGAAAGGACTGCCACTAGGGAAGGTGGTGTTTTCTATCTAGAAGGTGTATTCCCCGTGAAGATGGGAAGATGGGGAAACTTGATCCACTATGGGAAGATAGAGAAACACGATCCCTTATGAGGAAATGACTACAAATGGGAATGGTGGTATGTCATTCCTAGTAGTTGTAGTCCCCATGAAGATGGGAATATTGGGAAACATGATCCTTGATAAAGAAAGGAATATGATTAAGGATTATGGTGTGTCCCACCCAGTAGGTGTATTCATCATGAACTATTTTGATAATTTTTTTCTCAATGAGCCTTGACATATATGGAAAGATATTACATGTTTATGTTTTACAAAAAAAACTATGTCTTATTCCAATGGTATGATAAATTTTTTTGGTGTTCTTGATTATCCTATTATTAATATCATGTGAAATACCAATATTTATTCCATGTCTCATGTTTATGATAATTTATATGTAGGGTATTGTCTTCAAATTTTATACTCATTTAATCTTACCCTTATGTTCATGTTATACTTATGCATTACATTTATTTTCCCTTATTAAGAATTCCAGATCACCCACTTCTTATGATTTATTTCCATATGTTATGAGGAAAGTTTATTAAGTAGAATTGTTAAGGGAAATATATTTTTTGGAAACATTGAATATCTTTCACTGAGTTATAGTATTTTTGTTCCATGATTCCAATGGCACTAAACTAATATGGTCTTTGGGCATTTGTTTTTGTAATGTATTAAGTACCCCAAAAAAATGATGTAATGTCTATAAACTTTAGGATAAGGCTTTTATATATGTTATTAGATTAATGGTTTATTCATCCTTTTGTAATGTAGGATGATAAAACATTTTTTTGATATCTATGGAATTGTATAAGGATAAGCCGTGGGATAAAGAAAATTAAAGGAAATTGTCCTGTAATTTTGGTAAAGGATAAAGAGACTGGTTTCCTAGAAATAAATCCATATATTGATACTATAAGTGGACATGGTTTTGTAAAAGATATAAATATAAGTAACAACTTGGATAAGGTGTGTCAGGAATGACTCAATCATAACCTAGTACACAACAATGCTGCTTATTATGCACCTGGTTTGACACTCCCAGTGGATAGCCTTTTGGAATTCACAGACTCTTATTAAATCATTATAAAGGATTTAAAAATATGTGGGATATGAATAACCTAGGAAAAACATAAGCTGTAATATATTAAAAAATGTGTCATGATTTAGACATCTTATAAGTGGTTTTTCATGATTATGTGGTTCATTACTTTGACAACTATTTATTACTCTATTATTTTTAGTTTTAGTTAATGGAACGAACCATAAGGGACAGGGATACCTATGAATGTGACAAAAAACTTTCTAATGAGTAGTAAAATTGGATGATCATTGGAGTAAAATATGTGGTGATCATGCCTAATAATTTTTCCACTAAATATTATTAACAATGTATACCTCAAAAAATGTTCAGAATCACCGAAGAAGAAAATTAATTAGATTGATGAGATTTTAGGAAATAGAGAACATGGAGGAATGAAGATTTAGTTTCTTGCATCTCGATAATGTTGGAATAAGAACCCAAGTGAATTTTTTGGAGGAATTGGATGATCTTTTGACTGTGGAAAAGAAGGAAACTAAACAAATAACTGCAAAAGGGAAAATGAAAAGTCCAGATTACGTAATGGATGGGAATATTAGACCCTCAAAGGTATTATTAATTGGTGACTCATTTAAATGTGGAAAGTATTATAATTGTTAAAATGGATATTATAAGTGGAAGGCTCATGTAAATAATTGGAAAGGTAAAATAACCAATGATTTTTCTATTGATGATGAAGAGACCACGAATGA
Organism: Viscum album; assembly: GCA_963277665.1. NCBI lineage: Eukaryota > Viridiplantae > Streptophyta > Magnoliopsida > Santalales > Viscaceae > Viscum > Viscum album. The sequence continues at coordinate 1,114,097,720 of OY728156.1, forward strand.
AATATGAAGGGTATGTTTTTTTGTAATAATATTGTTTACAAGCCTGATTATATTGATTTTGAAAAATTTTAAGACATGAATTATATTTTATATTTTATGAAAGCGGTATTAAAGAATAAAAAGATGAATCTTAGTAAATTTTTTGAGAATAAATTTTGTTGAATTAAGTATTTATGTTTTGGAATTAAATGATTATCTTATACAAATCATGAAATACATAAGTATTACCATTATAAGTTTTTCATTAAGGATGTGAAAGGATATATTGAATGGTTAGAGTGAGGTAGAAATGTAATTTCACGGAAAAGTGATAATTCAATTAATGGTAGGTATCCCTTAATTTATTCGTGATTTTGAGAGAATGAAGTTTGGATAATGAAATGTTGGATATGAATAATTAAATTATATTTTACTAATTACCTAAAAATTGATAAAAGATATTTTGAAAAGGTAGTCTATGTTATCATGGATGAATATTAAAACTTCTTGGATTTATGGAATATATCAATTAATCATTGTAATAAGTAATCATGCATTTTTAAGAGATAATTTATAGTAATTCATGTTATTTCATGGTTTTAAAAGAATATACAATGAGGGTATACACATGTTTGGAATGTAAAAACCAAAAGATACTTTATGATATATGAGGGATCAAGGGTATTCTGATTTAGTGGACTTATTTCTAAATTTCTAGATTATCAGCTTATAGAAGGTTTATAAGTTTAACCATTTATGGAATGGTTTATGTCAACCATTTGATGAGGTTTTAAAGAATAATGTATCATCTCACCATTTGTAGACTTATTCGTATTAAATAACTTGTCATAAAATTTTTATAGTGATAGATGGAATGTCCTATGATTTTATTTATTAATCTAATTATCTGCTAATGCTTCAAGAATGAAAAATTCACCTTCATTTCTTAAAATATAAGATGAAGTATAAATTTATCAAGACACAATAATGGGTGATATTTTACATAATTGTTTAATTATATCATCTCGTGAAAAATCGTTAACTTTAATAAAAAGGATCATGAAATATAAAAAAAATTACCCTAGTACCTTCATTTCTATTTAATAAATGAACCCCTTATATCATCACATATTTATGTCTTTGTGAATGTGGACTTTCTCCTGTACTTGTTCTTTATCACTCTCTATCAAAACATGATAGTATGATTTCAATTCCATGTCCATGTTTTCACTTTTCACCTATTTTCTCTTATGTGGAAACCTATTTATATGTTACTATTTGTAACAATTATGTTTCCAAATCTCTTTTTTATGGAAGTTCTAGTATTTATTTTTATGATTTTTGTTACTATCAATGGAACCTTCAAGTATTAAACCTTTGATAACTGTGAATAATTTTGAGGAAGATTTTTATTTTAAGATGCATAGAATATAACACCCATAGATTTTGATGAAATATATTTTTTCAAATTAATTTAATCTTTTTGATATTTTACATTTCACACAACATTGAAAATATTTTTTTATTTAAAAAAACTAAATAGGGATTTTATAATACACAAAACCAAGATAATAATTCACTACACACAATATAAAGTTTATATTTATCTACATAGAACCCTATGTATATTGTTTGTTATGTGCAAGACTTACATTCCTTGATGGCTTTCATAACACGCAAGTCTATGTTTTACTGAGCAATAATATATTAATAAAAATATTATTATTTTATATATTATGAAATAACCTAGCCATTATGTTGGGGGTTATTAATAGTATAAACTAATTTATGAAAATATATGGTTGAATTCATTGGTTATAAATTAATTAAAAATTAATCTAAGCACCAAATTAATATAACGAGAATGCTATTATAAAAACTACTTTTATGCTCAAAAAAGAATTGTATGCTAATAAATTAAATTAATTTCTATGGTAGAATGATATTAATGAAATATATATTTTATATATTAAATCAATTTTTTTACATTCATTGAATATATTTTATATTAAAATTATAGGAACAACCCCATTATTATACATATAAACATAGATTTTATTAAAGTAGTATTTTAGCCTTTTATTAAAGAACCTATTTTAAATATAAATTTTATAAGTATTTATAAATATTATATTCCAAAATAAACTTCATTTTTGAAATAGGAACAGAAAAATTAGGTTAGGGTTAATTTTTTGTATTTTTCTATGAAGTTTCTATTTTTGATGAATAGTGAAACATACTTACTTTTAAATCAAAAATTATTTTTCATCTAATTTATTAATGAAGTTAAAGTATATATATATATATTAAAAATATATAATTAAATAAAATATAAATAATTTATTATAATTTAATTCATTGCAATCAATTTCATAATGAAAATTTATATAAAAAAATACCAAACTTTTAGACATTGTTTAATTAAAAAACAAGCTTTTCATCCCGTTTATCGGGATAAATTTACATTAATTAATTTAAATTATACAATTTTAATATTGGAAAATGGATTACATATTTTTAATGATTAGAATTTACAATTCCTAATATTTTCAAATTAGATTCTAAACAAAAAAATAGTGAAAGTAATTAAAATTAATTACTATGATTAAGGGAAATTAGTTTAACAATGGAATAATCCTTAAACATAAGGCCAAAAATGACCTATAAACATATCCAAACTCCATTTTATGGAAATATTGGGACCCTATCCTCACTATTATATAATTTGGTTTATTATTGGAGCCTATTTTCATAGGGAAAATGTGGGTGGAATTCTCTTTCCAAAAATAAAAAAATATACCCCCCCACTATGAAAATGCACTCACCCCTCCCACTTAGTCACACCTATGAAGACATTTGTATCACCCATAATCTAATAAATTAATCTCTCAAAATACTTACCTTAATCCTTTAATCCTCTTTTTTGGTATATATTCAACCAAGGAAGCCCATTTGTGCACAGAAAATGAAGTTATCCAAAGAAGAGGTAACATCTTTCCTCAAACTCCTTTCATTTATTTTAATTATCCATCACATAAATTATTATTATTAAATTCTTATATAATTAAATACATATCCTCAATATATTTATATTTTTTATTATATTTTTTCAACCTGTACTTAAACACGCTTCCATCTAATGGGCAATGAACTTACTATTCATGTGTACGGTGAACTACGACCTCATGAAATGATGTTGTTTGTTTTTCCTTTAACACCTATTATGGTTGGGAATTATGATGAAAACTATATTATTAAATTTTATATATGATATTTATGATTTATTTATGCTTATTTAACTATACTATGACACAAATATTCATGCTTTCTATTTATATAATTGCGATGATTTCATTTCAGGAAGTGTGGACTACCAACTCATCAAAGGGATGGGATTCGTTCACACTAAAAATAGAATGTACTAAGGATGGGTTTAGTAAAAATATATGATATATATTAAATAATAATTCTAATTTAATTATAATATATAAATATATTTCATTTACTTTCTTTTAATACGCCAATAAAATGGAAACATCGTTGATGTATACGTACGGCCTACCGTCTCCAAGAATACTGTATTCTATTTCATTATTTTTTATTATATATATTATCATAACTAATTAAATACATAAGATATATTATTTTTATAACATTTTTTACATTTTGTAAATAAGTAAATCATGATCTAATAAATAGGATATATAATAACATGTCAAAACATATACGAAAAATAATGTGGACATTACCTGAAACGTAACATTAACATGGTGTTGTCAATAAATGGGTAATATAAAGTCATAATAAAATTATATATGGTATTACATATAATAATATGGTTATTATTTATATTAATAATAATCTTATATTTATTATATATAAGGTTTGATAGTGTATGTAGAAATTCAAGACTTAAGGTAATTGAATTTCATCTCACTGTTTATTTCTTTGAGATACAAGTCTTATTCCCCACTCATTTATTTTTTGTGGAGTGTATACTTCCTATAGAGTTATTATATGATTATTATAATTAAATTAATTTGTATTTACATATAAATTTTATGATCATTGTTTCATGTGTTTATGATTCAAAAGTTACCAAATTGGTAAAGTAATTTTTCCTCAATTTTCATTCTTTGATACACATGCTATGTTATGCACCTAAATATTTCTATGAGGTGTATATAGTTATATTGAAATGATATATAATTAATCACACTTTTCATAATATTTTAATAATCATTTAATGTTATTATTTACATTGTATTATTATTTAATGTTACTAATGTGGTAAAGTTTTATAACCTCAATCTCATTGATTATAGAAATTGTTTATGATTATTCATATATTGATGAAATGTTATGATAAATATCTCATGAAATATCATGGTGTTTTTACCATTTGTATATGAATTTTATATCCATATAATAGATTTTTTTTCAATTTTTGGTATGTAAGATAAATAATAAAATTTAATTTATGAAAATATGATTTTATTTCCCCTTTCTAACAAAAATCTATGTTCTCTCAAAACCGTGATTCCAAAAAAAAATTCAAAAATGATTTAATTTTTTCATATAATTTTTAATGTACATAATTACCTATGTATTAAATTTTAAAAAAATTAAAAGGAATACTATTCTTATTTTCTGATCAAATAATTTTTCTAAACTTTTACGGATTGAAAGGAATGTTTAGCATATACAAACTTACCCGCCATCATAACCGGAATTTACATGATGCTTACTTTGTATGTTTATGAGGATATTTTATTTTAAAGAATTTTGTTTTTATTATTTTTGATATTTTATGATTTAAAAAAAATCAAGGAAAAATGGTTTTCAAAAAAATTATGGTTAAAAAGTCACTTAAATGTATTTTGAATCGCCCCTTATGTAATTTCAAAATGTTGTTTTAACAGAAAAGGATTTATATGACCTAAAAGGTTCATTTATATATCTTCAAAGAATTTTCAATGAAAAATAAATTCAAAAATATTTCAATATTCTTTTTTAAATTTTCAATAAAAATGGTTTCCAATATATATTTAAGACTCATTTATATGTTTTTAAAGATTTTTTTTAAACTAAAAATATTATCAAAATGTTGTTTATTTTAAAAATGGTTTCTTATGTATAAAATATAATTTCATTAGGTTTGATTTAAAAAGAAATTGTAACACTTTCTTTATATGAAATAGAATTTTAAAATGGTTTTATGAATAGGATTTTCAAAGAAATCCCGTTGTACATGATAACTTTTTCATGTGAATTTTTTAAATCCTTCTCCATATAAGTTGTATTTTTTTATGATATTTTATGATTTATTAGGAAACCTATCCAAGAATACATTTCATATTATTTAATTAATGGTTTATATTTTAATATCATGATATTTATGACACTCGTTTATCTTCCATGGTTTACTTTCTCTTGAACCCCGCATCTTTTCGTGGAATGTGATTTAATGAAATAATTATAAGCCCTATCTATTTTCCAGAGGTAATTATGTGATTCAATGTTTATGATACCTATTTCATTTCATGGGTTATGATATGATGTTTATGAAACTCATATATTTTTATGGTTAATAATAAGATGGCAGTTTTATTGTCTTTTGGAACGTGTATTCCTTATTTTATTATGTGGTTGGTGGGACCTATATCTCATTCTAATTCATTGGGTAAAGATTTATATCTCATTAGATAAATATGGGAATCAAGTATATGGGCTATATCCACTATGGAAAGATGGGGAAAACTGGTTCCTTATAAGGAAAGGACTGTGACTGGGGATGGTGGTTTGTCCCGCCTAGTAGGTGTAGTCCCCATGATGATGGGAAGATGGGGAAAGTTGGTCCCCTATTGGAATATGAGGAAACATGTTCCATTACAAGGAAATGAATGTGACTGGGAATGGTGGTGTGTCCCGCCCTATAGGTGCAGTCCCCATTAAGATAGGAAGATGAGAAAACCCAATCCAAATTTGTAATATGGCGAACCCCATTCTTTTTCAAGGAAAGAATGATGAATGGGGATGGTTGTGTGTCTCTTAAAGTAAGTGTAGTTCCCATAAAGTTCCATGATATGTTTTTGGCAATGATCCTTGACTAATAGGGAATGATATTACATATTTATGTTTTCCCATGTATTTTATGTCTCTTTCATATGATATTCTCACAAGGTTCATTTTATTGATAATATTGTGATTAATATCCTTTTAACTACAAATATTTATTCCATGTATCATTATTGTGATATTTGATATGTAGGTTAGGATCTTCAAATGATATGATTGTGTTCTCATACACTTATGTTCATGTTATTCTTATATATTTTCTTTATTTACCATTACTGATCATTAAAGATCACCCATTTATTATGTTTATATTCCCCCAACTATAAATAAATGTTTTTATGTATAATTCCTAAGGGGGAGATCTTTATTAGATATCCTAAATATATTTCACTGAGTTAGAAGATTTCTCTTTCAAGATTCCAAAAGCACTAAACTAATATGGTCTTTGTGTAACATCCCATGTAAATAAATAATAAGTCATTTTCATAATGATTAATATTTGGGAATCAAATATTAATTTTACTTAAAAAGTCGTTTCTATGTTCGAGGGCATACCCAATATGCTACAACAAGTTGCTTTGAAATCTTACGTTTCACACTAATAATATAATATTATTATTTTCAATGTTAGTTAACGCCTAGTCATTGTAATAGAGGGAAAAAATATAACTAACTAAAACATGATTATATACATTTATTAAATGTTTTTAATTTATCCAATAAAAATTTAGAGGCTTAAAATAAGAAAGAATTTGATTTTAAGCATAAATACTCTAATATTCATTAAAAGGTCGATTTATCACCTTTTGATGGAAACCCATATTTAATTATATTTTTTCAGTTTTATATGTTCTATTTGACAAAATAAAATTCTCCTTTATAATTTGGATATCAAAATTCACTTTGGGAAAATGTTTGTTATTTTTTTATAAAATTCAATTTTTGATGATTAATGGAAAATACTGTATTTTAATTCAAAACCGCCTTTTAATAAAATTCATTTATATGGTTAGATTATATTTTTAATTATTTTTAATGTTTAATTAGATTATCTTTTTATCATTTAATCCAATTTTGGTAATTGGAATTAATTTCACATTGAAATTAGACATAAATAAGTGTCAATCTTTTAATTGTTAATATTTCTTAAAAACAAGCTTTTTTGTTTTGACAGTGGGACTTAATTTTAAATTAATTAATCAAAATTATATGTATTTAATATGGTAAAATAGGAATCATTTTTTAATTCTGAATATCAAATATATCTTTGGCTGAATTTTTTGTAGTTTTCTGAAAAATTTCAATTTTTGATGAATAGTGAAACCAATAAGTAGTAGTTAAAAATGGACTTTTTCATTTAAATGAAATTTTACCGCTTCTTTGAATTGAATTTGTAAAATAATAAATTCATGTTTGTTATTATTAAGTAAAATTTGGTTCAATAAGATGAAAATAATTTTTGTTCAATAGTAACTTTTGACTTTTATATGTCGCGGTTAAAGGTAAATAGAGTAATTTAAGGTAAAAAGAATATCATAATAATAAAACTATTCCTTAAAACCTATCCAATACTTATTTTATGAGTCATGGCCGAACATGGGAATCTTTGGGACTATTTTGGGACCCCATGGAGCCACTTAAGAGTGAAAATGACACTTTATTTTCATTAACTTAAAGTAAGGGGCAAAAATGACGTAAACAAATATCTTTTAGTAAATTAATTTTTACATAGGGTTATATAAGCTATATTTTCGACTATAAATATTATTGGGAATGTTAAAACTATTATATACATCATGGTATTTTTTTTTAATTTTTAGACACCAAATAAATAAAATAATTTATGACACAATAATGATGTAGTGTTTACCTCATTAATAAATGATTTATATAAATAATATTATAAAAATTAAAATAATATCAAAAACCAGTAAAATTCTTATTTAATGATTTTATTTCGACCATGATTCGTCTTATATTCTACTTTAATAAGTTTTGGACATTTTAAAACCGAAAAGTATTATATAATAAAATAATATTTTCACACATTCCTAAAGAGCCCCTCCTCCCCCTTAAAAAAGTATTCATCTCTAACCCATTACTCACACCTCTAAATCCCCTTGGCTCAACCAAAATTGACCAAAATAAGATCTTAATATCCTTATCTTCCTCAATGAAGTGTTACCTTAAGCAGAATTCACTTCAAAAAACCCCTTTGGTTCACACAAAGAGAGTTGCCTGATTTTAAAAATAATGTCTTCTCTTAAGTTATTTTGTTTTATTTTACTTCTCCAACCCCATAAACTTATTTTATTCCTTTATTTTATAACGAAAACATTATACACAATATAATAGGTTGTTTGTATGAGAATTATTAGAACTAAACTTACACAAACCTCTATCTAATGGGTAACGAATATACTATTCCAGTGGACGTCAAACTAACGCCTCACGAAACGATGATTGATCAATGTTCTTCTACCACCTCTTATGGTGGCTGTAAATATGGAACTTTATTTATATATGATATATATTTAGTTTATGTTTTCTTTATTATTCTTTATTTTTCATTTATAGCATACCATTATGGTTTCCATTATGGGTAAACACGATAATATCATTTGAGGATGTGTGGACTACCACCCCCTCAAAGTGATAAGACTCAATAATGAAATATGTTGGATGTATAAAGGATGGAGTTAATTATATTATATATTATACTATACTTTAATTATAATATACCTTTGTTTCATTATTTTTTAATTCCATTAAAATAAGAAATATAAATGAAAGTAGTGTTCATTTTTACGTACGGCTTACCGTCTCCTTGAAAGTTGCATTTCATTTATTACCTCCAAATGTTATGTACTATTATAAATACATATATATACTTGATATATAATATATATATATTATATTTAAATCATGAATATCATTCTGGATATAATGTACTTTTGACCACGTGAACAACATGTAAATCTAAGAAGTCTATTTTTTACTAAAGTACAAAATATCTACTAAACAACCATTATTAACATAAATGATTAAATAATGTTTATAAAATGGTAATAAGTGATATAAAAGGAATAATGAACTTGAAAAAGGATCTTAATCATGTATAAATTTACTTTAGTTTATTATTCAAGAGATTAAATAATGAACGGGTCAAGTCAGACACAAGTTAAGGGACTTCATCTCAATCTCCTTTCATTGAGGCATATTTTGTATTAATAAATGACTTTATTTTATATGTAGTATAAAAACCTTTGAATTTTCACTTCATTCAAAGGTAATCCTTTTGTATGAATAATTTTACTAAAATATGATAAATAATGTTTCTTTTTAACGTATGTGGTAACAACGACCATTCTGCCACCACAAGTATTATTTGATCTTTGGATTCCTTAACAAGTCTTAATGTTTTAAAAGTAAAATAAATACCATATACTATTTTATGTATTTTGGTATTGAAAATGGTTTTTTAATGTATTGTTTATGTTAATATATTTAAATGATATATTTTGATTGAAATTTGGAAATGGTATCTTTCCTTTATTTTTGTTTTATATGTTATGAATATGTTATGGTTCATGGGAATTATTACTTATATAGGTGATTCCATGATAAACCTAGGGTGGGTGAGCCTAATAAAGATCTCCAATTAATTTGGTAACATCAAGGAGGTAAACATGAATGTTTCTCCTAAGAGATTTAGGGAATATACTATGATGGGTATTCCAAATATAACTCCCTACGTAGATGTGATAGTTATAATGTAAGTATGATATGGATTCCACAAGTTACCTTTATGATTTATGTTTTCTATGTGTTATACATAAATCATATGGTTTCACGAGGTATGTTAAAGAGCTGATGTTATGTATGAAATTATTAACTAATCTTTTCTTTCTTTGTTTTATAACCCTTGTTGTGATTTTTATGCTCATCCCATGTTTTGAAATGTTTTTTAGAGGAATTAAAGATGAATAGGGTCGAGGATGGGATCTAATAAATGTCATGATTTCTAGAACATGGGACTAGACATGACTCTTTTTTTAAGATATTTTATCTTTTGAAAAAATGGAAATTGAGATGAAGTGTCTACCTTGTAATTTTTTATATTTAATGTAATAGTTAAGGAATAATTCTCTAAAACTCTAAACCTGAAAATATCCTCAATGTGAATTATTCATTTAATTTAATATTACGTAATGTTTAAGGATGGGTCCTTATAGTTGGTATCAGAGGTCGGTTTAGATAACTTTAGGAGTTAGGGTATTGTTAAATTAATATAAAAAAAAACTAATTTATGTTAATATTGAAATGAGTGCATTTACAAATTACCATGTTACTTTGACTAAGATATATCTATGTTTAGAATTGTTTTCTATAGAGGAAACATGGCAGCTATGTTGGGATAACATCAGGAGGAAGACAACATTCGAAATCAGCAACTTGAGATGGTCGGAATCGGAACTTAATAGTTTGTTATAGTGATGGCACAATTGACTCTGGTTTTAAATGGAAGTGGTATCTATGCATGAGATTAATTAGATCAACCACATGGAAATTGTCAGTAGTGGGGCATTTATGAGGAAACATCCCTCATCTTTCAGAGTATCATCTTTGCATGTGCAAACTGAGGGGTGGATTAAAGCACTAGATTAAATTTTTGATGTCATGGGGTGTTCAGAACATCAAAATGTTAGTCTCACTATTTTCCGTTTTGAAGGTGAAGCTGATCAGTGGTGGTCGATGGTGAAAATATCAGGGACAGTGATGATATTGATTCTCTTTATTGGGATGAATTCAAAGGTATGTTTCTTTAGAAATATTTTCATAAGGTGGTTCATCTTATTATAGAAAAGCAATTATAGGAATTGAGGCAGGAGGATGACTATGTGGCTGCTTATGAATCCAAATTCACTCGACGGGCAAGGTATGCTCCAAATTTCATATTAGATCTTGATAGTAAAATCAATCATTTTTACTAAGTATTAAATCCAATGTATCTACAGGATTTAGATTATCGTGAGTTAAAAAGTTATAAAAAACTTGTTCGATGTGTAGAGAAGGTGGAAATGGAGTTTTCCGGTGATCTGATGATCTTTGACAAACAACAGAATAAGAAGTCAAGGTGGTTGGAAAAAAGGAATAACTCTTCAAAAAATTCAGATGGTAAGAAACATAAGTTTACAGTTTGTGAAAATTGTGGTCAAAATCATGTTGCGTAATGTCTTTGGAATTCTAGTAAGTACTACTGATGTTGTAAAATTGGACATAAGGCTCATAATTACACTGAAAAAGAGAAGGGTAATGGTAATAAAAAATATGATTTGAAATTAGTAAAAAGTTTTAAGTGAAATTAAATGGGTCATTATGAAAACGAGTGTACAATGAAGAACTCAACTGAGGGAAAGAAACTATACTACGAGCAGAGATGGGTGGTGAAGTCATTTGAAACTATTTCAGCAGATGTTGGGCCATCAATTGAAGTAGAATCAGGTACACTTTTTGTTTGGCCAGATTATGCCAATGTGTTTTTTGATTCATGGTCTACACATTCATTAATTTCTAATAATTTTTCTAGTAAATTAAGAATTCCATATCATGATTTGAATCCTAAACATATGGTAAAAACACTTAGAGGAAATGTTGAAACAAAAATAAATTATAAGAACCTTTTTGTCCTTGTTTGCGGAAAGAAACTACCTGCAAACCTTATTGTTTTGCCTCTAGTAGAGTTTCATGTTATTTTGGGTCTGGATTGGATTTCTGTTTATCATAATAATATTTACTTCAAAGCTAAAGATAATTCTTTTTATAATGATTTTTATTTTGTGTAAAGTAATGAACCCTTACTTTTGATAACATATCAGGAAGTTGAGAAACTAGTAAAATATGGAAATGAATGTTACCTTACTCATATTGTTAAAAACGAAGGAACTGTTCAGATTAATGATGTGTCATTGGTAAATGAGTACCTTGATGTTTTTTCTGGTTAGTTTCCTGGTATTATACCAGATCAGGAAGTTAAATTTACAGTTGACTTAGTTCTTGATGCTAAGTCAATTTTAAAATCCCCTTATCGAATGGCTCAAATTGAACTTTTTGAGTTAAAGAAGAAACTGTAGAAGTTATTAGATAAAGGTTTCATTTGACCTAGAACATCACCATGTGGTGCTTCTGTCTTGTTTGTTAAAAGAAATATCATTCAATGTTACATTTCATTGATTGTAGATTATTTAATAACATCATCGTTATAAACAAGTATCATTTTCCTCATATCGATGATTTGTTTGATCATCTCCAGGGAGCTCAGTATTTTTCGAAGATTGATTTGAGGTTGGGTACCATCAGTTGAAAGTAAATAAATTAGAGATTTCCAAAACCGCATTTCATACTAGATATGGCCATAATGAATTTTTAGTTATTCCTTTTGGTTTAACCAATGCACCTACTGTATTCATGGATCCTATGAATATAATTTATTGTGAGTTCTTTCATAAGTTTGTAATTGCGTTCATTGATTATATTTTGGTTTATTCTAAATGTAAAAAAAAGTATTAAAGTCACAAGAGGGTTGTCTTACAAACCTTAAAAGAAAAGATACTATTTGGGAAATTCATAAAGTGTGATTTTTGGTTAGATAAATTTTTTTCCTTGGTCACATTGTTTCAATAAATGGCATAATTGTTGACCCTGCTAAAACAAAAGTTATTAAAGAATGGCCAAGACCCACAAATATAACTGAGATCGGTAGTTTTCTTAGATTGGTAGGTTATTACAAGAGGTTTGTTGATAATTTGGCACAGTTATCTATCCCACTGACTAAGATAACTCAAAAATATGTTAACTTCATTTGGAAAAAAGAATGTTATGATTTTTTTCAGGAATTGAAAAGAATATTGGTGAATACTTTAGTTTTGGCACTACCTTCCAGCAATGTTGAGTTTTTTATCTATAGTGATGCTTCATTGAAAGAACTTGGTTGTGTATTTATACAGAATGATTAGGTTATTTCTTATTCTTCACGTCAGATGAAACCTCATCGGTTAAATTACCCTACACATTATTTGAAATTAATTGTTGTAGTTTTTGCTTTTAAAATTTGGAGGCATCATTTGTATGGAGTAAAATATGAAATATATAATGACCATAATAGTTTGAATTATATATTCACTCTGAAATAATTGAACATGAGATAAAAGAGATGGTTGGAATTAATCAAGGGTTATGATATCACAATCCTTTACCAATTCGGAAAAGAAAATAAAGTGACTGATTCTTTGAGTCGAAAAAGTAATGCAAAATTAACCATGATACATTTGGAATGAGATCAATTGGTTTTTTATTTTGATAAACTTTGGCATAGAAGTTGTTGGTGCAAGAAATTATTATTTTTTGTTTCTGGTTTCAGTGAAATCATCTCTATCAAATATAATAAAGCAAGTACAGAAGGAAGACAGTGAGTTACAGAAAAATGTAGAGTTGGTTCGGAAGGGTAAGTTTCTCGGATTTTAACAATGATAATGATTTTATTTTGAGATTTATGAAGATATTTTTCATGAATTGTGATTCAAAGATGAAGAATTATTTTTTATGAGAAGCTCATAGTTCTCCATTTTTAGTTCATCCTGGATGTTCTAAGATGTACATAGATCTTCGGGAGTATTACTGCAGGGTTGGAATGAAAACAGATATTGGTGATTTTTCTGTGATGTGTTTGACTTGTCAGCAGGTTAAAGTAGAGTGGCAGTTACTGAAAGGGATACTTTAGTATTTACCAGTACTAGAGTGGAAATGGGAAAATATATACTTGGACTTCATTGTGGGATTACCAAAGACTTCTTATGGTAATAATGAAATCTGGGTTATTGTCGATCTATTGACTAAATCTTCTCATTTCCTTCCTCTTTGAGATACTTCTTCTCTAGATCAACTTTGTCAGTTTAATGTTAAAGAGATAGTCAAGTTGCATTGAGTTCCCCTCCCCATTGTATATTATCGTGATCTCATGTTTACATCTAACTTTTGTAAAGGCCTTTAAATGTCAATGGGTACTGAAATTAATTTTAGTACAGCTTCTCATCCTCAATCATATGGACAGTTAGATCAAAAAATTCCGACCTTGGAGAATATGCTACATGATTGTTCACTGGATTACCATGGAATTTGGGAACAACATATTTCTTTGGTTGAATTTTCATATAATAACAATTTTCATTCTTGTATATAGATGGCTCCATTCGAGGCATTATATGGGAAGTAGTGTCAAACTATAGATTTTTTGTATGAAATAGGTGAAAGGAAGTTGGTGGGACCAGAATTGGTAGAAGAGATGGTAGAAAATGTTCAGTTGATTCAGAACCACATGAGATCAGCTTAGAGCAGGTAGAAAAGTAATGTAGATAATCTGAAGAAGGAACTTTATTTTGTGGTAGGTGATCATGTGTTCCTCAATGTTTCTCCATGGAAAAGTGTGATGTGTTTTTGTAGGAAGGGAAAGTTGAGTCAGAGGTTCATTGTACCCTATGAAATCCTTGAGAAAGTTGGATCAGTTGCCTACAGAGTGGATTTACCTCCATGTTTATCCGAGTTACACAATGTTTTTCATGTTTCAATGATGAGAAATTATATTCTAGATCCATCTCATATTTTAAGTCCAGAGGTAGTTCAGTTGGAAGAGAATCTCTCTTATGAGGAACAACCAGTCCAGATTCTTGACCAAAGAGAGAAAGTGTTGTGGAATAAGGTAATTCACCAGGTAAAGGTTGTGTGAATACCCCATATGGTTGAAAAGGCAACATGGAAATATAAAAATTCTTGGAGGGATAAATAACTCCCACTTATTTGATAAGTGAATAAAATTGCGAGGACACAATTTCCAAAAGGGGGGAAGGATGTAACATCCCACGTAAATAAATAATAATACATTTTCATATTTATTAATATATTATAATTAAATATTAATTTTACATTAAAAGGGTTCATTGTGTTTGATGGCGTACCCAATACGCAATAAAGGGTTTCTTTGAAATCTTACGTTGTACACTAATAATATAATATTATTATTTTAAATTATTGTTAATGCATAGTAGTTTTAATGATGGGAATAAATATATCTAACTAAAATATAATTATACACATTTGTTAAATGTTTTTGCATTTATCCAATACAAATTTAGAGACATAAAATAAGAAATAATTTGATTTTAAGCATAAAAACTCTAATATTATTGAAAAGGTTGACTTACCGCCTTTGATAAAAAACCATCGTTAAATCTAGTTTTGGTCACTTTTATATTTTCTATTTGACAAAATAAAATCATTATTTAGAATTTGGACATAAAAATTCAATTCTGGTTAATTTTTGGTATTTTTCAGATAAAATTCAATTTTTGATGAAAAGTGGAAAATATTTTATTTTAATTCTAAACTGCCTTTTAATATAATTTATTTATATGGTTAGATTATCTTTTTAATTGTATTTAAAGTGTAATTAGATTATATTTTTACCATTTAATCAAATTTTGGTCATTGTAATTAATTTCACATTGAAATTGGACTTAAAAATATGTCAATCTTTTGATAGTTAATATTTCTTTAAAACACACTTGTTGTTTTGACAACGGGAATTAATTTTAAATCAATTAATCCAACCTATATATTTTGAATTTGTTAAAATATACATCATTTATAAATTCAGAATATCAAATATATCTTATGTTAAATTTTTTGTAGTTTTCTGAAAAACATTAATTTTGGATGAATAGTGAAACCACTAAGTTGTAGTTAAAAACTAAATTTTTCATTTAAATGAAATGTTGCCGCTTCAATGAATTGAATTTAAAAAATATAACATACACGTTTGTTATTAGTAAGTAAAATGTTGTTCAATAACATGAAAATAATTTTTGGTGAATAGTAACTTTTGACTTTTATTTACAGCGGTTAAAGGTAAATATAGTAATTCAAGATAAAAAGAATATCATAATAATAGAAAATTATCTTATCACCTATTCTAACATTATTGTATGAGTCATGGCTGACCATGGGAATCCTTGTGTCTATTTGGGTACCCCATGGAGGCACTTAAGAGTGATAAGGACACTTTATTTTAATTATCTTAAAGTAAGGGTAAAATGACATAAACAAATATATTTTAGTAGATTATTTTTTACATAGGGTTATATAAGTTATCTTTTTAACTATAAATATTATTTGGAAAGATAAACAGATTTCCTACATCATGGAATTTTTTTATAATTTTTAGACATCAACTATATACAATTATTTATGACCCAATAATGATGCATTGGTTACCTCATTAATAACTGATTTAAATAAATAATATTATAAAGATTAAAATAATATCCAAAACCTATCCAATTATTATTGAATGATTTTATTTCGACTAGGAGTCATATTATCTTCCACGTTAATAAGTTTTGGACCTTTATAATCTGAAATTCATTATATAATAAAATAATATTTTCGCACTTTCCTAAAGATCCCCTCCTCCCCCTTATAAAAAGACCTCACCTATAACCCATTACTGACACTTCTCTAGACCATTTTCTCAACCAACTCTACCCAAATAATCTCTTAATATCCCTCTCTTCCACTTATAAGCCTTACCTTTAGTAGAAGTCACTTCAAGTAACCATTTTGATTCAAACCAAAGCGAGTTACTTGTTTTAAAGGTAACGTCTTATCTTAAGTTATTTTTTTTTATTTTACATATCTAACCCCCTAAAATAGTTTTATTTCATTATTTTATAACAACATGAGTATCCTAAATAAACTAGGTTGTAGTTATGAGAATTATTCTAACTACTCTAACACACACCTCCATCTAATGGGTAAAGACCATACTATTTCTGTGGACGGAAAACAAACGCCTCACGAAACGATGATTGTTTAATCTTCTCCTACCACCTCTTATGGTGTCCATTAAGATGGAAATATATTTATATATGATATATATTATATTTATGTTTTCTTTATTCTTCTTTATTTTTAATTTATAGCATACCATTACGGTTTCTATTATGGGTAAACGTAATAATTTCATTTGATGAAGTGTGGACTACCACCCCCTCAAAGAGATATGAATCATTAATGCCATATGTGGGACATATAAAGGATGGAGTCACTATAAGAAAATTGAAATTTCATGATAGTTTTTTGGACATTGAGCTGGTGTAAACCGCCTCCATATGCTTCTATGGTGGTTTCCAAAAACCGCCACTAAATTACGTGTCAAGAAAGTCTTTGATGCAGTTAAAGAGGTTTAGCAGCGGTTTGTGGGAATCGTCGTAGTGAGCGCATTTTCATGGAGGTTATATTGTTTTCCATGGCTGTTTTTTCAGGTAGGGGATTACATTTTTTATCCGTGGTTAAAAGAACCACTAACAAAGTAATGGTATGCCGGGGAAAACCACCGAGATGAACAATATAACCGCTGCGAAAAAATCATGGAAGATGGGCCATTGTAGCAGTGGTTAAAACTGCCACTAAATTTAAGACCGTAGAGGTGGTTAAAACTGTCGCTAATTGAATAAATATAGACAATTATTGGTGGTTAAAATGGCCCCTAATGTACCTATTATAGTTATTGGTGGTTAAAACTGCAGCAAAATAGCAGATTTAGAAAAAAAAGAACTAGTTTCTGGAGCCCCGGTACCACTTCCCTAAAAAACCCATTCCAAGAATACCAAAACACCAACAGAATATATACTATAGTCAATATAAAAATAGATACTTATCTAAGAACATCAAAATACATCGTTCAGTGTGTAAATTAATGTAGATAAACATATAACATGGCATAATCCTAGTATCCAATAAAATGTTGTGGTGAATTTACAATTTTACCCCTCTCTTATTCTTATACCACTTTACCTATTCTAGTTCGTCTTCTCGTTATTTTGAATTATTTAACCTCTTGTATAACTCAAAAAATTTTAACATAGGTTAATCCATATCTCTTTCATTAGACACCCAATTCAAGATCTGATGGAAGCATTGGATAGATCAACGTAAGGTAAACCACACTCATACATCCTATTTTAGTTTCCCATTAGATCCTTTGTGATGTATAAGCATAGGAACATATTCTATACTATTATGTAACTGCACCATTTCTTATATTTCAACCAAAAATCTTGAAATATGATGCTGATATAGGGATAGGCTTCATCTATGACCTTTAGGTTGGTATTCACATTGTTTTCCCATTGGGTTCGATGTTTCATAATTAAGCCACTATGTCACACACCATATTTGGTCAAGCATCTTTATTTAAGTGATTTTTGTTTTTATAATTGACCATTGTAGACTCATATGTACTAGTTGATCGTTGATTATATTTTCACATGTTTTGTGCAACTTATATGGTCACCCATTGGCTGATCTAGGTGAAATAGGACAATATGATTTTTTTTCAAATGTCGGTACTCCCACATATCTTTTGGAATTTTTAAAGAATGTAATACTCCATTATATATGATTATTTGATAGAACCTGAGGCATCCCTTAGGTGTGTGGACCACTTATAGTTGGAATTTATAAAGTGGTAAATTTCCTAGATTAACATGTCACCATCAAAGTGACTCCATAGAGATGATATATGGGTTTCCCATGTTTTAAGGAATTTAATGGGTTAAATGTAGCTGATAATGTGAAATGGATAATTAATGATGGGTTTCATTTCATAAAATAAATCAATTGGTTTTAAATTGAATGACCCCAAGTAATTGTAAATTCATAATCTTCATTTATGATTTATAAAATGCTTCATACAAATTGTAATATTGTAAATGGGAATTGAACATGGATAAAGACATGAATAAGAGGTTATTCCTTATCTATTATGACAAAAATTATTATGCCTTTATTATGTATATGGTGTAGATAGAAGAGATGGTTGTGAGGTAATTCCCCTTTCTAGTTATATTTAATATATTCCTTTATAGAGGTTTTGGTATGATGGTATGAGATTTTTGAGCAAGGAGATATCATAATTCCTTACATCAGGTGTTGAGCATGGGGTATCAAAAAATGTTACTATATAACTATTGTGATTTACTCACCACATTCCATGACTAGAATTTTGACCTGATGGCACACACAACATCCCATGTGTTGTTTCATGGCGTCTCTCACTCTATTGGGATATAGGGTATGTACCCAATTACATGAGCACATAGGCTCGTTAGACTGGTTAGGGATGTCTGAGTTATGCCACGGTCTATTCATCAACATTATTATAAGTATATGTCCATATAAATCTTCACATGACTTGCAAATATAGGTGGATGAAATATATATAAACTATATAAATAATAAGTATTTATATTTCTATTCCGTCTATGTGTCGATAAATTTAAACCCTCCTATAGTCCTTTAGGAACATGATTTGGTGGTTATTTATTTATTACTTAGTCACTCAAAAGATGTGGGGTGTAGTATGTTGGTGGTAGACCCTTTATCATGGGAATAATGATGTGGTAATATTTTCATGGGATTAATTTATGTTGGTGTTCCATGTAGAATTCTTATAAATGAAACATATCATAGAAATTAGGTAAAATCATCTCTCACATGGGTTATTCCATGTGGAATTATTATACTTGACACTAAAGATAGAAATAAGGTAAAATATTATCTCCCATGGATAAGGGTTCCTAATTTTTTTAGAGTGATGGATCAGGTTGAAGTATCTTATTTTTTTCACTCATGTGATTTATTTGGCAAAGGAATCTTTAGTGTGGTTTCCTTAGAAGGAATGGAATCTGGCTCCTAATATTTTTTAACTCCCATTATGCATCCTAGTTATTTTGAGGTGTAGAATATAATAGAAGTGATCAAGCACATTAATTCAAAGGGAAGAGTGTCTCGTGAAGGGGGTTGATATATTCAATCAAAGAATATGGATGATTATAATAAATTATTTGTGATAGGGTAGTTGATGTTATGAATGGTAAGTAGCTGATCATGTAGTTTATTTAACATTTTTCTAGGGTAGGAGGTTCTAGAGAATCTTATGGGAGTTTACCATTGGTATGTCATGACTACTGAGATAATGGACACATTGATTCACACTTTCTGACTGTTCTTGGAGGCCACTTTAGAAATGGTTGGAAAACGCCATTTCAGATAGTGTAGAAAAATTTACCCTAATCTCGTATCTGTATCTATGGATTCCAACTATTTTTTGAATTTTTTTATACAAGTATTATGCCACACTAAAGGGTGATCTATCTTAAACATGTTATAGAGACACACATTCTCATCCCTAGGGATTGATACAAGAGAATAACTAAGAAGTACTTCTTTGAAATGGAAATTTAGTGGTAAATGCATTGGGCAACAAAATGAAGGATAAGTTATTATAATGGGAAAATGAATTAAGGAAAAATGAATCATATAAAATGAATCATAATAATAAAGACTCAATATATATGGTTCATACGACACTCATGAAATCAAGAAATAAAATGAAAAATCAAAAATAAATAAAATACATAAAAAAACATGAGAAATCAAGAAAATGTTAGGTCATAAAAATGTTTGGGGGCAACTATGTGCCACACATGATGCATATACAAACTGACTATTACAATATTTTTACACATATCAACAATACTACTAATCACTAGCCGATGATGAAAAGATATCGTCTCCCTCTCCACCTCCATCTCCACTTCCTACTACCACCTGTAAGAACATTACATAGAAAATTAAATACTGTTGCATATTTATATTTAAACTTATAACCAATAAAAGTCTGCAAAATAAATTATTTTAAATCTTCTTGATTTACCTGCTCACCACTAGTCGGTGCATTACAACCGGGGGTATAACTTCTCATTTTCTAATGTATATCGGTCAACGCTTTCTGAAAAGTGGATATTAGAGCCCCCTAGTATTGAAATGTGTTTTGTTGAGAAATTATCTCTCTATGAGCATCTCTGGGTATGGAATGACTACAATCGAGAGTAGATGCAGCTGCAATCCCTGATGGCCTTCCAAAGACCTCAGATGGTACAGGTCCGAAACCCATCCCGCACACTCTACCACGATTCTCCTTCACAAGGACTTTAGCAACTCGGTCATCCTGGCAGACTGAGTAGGACTGCCCAGGATTGGCATCCCATATTTCTTTAATTTTTACCTATAAATAAAAAATAAATATATATTAACATAGTTAAAACTAATAATAAGTTATTATAATGAAAAAAATAGTTTATACCCGAACTTCATTGGCATACTCATTAACAAAACTTCCATCAGATTTTTTGCGAACATCTAACCACACTTCAGTTTAGGATGCCTCATGCCCTAAACTATGTGACTGCATTAAACAATGATAAATCAATAGATTAATATATTAAACAGGTAATATTTTCTTATAAATATTTAAACTAATGAAAGTATTACCAGATTCGATCAGCTTCTAGAAAAGAATTTTGACCCCACAATGTGAGGGATGACTTTCTTAGCCCAACTTGATGCATACTTTCTTGAGAGATCCTAAAATAAATAAAATTTAATTTAATAGTAATGCATTTAATTTCATATTCTCTTAATATACATGTATAAATGTAAAATGAGGTTAATATAAAAATATATATTTAAATACCATCTGCTTCTCATCACGATGCTTATCAATAAAAAATTTCCACTGTTCTTTGGGTACCCTATTGGGTAGCTTCTCATACGTTTGTTGGATAGTAAATGAAGTATCGTTGACATCGCTCCACAATCTCCATTTGAAGTATTTCCATTTCTTACCACCATTTTTCAATGTACACATTTGTTCTACCACATCAGCAACTGTAAAGTGAAAAAATATTTGTATACAGAAATTCATTTTGAACATCTTAATAACATGACATTCAATTACACCATAATGTATTAAAATTACCATTTTTTGGAATTAAAAAACATCATTTTTCCAACTTGGAGGCATATATCTCTAATAATCATAAGAAATAGGAACGGAACTGCGCTTTGCTGCCTTCTAGCCTAGAATGTTTCCTAGTAATACCAGGGAGTCATCCGTAAGGACCACATATGAATCAAATGGGACAACTATCTTCTCTCCATTCATATTCCACACATCTTAAATTTTTATATTTTTATCCACAGTTTCATTTTTTCCATCTTTAATGAACAAACAATTAGTATAAAAAAGTGAAATAAATTTATTTATTTTAAAATTTGTACCTATAACAATGACCCATCAGTATGCCCATGATAAACTATAAGTGGCGTGCCGCCACCGCACTGTTGAGGATGCTGAAGGGGGAGTCGACGAATCATCTTCTAAAGGGACGCTCAAAGAGGTTGTGAGAGATGGTGTGGAGGGAGATGTTGTCAGGGGGTAGGCAGCTGGTGGTTCAGATGCTATAGGGAGGGAGAGATATGGATCGTCATCTTTCGTAGTAGTGAATGAAACAGTGTATCGATTTTTTTCTGGGAATTCCTGTCATTTAATCAAATAAAATTAAGTTCATAACATATATTTCAAAAAAAATATACCAAAAAAATTTAAATATGAATAACAATGATAATGATTGACTGTAAAAATGAAATAATTGGTTCCTAAATAAATAAATAATTGTGCATACAATAATTTTCTCCTTCAATTATGTCAGTTTCCAAATACATTACTTCATCCACTTAATTCATCCTAGCTAGAATAATATTTTCAATATCATGATGGAAACATAATTGTGCTTCTTGATGTTGATGAGATTCAATATCCAAGGTCAAATCTTCCACTTCAATACCCATATCATATAAATATCTTTGTATTACGTGAGAAACTACACTCCACCCTTCATCCACAACATCATTCAGATAATATACCATTTTTACTAGCAATGATAAGATATATGGATCATGTAGTTCACAATCATCAATATCTATCAAGCAAGAGAAGTTCACAGAAGTAAATTGCAAGGAATCTATTTTAACACCTCTGATAATATCAACCAAATTGTATTTGAATAAAACACCTAAAATGTAACACCTGAGATTTTATGTGAAATATTTTGTTTTTATGTATAATTTTATATAAAGGAATCTTTCACTACACACAACACTATCTTAGCTTGAGTTACACACAAGAGCAACCTTCCTCGATAGCTTACGTTGTACGCAATACAGGATTTCACTTGTAATACCCAAATTTTGAAATTTTATAAATTTTATCTTTCAAAATGTACTTCATTTTTGGATTCAGAATATCGAAATTAGCCTAGGGTAAATTTTTGGGATTTTTCTAAAAACTTTCAATTTTTGATGAATAGTGAAAACATTGGGTTACTATTTAAAAACCAACTTTTTATTTAAATAATTATTTATTTTATTTGAATTTATTTTAGGTCAAAATTGATACTTAATACCTATATAAGTTCAATTTAATTCATTGGAGTCATTTTATAATAATTTTAGATATATAAAAAATTTATTGAACTTTTCACCGTCTTTTACACACCTCCTAGGAGAATTTGAAATTTTACATAGAACATAATTTTACTGCTTCTGTGAGTGGAATTTCGAAAATCCGAGACACACGGTAAATATCAAGGATTAAAATGTGGTTCAATAAGATAAAAATAATTTTTTTGAATAGTAACTTTTTATTTTTTTACCACGCTTAAAAGTAAATTGGGTAATTAAGGGTAAAAATGATATTATTATTACCCTAACACATGTCCTAATTATATTGGATAAGTTTAATTCAACCAAAAAAAACCTTAGGAATAAAATATGTCCGTTTAGGTCCACTTGGATTATATTAGGATATTTTATTTAAAGAAGAGTTAAAAGAGTTAAAAACAAAGTTTAATAACTAAAACATTTTTAATATAGGGTTATACATAATATAAATTAGACAATAAATATTCATTAGAAAGATAAAAATATTTCCTACATAATGGTATTTTATTTGTAATTTTTAGACATTAAATAATTTAATTTATTTATGACACAATGATGATGTCGTAATTACCTTATTAACGAAATATTAACATAATTAATATTTTAAATACCCAAATAAATGTAATTTGAGACTTTTTATGAATTAAAATAATTTTATAATTTAATATGACATGTTATTATTTATTTAATTAACTTTTTTAGAACTAATCATGATGTTATGAGTTTTGTAAAAACCAATTACCAAACAGTGTCAAAATTGACATAAAATATTTTTTAAAAAAATATTATATTATTAATTGTTATTTTATTCCTAAAAATCTAAATTTCAGACAAATGACTTAGATACAGTTATATATATTTTAATAATGAACAACTTGGGGTTCTTTTGTCTTGTTATAGTAAGTTTATTAACCATATAGTGTAAGAAAACAAGAAGACACGGTAAAAGTAAAATTATTTAACTTAGAGTTAAATCTAAATAATAAGGTTAAAATAGTAACCTAAACTTGTCAAAAATCTATTGGTTGAGAGGATATCGACCCATCACCACCTTATCTTCGGATATAAATAAATTTGGAGCAATTAAAAACCGAATATGACTTTATTATAATATAATATTTTCAGTTTTTTCTAAGGTGCCCCTCTCCTCCCTAATAAAAGGGAACCACCTCCCTCTCCTCCTCACACTACTTTGAGCCTTCAAGATCGGCCAACCCCTTCCAATTTCTCTTCTCCACTTCTCTAGAAACATACTATGGGTCCCGGTCTTCTTCAAATACCATCATTAGTATCCTAATAGGAGGTTAAGAAGAGGCGCGTCAAAGAAGAGGTAATGTCTGTTACCGATTCTTTAAAATTTATTTCTTCTTCTACATCCTCTTCTTTAGTTGTTTCATTATGAAGTAATAACATCAGTATAACTCATATAATGATATGTTATTATAAATATTAAAAAACCCTATTTCACCTTCTATCCATCCTACGGAAAATGAAATCATCGCGCGTGCGTACGTACGGTATACCGTCTCCACACCATGGTGTAATCATTTTTCCACCACCACCTTACTTGTATGGTTATATTGGTGTAAAAAATAACTATATATGATTATTGTAAAGTGATATTGATTCTGAAATAGTATACATACACTTCAATACAATTCTACGATCATAGGAATGATATCATCGCTCGTGCGTACAAACGGCCTACCGTCTCCACGATGTGATGCAACTCGTTCTACATGATCTTCATGAAACAACGATTATATAAATAAATTGAATGAATAAATATGATATATATTATACTACTACCATTCTATAAATGATTTAGCGATAACCTAAAAAGAGGAATAAGAATTTATTCAGCAAGACATGTATAAGAACATAAATCAATGAACACCCAAATAACAAGTAGCAATCAAATATTACTAATAAGAGGATAAGAATATGACCATATATGATATCATAACAATAAATATGATTCTGTAATAAGTCAATGAAATTATTTAAATGATTATACAGGAGGTTCGGACACGTACAAAGCATATCGGACCTAAGGTAAGGGAAAATATCACAATATCATTTTTATCTGAGATTGTTTATACTTTGGTATTTACTGAGGTGTATTAATCATCCACATCCATGTTTCCTCAATATTTAATATTATTTCTATCCTCCTAAAATTGTTTAAATCCAATATTACTCAATGGTGAGTTTTAGTAGAATATATGAAAGGAATCTTTTGTCATTTTTCGTATGAGGTACCTTTTGACTTTTCCGGCCAAAGTACGAGAAGAATGTTTTTTTAACTTATACAGAATGAATGGATTTTTAGAACATTATTTCCATGAAGCTTCCTTTACATGTTTTCATGTTTATTTTTAATTAACTTCTTTTTATTTTAAATTTTATGACATGTTAAGAATGGAAAAATGCTTTTGAAGTAGAAAGGATATTTTCCTCAAGAATGGAGTTCAAGTGTTTTATCATAACTATTTTTGATATAAGATAATATAGGGTTCTGTGTCTATCCCTGTTCTTACATTTATTTGATTATGTTTTGATGGAATTATTTATATTTTCTCCTTTTATATAATATGGATTATGTTATGATGGCATGATGTTTAAAAATCTCATTTTTATTACATGGGTTATGATATGATGTATGATTTATAATCTTGTGGAACACATAAGAATGGTATCATTATGAGATGGGGGGACCTATATCTCCCTCCAATTCATTCTGTAAAGATTTATATCTCATTAGATAGACATGGCGGGAATGACAGGTTAATCCGGTTCAGTGATACAAGACTGAAACGAGGAGTGAAATCAGTTCAGAAATGGACTTTATCCACTAGGATTGTCTTGGAAATGAGTCTTGACTACTAAGAAATAATTCTCTATGATTATGTGTGTATGCCACAAAGTTTTATGTTATGATTATTGGGATTACATTTCACTACCATGATTTATCCCCAGGTTATGATATTATGATCTCTTTTGCAGTTTAAGATTTTCAAAATGTTATGTTCTTATGAATATGATATGATTGATATTTCTTTTGTTTACCCGTACTGAGAATTTGAGCTCACCCGTTTGTATGTTTTATTTTCCTCAGGTCAGGAAGAAGGTTATTAAGTAAGATATTCCAAAAGGGACTCTAGATATGATAAAATAAAAGGGAGACAATGTAGATGATTTATGAACCTGTTGTTTATGTTTCCCAGTTTCTAAAGACACTATACCTATATGGTCCATTCATGGTTTTGTTATATGTTGTAATAAGTATGCTTCAATTATGAATTAATAACAATGTATGTAAATTATGGTTTGTTATATTTGGTATCAGAGGAAAGGTATAGTCAACCTTTGGAAACTAGGATGTGAAAGCATTAGTAATAACCATAAGTATATGTCTAAGCATAGGACAAAATCTTAGTGTTTTAGAAATGGCCATGAATAACCTATGATAAGACCTAAAGCGTGAAATTTTATTCTTGATTATGTGGTTTTACTATTATGATTAGTGTTTCTCACACTATGATTATTGGTTTTAGTCAATGTCTGAAACCCGAAGGAATAGTGTTAATGCTTAATGTGATGGGCAATGCAATGGTTGTCCCCCTGAGAAACCAAAAGTTATGGGAGCTGGACTGCAAAATCTTGTATCCATGCTCACACAACTTTCTCAAGTTATGAATCATGCAGGACTTCCAAATGATCAAAAGAAGGAGAAACATTCTTTTGAATCCTTAATGAGGCAGCATCCACCCTCATTCAGTGGGTCTACTGATCCCTTAGTTGCTGAAAAATGGATCAGTACTAATGAAAATATATTTTCAGTTCTCCAATTTTCTGAACTTTATAATGTCATCTTAGCAGTATATCATTTGGAAGGTGAAGTTTATCAATGGTATAATCTTATTAAGAATACTATGCAAAGAGATGAAATTGATTCCACGAAATGGGAGAAGTTCAATAAATTAATTTTCAATAAGTACTTACCTCGCATTATTCGAACAAATATGGAGAAGGATATTCTTGAACTAAAGCAAATGGATGATGAATCGGTTGGTACCTTTGAAGCAAATTTTACAAGACATGCAAGGTACGCTTCTGGGATTATTATCCAACCTGAGAGTAAGATCGATCTATTCTTTAGTGTCTTAAAACCAAATCATCGAAGGGTGTTATCCATAAGGGACTTCAATATCTACGAGGAAATCATTCGATGTGATCTTAAGGTTGAGATGGAGATTGGAGTATCCCATCAGTCATAGGTGTTTGATAAGAAGAGGAAAATGGAATTCAAAGGAAAATCTAAAGAGCACACTGAAAAGAACAGAGTTTTCCCTTATGCTCAATGTGTGGAAAGAAACATGGAGGGATTTGTCTTAAAGGGATAAGTAAATGTTTCAAATGTGGAAAAGAAGGTCAACGGGCATTTGAATGCCGCAATGATGGGAAGAAGATGTCTAGTGATGCGAACAATGAAAAGGCTACACATAATGAACCTTCTACACTTCAATGTTACAAGTGCAAGAAATATGGTCATTATGCTAATCAATGCCCTAATCCAAGGGTTTTTTATGATGATCAACGTCAACAAACTCTTAAGGCTAAAGATAAAGGAAAGTCACATGAAATTTCTATCAGCGATGTGGAGTACGATAGCAAAGTGGTGAAAGGTACACTTACCATCCACTATAAAGTAGAAAATGTTTTATTTGATCCTAAATCCACCCACACTTTTATTTCTGAAGAATTTTATAAGGGTATCGATGTACTACCTCAACAATTAGATGTTGAGTTAGATGTGACAACTCTTAATGGCACAACGGTCACATCAAAAGTTTACAATTCTTCTCCGACTAAAGTTTGTGGGAAAATGCTTCCTGCAAATCTTGTGATCCTTACTATAGTGGAATTTGATGTGATTCTTGGCATGTATTGGCTTTACTTATATGGAGCTCATATCAATTTCCAAAGAAGGGAAGTCACATTTCATATTCCAGATCAATCTATCATCGTCTATCGATGCAAGTATGAATATAACATTCCAGTGGAAATTTCTTCCATCTTATGGGTCTTGATTCCACTAAATGAAGGTTATTAATCTCAAATAGTTGGAGAGAAACTCATGATTAAGAATATTCCCATTGTACGAGAGTTTGACGATGTCTTTCCAGAGGAATTGTTGGGTCTTCGACCAAATCGTGAAGTTGAGTTTTCAATAGAACTCGTATCGGGTGCTTTGCCTATTTCAAAGACACCTTATAGAATGGCCCAAATTGAGTTGTAGGAATTGAGGAAGCAACTCCAAGAGAATCTTGAAAAGGGATTCATATTCCCTAGTGCGTCACCTTGGGGAGCACTTGTTCTGTTTGTTAAGAAGAAAGATGGATCAATGAGACTCTGCATTGATTATCGAGAACATAACAAGATCACTATCAAGAAAAAATATCCTATCCCATGCATTGATGACTTATTTGACCAACTACGTGGAGATCAATACTTTTCCAAGATTGATCTTCGTTCCGGGTATCATCAATTACAGTTCAAAAGAGGTCATATACCAAAGATGGATTTCTGTATAAGGTATGGACACTATGAATTTATAGTGATACCATTTGGTCTTACTAATGCCCCTACTATCTTTATGGATCTAATGAATAAAATCATTAGAGAATATCTTGATTAGTTTGTGGTATTCTTTATAGATGATATTCTTGTCTATTCAAAGGGCAAGGAAGAACATGAAGATCCCTTGAGAATTGTATTAAAGACCCTAAGAAAGGAGAAGCTTTATGCCTAATTTACCAAGTGTGAATTTTGGAATCAAAAAGTTTCATTTTTGGGTCATATAATCTCAAAAGACGGGATATATGTGGATCCAACAAAAATAGAGGTTACTGAAAGATTATCGAGACCAAAAACAGTAAATAAGATATGAAGTTTTCATGGTTTGGCTGGATATTACTGAAATTTTTTGAACGATTTTTCATGATTATCTAATCCACTCACCAGGTTGAATCAAAAAGTAGTTAAGTTTATTTGGATGGAGGAGTGTGAAGAAAATTTCAAGGAGTTAAAAAGAAGGTTATCCAGTGCACCTATGCTCACACTGCCTTGTAGTGGAGAAAGGTTTGTGATCTATAGTGATGCATCCAAGAAGGTATTGGGGCGTGTCCTCATGCAAAATGATATGGTGACAGCTTATGCCTCACGACAGTTGAAAATCCATTAGGAAAATTACCCAACCCATGATTTGGAGTTAGATGTGGTAATATTTCCATTGAATATTTGGAGGCATTATCTTTATGGTGAAAGGTGTGATATTTATACTGATTATAAAAGTTTAAAGTATATTTTCACACAAAAGGAGATGAATATGTTCCCAAGAAGATGGTTGGAGCTGATTAAGGATTAGGACTGCTCAATTCATTACCACCCTAAGAAAGCAAACAAGGTGGAAGACGCATTAAGTCGACAAGACCATGCTATCATATCCATGATGAGGATCAAAAAAGATCCAATATTTATGGATTTAGAAAGGATGTATCTTGGAATTATAATGGAAAGGGAAAATCGTATCTTTCTCAAATGAATGTTCAAAAATCTATACATGCGAAGATTAAAGAGGCACAGAATGAAGATGTAGAGATACAAAAGAAGGTGAGAAATGTTCCTGAATTTCACATTGATTATGATGAAATAATAAGGTTCAGGAATCGAGTTTGTGTTCCTACCATACCAGAATTAAAGAAGGAATATTTGGATAAAGATCATAGTTCTTCATTCTCTATTCATCTTGAAAGCACGAAGATGTATAGGGACCTGAAAGAGTACTTCTGGTGGGATGGCATGAAAAAAGATGTTGCTGAATATGTCTCCAGATGCATGGTATGTCTTCAAGTTAAATCTGAGAGACAGAATTCTAAGGGGATGTTACAACCATCTCCCATACCAGAATGGAAGTGGGAAAAAATCACTATGGACTTTTTCACTAGACTTCCTAAAACATCCACAGGCAATAATGATATCTGGGTTATAGTTGATCGTCTTACAAAGTCGGAACACTTAATTTCCATTAAAGAAGATTTCTCTCTGGATCAGCTTGCCAGGATATATGTAAAGGAAGTGGTAAGATTTCAAGGAGTACCACTTTCCATTATATCTGATTGGGATCCGAGGTTTACCTCAACGTTTTGGCGAAGTCTTCAGCATACTCTGGATACCAAGTTTATTTTCAGCACTGCTTATCATCCTCAGACAGATGGTCAGTCTAAGAGAACAATTAAAACTCTATAAGATATGTTAAGAACTTTCTATATTGATTTCAAAGGTGGTTGGGATCAACACCTACCTTTGGTGTAATTTTCTTATAATAATAGCTTTAACTACAGTATTCAGATGGCTCCTTATGAAGCTCTCTATGGAAAGAAATGCAGGACTCCAACTTGCTGGGATGAAGTTGGGGAAAGAAATCTATTAGGACCTAATTTTTTTGATGAGATGGTAGAAAAGGTCAGATCTATTCAACAACACATAAGAGAAGGTTAGAGTTGACAAAAAAGTTATGCCAATAACTGAAACAAAATTCCTAGCTTTTGACGTGGGTGATAAAGTGTTCCTACGAATATCTCCTTGGAAGAGAGTAATGAGATTTGGAAAGAAGGGAAAGCTGAGCCCTAGGTATATTGGTCCTTTGGAAATAATGGATCGTGTTGGGAAGGTATCTTTCTGATTGGATCTTCCACTGAATCTCTCTCAAGTTCATGATGTGTTCCATCTATCTCTCCTGAGAAATTACATACTCAATCCTTTACATGTACTCAGCTCGGAAATTGTACCACTGGAGCAAGATCTTTCTTATGAAGAACAACCGATAGAGATTCTGGATCATAGCGAAAAAGTCTTATAGAACAAGACCACTCACTTGGAGAAAGATTTATGGAGGAACCACCAATTAGAAGAAGATACATGGGAACTTGAGGATATGATGAGGGAGAGGTATCCTCATCTGTTTGTTACAAAGTGAAAAATTTCGAGGGCGAAATTCATTTTAAGGGGTGTAGAATGTAACACCTGATATTTGATGAGAAATATTTTGTTTTTATGTATAATGTTATATAAAGTAATCTTCCACTACACACAACATTGTCTTGGCTTGTGTTACACGCAATAGAAACCTTCCTCGATAGCTTACGGTGTACGCAATACCGAGTTTCACTAAACAACGATATGTTATTAAAATTTTTTATAAACTAGCCGTTAAGAATTGTAATACCCAATTTTTGAAATTTTTAAATTTTATCTATCAAAATGGACTTCATTTTTGGATTCGGAATATCGAAATTAACTTAGGGTGTATTTTTGGTATTTTTTGAAAACATGTAATTTTTGATGAATAGTGAAAACACTGGGTTACTATTTAAAAACCGACATTTTATTTCAATAATTATTTATTTTTCTTAAATTTATTTTAGTTCAAAATTGATACTTAATACCTATATAAGTTCAATTTAATTCATTGGAGTCATTTTACAGTAATTTTAGATATATAAAAATTTTATTGAACTTTTCACCCTCTTTTACCCACCTCCTTAGAGAATTTGAAAATTTACATAAAACATAATTTTACCGCATTTGTGAGTAGAATTTAAAAAATTCGAGAGACACAGTTAATAACGAGAAGTAAAATGTGGTTCAATAAGATAAAAATAATTTTTGGTGAATAGTAACTTTTTTCTTTTTTACCATAGTTAAAAGTAAATAGGGTGATTATGGGTAAACATTATATTATTATTACCCAAAAACATGTCCTAGTTCTATTGGATAAGTTTAATTCATCAAAAAACAACCTTATGAATAAAATATGACCATTTAGGTCCACTTGGATTAGATTAGGACATTTTATTTAAAGAAGAGTTAAAAGAGTTAAAAACAAAGTTTATTAACTAAATAAATTTTAATATATGGTTATACATAAGATATATTCTACTACAAATATTCATTAGAAAGATAAAAATATTTCCTACATAATCGTATTTTATTTATAATTTTTAGACATTAAATAATTTAATTTATTTATGACACAATGATGATATGGTAATTAACTTATTAAGGAAATATTCACATAATTGATATTATAAATACCCAAATAAATGTAATTTGAGACTTTTTATGAATTAATATAATTTTATAGGTTAATAGGACATGTTAGTATTGATTTAACTAACTTTTTTCGAACTAATCATGATATTATGATTTTCGGAAAAACTAATTACCAAATATTGTCAAAATTGACAAAAAATTGTTTTTAAAACAAATATTATATTATTAGTTGTTATTTTTTTCATAAAAATCTAAGGTTCGGAAAAATGACTTAGATAAAATTATATATACATTAATAATGAACAACTTGGGGTTCTTTTGTCTTGTTATAGCAAGTTTATTAACCATATAGTGTAAGAAAACAAGAAGACGCGGTAAAAGTAAAATTATTTAACTTAGAGTAAAATTTAAATGATAAGGTTAAAATAGTAACCTAAACTTGTATAAAATCTATTTTTTGAAAGGATTTAGACCCATTCCCACCTTATCTTATAAATAAATCAATTTGGAGCTGTTAAAAACCGAATATGACTTTATTATAAAATAATATTTTAAGTTTTTCTTAAGGTGCCCCTCTCCTCCCTTATAAAAGGGCACCTCCTCCCTCTCCTCCTCACACCACTTTGAGCCTTCCAGCTCAGCCAAACCCTGCCAATTTCTCTTCTCCACTTCCCTAGGAACATCCTATGGGTCTAGGTATTCTTCAAATACCATCTTTAGTGCCCTAAGAGGAGGTTAAGAAGAGGCACTTCAAAGAATAGGTAATTCAAAGAAGAGGTAATGTCTATTACTGATTCATTCAAATTTATTTCTTCTTCTACTTCCTCTTATTTAGTTTTTTCATTATGAATTAATAACATCAGTATCACTCATATAATGATATGTTATTATAAATATGAAACAACTCTATTTTACTGTCTATCCATCCTACAGAAAATGAAATCACTGCCCGTGCGTACGTACGGAATATCATCTCCACGCCGTGGGGTAATCTGTTTTCCACCACCACCTTACATGGATGGTTATAATGGTTTAATGAATAAATATATATGATTATTGTAAAGTGATGTTGATTCTTAAATAGTATACATACACTTCAATACAATTCTATGATCATGAGAATGATATCCTCGCTCATGCGTACGTACGACCTACTGTCTCCACGATGTGATGCGACCCATTCTACATGATCTTTGTTGAACAATGAATATATAAATAAATTGAATGAAGAAATATGATATATATTCTACTACTACCATTCTGTAAATGATGTAGCTATAAACTAAAAAGAAGAATAAGAATTTATTCGACAGGACATGCATAAGAACATAATGGAATGAACACCCGAATAACAAGTAGCAATCAAATATTACTAATAAGAATATAAGAATATGACCATATATGATATCATAACAATTAATATGATTATGTAATAAGTCAATGACATTATTTAAATCATTATACAGGAGTTTCGGACACGTACAAAGCATATTGGACCTAAGGTAAGGGAAAATATCACAATCTCATTTTTATCAGAGACTGCTTATACTTTGGTATTTACTGAGGTGTATTTATCATCCACATCCATGTTTCCTCAATATGTAATATTTTTTCTATCCTCCTATAGTTTTTTAAATCCAATATTACTCATTGGTGGGTTTTAGTAAAAGACATGAAAAGAATCTTTCGTCGTTTCTCATATGAGGTACTTTTTGACTTTTCCCGCCAAAGTACGTGAAGAATGTTTCTTTTAACTTATACGTCATGAATGGATTTTTAGAAAATTATTTCCATGAAGCTTCCTTTAAAAGTTTTCAAGTTTATTTTTAATTAACTTCTTTTAGTTTAAAATTATATGACATATTAAGAATGGAAAAATGTTTTTGAAGTAGAAAGGATATTTTCCTCAATAATGGAGTTCAAGTGTTTTATCACAACTATTTTCCATCTAAGATAATATAGGGTTCTATGTATATCCGTATTATTACATTGATTTGATTATGTTATGATGGAATTATTTTTATGATATCCTTTTATCTTATATGGATTATGTTATGATGGCATGATGTTTAAGAATCCCATTTTTATTACATGGGTTATGCTATGATGTATGATTTATGATCTTGTGGCACACATAAGAATGGTATCATTATGAGATGGGTGGTACCTATATCTCCCTCAAATTAATTGGGTAATGTTTTATATCTCGTGAGATAGACATGGTTGGAATGGCAGGTTAATCTAGTTCAGTGATATAGGACTGAAACGAGGAGTGAACTCGGTTTAGAAATGGACTTTGTCTGCTAGGATAGTCTTGGAAATGATTCTTGACTACTAACAAATGATTCTCTATGATTATGTGTGTATGCCACAAAGATTCATGTTATGATTATTGGGATTACATTTCACTACCATGATTTATCCCATGTTATGATATTATGATCTCTTTTTTTAGGTTAATATTTTCAAAATGTTATGTTCTTATGAATATGATATGATTGATATTTTTTTTTACCCTTATAGAGCATTTGAGCTCACCCTTTTGTATGTTTTCTTTTCCCTAGGTCATGAAGAAGGGTATTAAGTAAGATATTCCAAAAGGGACTCTATATATGATAAAATAAAAGGGGGACAATGTAGTTGATTTATGAACCAGTTGTTTATTCTTCCCAGTTTCTAAAGACACTTTACCTATACAGTCCTTTAAAGGTTTTGTTATATGTTGTAATAAGTATTCTTTAATTTTGAAATAATAACAATGTATTTAAAGTATGGGTCATTATATAAAAAATGACCATGGTAGTTTAATTCAAAAATATCAGTCATCTTTCCATAGTATCCCACTTCAGAAAATGTAAATATACCACTATTATGTGTCTTCAAACCCCTTTCTTGATCGATTGTACGAAATCTAAAGCCAATCACATTCTAAGAATAGAACTCTCTAACTTTTTTTAGAGGACCTTAAGAAAGAAACTTCAAATATTCAGACAACTCTACCCGAGTATCAGTATTCGTGATCTAAAAAAAGAAATATACATTTTTAGATTAACAAAATATATGTTTCATATTAATATTCATATTTATTGCATTAATTATGAACATACATGTCATGAAAACCATTCTACTGGCTCTTTATTAATAGATTTCATTATATATTTCTCTTTTCATTTTTGGCCTCTCGTTCGTATCTTTTTTTGTA
Organism: Viscum album; assembly: GCA_963277665.1. NCBI lineage: Eukaryota > Viridiplantae > Streptophyta > Magnoliopsida > Santalales > Viscaceae > Viscum > Viscum album. The sequence goes on from OY728156.1 coordinate 1,114,133,553, forward strand.
TCCTACACTCTTCATTAAATGGATATTCAATTTCAATATTCAGCAGCACATATCTATGAGCCTATAATAATTCTAATTTTTTCAGTGTCACATTTGTGGTCCTCCCAACTGATCAGCCAATAACAGAAAATATTGTTTATTTCTGATGTATTTGAGATTGAATCAATGTTTTGTCAACACGTCCAACTTGATTAAATCTTTTTTCAATATCATCCAAGTTTATAGAACAAAAGTTAAGACACTCTTAATCTAAATAGCCTACAGCAATAGAGCCTTCTGGTTGAGCTTTATTTCTCACGTATGATTTCAAATGCCCATGATATCTATGAAATAAAATAAAAATAATTATTCATTTAATTAAGGGCCAAAATTTTTTACTTAACTGAAAAACATATAAATAATGTACCTATCAATTGGATACGTCAATCGATAATGAACAGGGCCTCCTAATTTAGCTTCCTTAACCAAATGTACAGTCAAATGAATCATGGCAGTAAAGAAAGATGGAGGAAAGATCATCTCTATTTCACAAATAGTCAATACAATCCTATCCTTGCGGTTTTCAAGGTTAAATGGATATAGATATTTCTCACGTAGTTTTCTGAAAAATGTGCAGAATTGGAGTATAACAGTAGTAACTTTTTCAGGTAATAATGTACGTAATGCCAATGTTAGTAACTATTGTAACAAAATATGTGAATCGTGACTTTTCAATCCGTGTAGCTTATGATTCTTCAAGTCAACACACCTCGAGATATTACTTGAATACCCATCAGATACTTTCATATTATTTAAAAATCAAATGAATGAATCATTATCCCCATTTTTCATTGTAAAAATTGTCGGATCATACTTTTCATTATCATTTGGCCAGAGATCATGTTTTATGTTCATTAATTATAAGTCATTGTGAGCATTGAGATGATACTTCGACTTTCCAATCTCATTAAGCAATGTGAATAAAACTTTTTCACAGACATTCTTCCCAATATGCATCACATAAAGATTATGCCACCAAAAATTGAATTCTGAATATGGAAGTTTGAATAAAATACTTTTTTTCTTCCATTGTTTTATTCTTATTTCACTTGACGATGCACTTCGAACCCATTTCCCATTATCATTCAAATGATGAACCTTCCCAAATTCTGTTTCAACATTTTCATGTTGTTTCAATATTTCATAACCACTTAACAAATTTGTAGGTTTTCTACGGTCAATGAAACTATTAAATTTTGATATGTTCAGCCGAAATCTATGAGATGCATCAAGAAATCATCAATGGAAAGATAAGCACTATTTTCTACTATGAGGTATCCATTTGGGATCAAAATCATAGTTACAAATAGTAAAATCCAAACCCTTGTAAATGTTCTAACCAGATAAATTCTCAAGCCCATGGATGTCACTAATGGTCCACATTAAAGCTTCACGTATTTTGATCATTGTTTTAGAAGAAGCAACATATGTCTCAACACTATTTATCCATAACTCGTGTAATTATTCAATCAAATGATCTATGTATACATAAATATCATTTCCAGGAATTAGTTTTCTAGGAATAATCAACGAAATGATAAATGATATTTTTGGAACACACATCCATGGAGGCAGATTGTAAGGGATAAAAACAACTGGCCAAATTCTATAACTAGTACTCAAAGTCCCAAATGGGTTTAATACATCGGCAGCCAATCCCAATTGAACATTCCTAGGATCAGTAGAGAAATTTGGATGTAATGAAAAAAATGTCTTCCATGATTGTTGTAATAACTCAGACCTTTTTTTGGGTATGTCTTTCCTTTTCTAGTCATTTTTGAGAAAAATTCTAAATTCTGGAAATTTTTGAAGTACACGTCCTATACATTATGAGTACACACCGTGTACTAGCTTACCACAGGTAGTCGTGTGCTGGCTGTGTAGCAACAATGCACATGTCCATGTAGGGGTGACCCAGCTCCCGCTTAAAGTGGAGTACAGAAATGGAAATTAAACACCATGTACTCCAAAAGTACATGCCGTGTATTTTGTTTTTTTCATTAAATACATCGGGGTCGCGTCTGATAGAAAGAATACCCTACTTCTAGGTCTCATATATCCATGAGAACCTATACAGCTGTGATGCTTCTCCGAGACCCTGAGACCCAATTCGATCTCTCATTCGACCACCGTCGATTGCACTGGGATCACCTTGGTATGCTCTTATTTCTTTTAGAGCATCATTTCATGAGGATTCTTCTTTTTGAAGTTATCTTCAGTTGAACGTTTTGAGAGTTTTTGTAGATCTAAAGTGTTCTTGGGCTATTCAAGACTCGAGGTTCACATATAGCAATCTCCTAAAATCGAGGTAGGTGGTTTGTGCCTTTCTGTTAAAATCCTTTGAGTTTATGTGCAAATATTCCCAATACCCATGAATGGGGTATTGCACATTTACTTTTTTAGCCCTATTGTTTGTCTTCTATGTTGATATGCTTGAGTAGATGATAATTTATTGTGAATAGGGTGAATTTATGTGCTTTAGATGTGTTTCCCAGGCATGTTTCGTTATTTTGACCTTTTTGTCCAGTTTGCCTATTAGGTTGTGGTTTGCTTTCCCTTGCCTAGTATTGTAGGATGGTGTGACTATTGTTCTGTTATGATGTTGTGATGTAGAATACTATCCAAGTAGTTCTTGAGTTTTACCTTGTCCGTTACAAACTACTAAACTTCCTTAACTTACACAGGGATGTGAGAACCTAGTGTATAGACCATAGGGAGAATAGACATTGAGGGCTTCTCCAGAGTGTCTGTTTTACTTACGATGTGATTCTATAGGAGGAATTGTTGTTGAATACTTCCTCATAGTGTTTTTGGTTCCTCGAAGTGGTCCATAGGGGTAATGAGACATTGAGTGCTTCCCCAGAGCGGCTTTAGTACCATTACGAGACTATAGTGGGAATTCACGGTGAGTGCTTTCTCAGAGAGTCTATGCTTAAGATGAACCAGAGGGGTTAGACTGAGTGTACTACTTAGAGGGTTGCATGTACTTGTTTGGTAGGACTAGAGGGGATTGGTGTGGGTAATTATTAGGGGGTTACCTATTTTTTTTTATCTGCTTGGTTAGTTGTTGCTTGATATTGAAACTGTGGACTGTTAACTATTGAGTACTGCATGTTTACTGTTTCCTGTACTTTTACCTGAAATATACTCATTGACTGTTAGGCATAGATCTCATGGTGGTTTCCTACTAGGATTTAGTCTCACACCCTATTTGGGCCATTCTTTTGTTCCCAAATAGATGATATTGTTGTAGGTATAGACAAGGGCAAGCGCCCTTCTACTTCAGGTACACGATTTTCTATGGAGCTGGAGATCATGGGACCAAGCTATGGTTTGAGATGCTGAGGAGTTCATTTTCTTTCTTTTTCAAATTGGTTTAGCACTATTTTATTCCATCATTTTGACTTGTTTGTCTATTTTCCAAGACATATGTATCATGCATAATTTTATATATGTTTTCTAGTTTATACATTCAGTTTTCTGCTATTTGTTTTGTATGATATTATTACTGCTTCCACTCTTGTATGTATTTGTTTACTTCTGGTGCATGATCTGCAAATGAGGTAATAGTTTCCCCACTATCACACCCAAGGCCCTCACTGTTAGTCGACATCCTCTGTCATTTAGAGAAATGCACTTGAGGCCATATGACCAACCGGTTACGGGGCACCTCTAGGTGGCTTCCAGAACTGAGACGTTTCAAAGTGGTATCTGATGAATTATTTTCTCTTGACTTACTATTTCAAGCCTTTATCCAGGGATAAGAAGTAATAGGTACTTGGTAATAAGTTGTTCCTGGGAGTAGATGACCCGTGTATAGTGGAAAGCCAATCTACCTCATTTATTACAATTTTTTCTGGTTTGGAATGTTTACGGTTGATTTTATTTTCACCATTGAGTGATTCACATGTTTTGTGTTATTAGCGTTGATGTTATTGAGGTTCTATTTCTGTTGCAACCTGATGAGATAAGGGTATTCCATCTCATGCATCATATAGGCCCTTTCTTGAAATCACATGTCATGCATTATTGACATTCCATTTAGGGTTCATTAGTGATTTCATATTGTTGTGATAGATGTTGTGATAGGTATGCATGCGGTTGTTAAAGATGCCTTGACAGAATACCTATTGTTTTATAGGGTTATTATTTTGTGTAAGGTTTTGTTTGAATGGGTTCCAAACATTGGTTCTTGAGGTGTTATGGGCCCTCATGGACCATAATTTAGTGGATAATTTCCTGGTTTATCTTGTTTAATACATGTATAAGATGCCAAACATTGATTCACGGGGAGTATGGGCCCTCACGGATTGCAATTTGGCACTTTAAATGTTTATTTCATTGGTTTTCTATGCCCCGAAGTAGTTTCTAAGGCTTACTGTCTAGAAAAACCCAGAATACATGCCATGTAGTTTTGACTACATGCCATGTGTTCTTCTATTCTAAAAGAAACTATTTTTGTTATGCACACGCTATGTACCGTACGTTCATGCCTTGTAGTATCTAGCCATGTCTTAGGCCGTGTGGGAAGGGACACGGGATATGGAAAACCTCGAGTGAACATGCCATGTACCGTCCATACATGTCGTGTTGTGTCGACCGTGTTCCCACCCGTGTCACTAACAACACAGGTTGGTAGAGTCTTATCTAATACACATCATGTTCTCTGTAAACACTCAGTGTAGTCTAACCCAGGTACCCGACCATGTCACGAACAACACAGGTCAATTTTATCATTTTTCATACACACCGTGTATTTCTAGAACACGTTGTGTAGTGTGAGTTGTGTGTTAGGCCATGTAACTAACAACAAGGGCCAGGTGAATCTTGTCTAGTACACGTTGTGTCTATCTGGAACAGGTCGTGTAGTTTTATATTAGGAGAGTCGTTTGGATTAGATGTGTAGAATGACTCAGGAAGGGTAAGGGGATTCATGTACACTTCGTGTCTTAGGAAAACACGCAGTGTGGTTTGGGTGTTACACGACCAGTTTTCGTAGAGGTACATGCCCATGTGAATGTCTTAAGGGAACATGTCGTTTAGGTTTTATACACACTGTGTAGTCATGTTTTGTAAAACTAGAATGTTTTACTTCTCTTGTTCCCTTCATACAACTCTATGTTTCAGTCCCTTTTAATTCTCATCTAAGGCGTGCATTTGACCTTGAAAATCCATGCCACCGAGACATCCTCCGGTTGTCCGCCAGTTACAAGGCAGTGATTATACGCTAGATATGGCTGATTAGGGACTTCCTGCAGATCCACATGTTGTGTTAGTCTTGGCACCAGCAGTTATACTTGATACCGGTGCTGATGTACAGTTCAGGGAATGCTTCATGAGGATGATGTAGACCTTTCATGGGGTGCTGCCTCCTGCCCATCAATGGATGATTTTACGTGGGTTTTCTAGCAGCAGCATCCTCCCACTTTCTTAGGGGAAGGAGGACCTCAGGCTACAGAGTCATAGATAGAAGTCATACTGACGATCTTTGATAATCTCATGATGCCTCTAGAGAGGAGGGTGATGCTCACTAACTATATTCTTTGGGACTCTTCCAAGAGGTGGTGGTATGTGATTTCACAGGAAGGATGCCAGTAGGTTATGGCATGTGATGAGTTTCAGTGCATCTTCTATGATTACTTCTATCCAGATACCTTGAGGGCTGATCGAACCCAAGAGTTTATGATTCTGGAGAAAGGTACTCTTTCTTTAATGGAGTATTCCTCACACTTTACCATGTTGTAGCGCTTCACGACTAGGAGTTGATCAGTTATTACTCGAAAGGATGTTCGAGGATGGTCTGATGCATGAAATCCATTAACAGGGGAGCATCTTCAGGTTGACTTCCATCACTTTTATCATCAACTAGGTGTTGTTCACAGAGCGCAATCTAAGGGATTTTGGAGTTCTGAGCCATGGTGGCTCGTTATCCGGGGTTAGTATTCCTCTTACTGATAGTATGAGGCATCATGGGGAGTCTTTGTGCGGTGATCTGAGGAGGATAAACATTTCTTCTGGTATCCAGGTCGTGTGATACTAGTGTGGGAAGAGAGGGAATACAAGGCCACACTACCTGAGAGACCCAGTGGAGTTCCATTCTTGCAGTAAGATGGGTCATCTTCAGCGCTTCTGTCAGATCTTCTCACCAGTAGTTGGTGACAAGGGTTATTCTATGACTCCTCATTCCGGAGGAACAGCACCAGTTTCTCACCAATCTTGGAACTGGAGTTCTTCTAGCTGTCCAGGCCGAGGTGGAGGTTGTGGTATCCAGTCGCCTGGTTTCCAGTGACATTAGGGCAGATCAGCTCATAGTGGTCAGACAGGGTCACAAGGCCATGGAGCAAGCCAGACTTTTGTAGTGGAGTAGACCCAGTAAGAGCAGGATCACATACCTTATACTATTTGAGGTACGATCTTATTTACCTCCGTTTTAGCTTCCTCTATTTTCGATATAGGGGCTTCCCATAGATTTATATCTATTACTGTTATGGAGAGCCTTTGGCTCTGTATATTTTTTGCTGCTGATATCTTGACACTAGACAATTCATTGGGGACTAGAACGGCGAGTGTACGTCAGTGTATAGAGTTCCCTCTATATGTTAGTGGGTGTCTCTTTTTATGGGACCATTATTCCCTAATGATGATAGGCTATGATTTCATTCTCAGAATGGACTGAAAATTTCCCTTTCAGGCAGTCGTCAATTTCTATCACTGTAGTGTGAGTTTCACATTACCAAAGGGTGGGTCCTTTCTTCATAAGGGCGAATGGGATGTCCAGGTGAGAATATAGGGACCCGGGAATCATGGGTTGAGAGGAGTTATAGCCCATATTTCTAGTCTATATCTAGTCGACCAGGGGACTTCATAGTTAGACTTTACTTATGTGGTGGATTGTTTCAAATATTCCATTCCAGAAAACTTTTCATGTTTTCCTCCACAGCTTGAGGTAGACGTTTCTATTGAGCTCGTTCCAGGAGCAACACTAGTGTCCATTCCTCCTTATAGGATGTATACACCAGAGTTACAGGAGCTCAAGAAGTAGTTATAGGAGTTACAAGAAAAGGGTTTCATCGGACCTAGTACTTATCCTTAGGTTATGCTGGTTGTTTTTTCAATGAAGGAAAACGGTACCCCTAGGCTTTGTGTGGATTATCGGATGCTGAACCAGTTGGTGGTCAAGAACCGATATCCTTTACCAAGGATTAATGATCTCTTTGATCAGCTTCAAGGATCTTGGGTGTTCTTGAAGATTTAATTGAGATCTAGTTATCATCAGTTGCACGTTAGACCATCTAATATACCTCTCACATCCTTCCGGAGCAGGTATGGTCTATACGAGTATATGGTTATGTCGTTCGATCTCACGAATGCGCCTTCCATTTTAATGGAACTAATCACCAATGTGCTATATCCATACTTGGATTCCTTAATTATGGTCTTCGTGGATGATATCTTGGTGTAATCTCACTCTCGACACGACCATGATACCGATTTTGAGATCATTTTGAGTACACTGAGAGGGCATCAGTTATATGTTAAGCTCTCAAAATGTCACTTTTTGATGGATCAGATTCACTTCTTGGGTCATGTTATCTCAGAGACCAGAGTGTCAGTGGACCCAGAGAAAGTGAGAGTAGTAGTTTTTAGGTCCACTAGTCTACATACCATGAGAGGGGGGTGAATCCTGGTATGACAGATTAAAACGACTACCCCTATTGATCTTGTTTTGTTGTTAGAAAAAAAACTCTTCTCTCTCCTTCCTGATGTAGAGTATGAAAAAACCTTAAATCATGCACATGACGCAGAAATTTTTACTTGGTTCACCTTCACTGGGCTACGTCCAAGGAGCATACACTATAAGTGTGTTGATGTACCAATTCTACTATAAGCGCACTGCTATTTACAAGTTGAAAATGGACTCACTGTCCTTCCTAGTTTACAACCAGTCACAATATGAATGCTCACTACTCTCTCAACTGAAGTGTGCTCACTGCTTTTTCAGAAGATCCACTCACAGTTTATAGATCTATAGGTCTCATCATTATCTGTAATGAAATCTGCATCATTAACTGTTGATAGATGCTCTATTTACGTCCAACTTTCACCCGCAGATGAATCTCTCTTTGCACCGGGTGTACCGGGAAACCCCAATTTTTACGTGCAGCCTTTACTGGACCTTGCATGTAATTCCTTGATTTTGCTTAAAATTCACTTATTGTGCAACACCCCTTTTACATACAACACTCCTTTTATGTGCAACAAATTATTTTACGTGCAACATATTTTACATTCCACCTTTACACTACCTTGCGCAGAATTCTCCACTTTTGCATGAAATTCACATTTCACCCAACAGTATTCTTTTTATGCAACTCACTTTTGCACTCCAATTTAACGCGCCAAAGCTCAAATAATATCTAAGTCTTGAGCTAAACGTAATGGAGTGTGGTCACTTCATATTTAAAGGCAAAATAGACCCCCCACAAAAAACCCTCCTTCAGCGCGTAACCCACTTCGAGCGCGAAAAATAAATATTTCTCGCAACACTATTTTCATGCACTGCTCCAATATTTTGCACACCTCATTCCTTTTCCAATTTTCATGCTTTGGACCTCGAAACACCTCTTCTTTGAAAAACCTCATCCCACTATTTTATGCACCACTTTCATTTTCACGCACTGGGAAAATATTTCGCACAACACTTTATTTTTCCACGTACAGCACTGATATTTCAAACACAACACTGATTTTTTGCACGCCATATATTTTTCGCATTCCATTCTGATTTTTCACGCCACAAATTATTTTTTCGCGAACCAATACAATTTTTCGCACACCTCCCTTTTCCAAAAACACATATCTCTATTTTCAGATTTTCGGGCCCAAAAATTTGGCAAACACTAGAAAACGGCTCCACCTTATATCTGCTCATTTTGTACCGCCTCCATACCGTCTTTTCCTTTATTGAGGTTCTTGAATCAGTCATGGATTGTTGGAAGCTTCCCTTGAACCCGAAAAATCACCATGTAAAGCCCCTTTGTCAACACACTCATACACCATGGTTTGATCTATCAACAAACAAAACTTGGAGGCGCACTTTGTCAACAAACACAATCACCCAAAAAATGATTCAATGATGCCTTGAGGGATTTTTTCCCAACAATATCCCCATTTGGTTTTATTTAAAACTCTTCTCCTAAAAATTCTATGCACTTTGATATCTCATTAAGGCTCCTTCTGGCTGCTACCACTATTCGCCTCTTGTGATTCTGATAGCATTCAAGGGTTCAATTAACACGTACTCTAAGCTAACATGAGAAATGATCAGCATGAGAAACAAGGGTAAATGAGAAGTTCATCACTGAAACACTTCATTTCAAAAATCATCTGTTGACACCAAAATGATTCCAATTTCCAAAATGATACCAATTTTTGATCACTGGAAATCATCTCTCACTATCACTCTTCTACTTTTATCACAATTTGTAGCTGTCGTTATATCTATTCTTTGATCGATCACTTCTAGAATTTTCAGATTCAAAACTCCCCATGTCTTATTACAGCTTCAACTCCTCTTCAACCTTTCAACTCCCCCTATCTCGCTGCTCCAGTTGTCAACTTCTCCTCGTGTCTTTGATTAAGACATTTTCTCCCGTCCTTAGCCACAGTTTCTCCCCCTTGAGGAGTCACTATTTCTCCCCCTTTGTAAACTAACCCAAAGGTCACTCCTTTGTGATCTGAAACACTGGAAAGAATGAAAATTATCACATTATAGAATAACCTACCATCCCTCGGGGAGAGGGGGGTTCCACATCCACACTTTTTCAAGTGCGGGGAGTCGATTGAACTACCAGAGCTAGTTGATGCCTTTCAAATGCTTCCTTGGGTAAGGCCTTTGTCAGAATGTATGCAACCTGTGGTTCTGTAACCACATACTCGAACATCAGGATTACATGATCAACCTTCTCCTTTATAAAATGACACATTATTTCAATGTGGTTTGTCCTTGAGTGATGGATGAGATTTTTTTGAGATTTATATCACTTGAGTTATCACATAGGATTCCGATCGAAGACTTCTCTTCAATGCCCATATCATCAAGTTTCGGCTTCATCCACAATAACTGGGTGCAATCTTGAGTGGAGGAAATATATTCAGATTCAACAGTGCTCAATGAAATGAAATCTTTCTTCTTTCTTAGCCAAGAAATACAAAATACACCAAGATAGAAAGAACCAACAGACGTTGATTTCCTATCATCCACTGAATCGGCCCAGTCTACTTCAATATATCCTAGAAATTTTGACTGCAATTTTTCACTATATGTCAAGCTAAAATCAACCATTCCCTTGATATATCAATGTATTATTTTCACTACAAGCATGTGGCTTTCCTTGGGATAACTCTAATATCTCGCTTCCTGGCATGTGGTGAAGATAATGCCAGGCTTTGTTTCTGTTATGTATAACAGACTTCCAATGATTTTACTGTATTCTGTTATATTAACTGCTTTTTGGTCCGCATCTTTGGATAGTTTCATCCGGGTAGCAACCAAAGTCTTCATCTCCTTGGAAATTTTCATTCCAAATCTATTTAGAACCTCCTTGGAATATTTGGATTGAGAAATTAATGTAAAATTGCTTCCTTATGTCACTTGTAGAACAAGAAAAAATGTTAGCTCTCTAATCCTTGACATTTCGAACTCACTTTTCATGAATTCGGAAAACTGTCTGCACTGAGCTTCATCTTGTCTAAAAAATATTATGTCATCGAGATAAACCAATACCATCAACTATTTATTCCTGTTGTTATTGAAATAGAGATTGTAATCAAATCCCCTTCACTGAAAACCAAGATTCTTTAAGTACTGATCAAGCCTTCAGTACCATTCTCTCGGTGCTTGTTTCATCCCATACAATTCCTTCCTCAGTCTACAAACCCCGTTCTCATCCTCATGAATGAGATAACCATCTGGTTGCTCAATATACAGCTCTTCCTCCATAACCCCACTAAAAATGGATATTTGACATCCATCTGGAAAACTTTGAAACTTCTGTTGCACTACAATGGATAAAAATAATCTGATTGCCTCTAATCTCGCAACTGCTGCAAATGTCTCATCCACATCTATTCCCTCTATCTGGGATTATCCATTGCACACTAGTCATGCTTTGTTCTGAATCACTATGCCATCTTCATTAATCATGTTGTGATAGACCCATTTAGCCCTGATGACATTATTATTTTCTCGCCTCGAAACAATCTCCCATGTTTGATTCTTCTCAATCTGATCTAGCTCTTCATTCATGGCATGAACCCAGTTTTCATCTTCAGCTGCATCAGCAAAACATTTACACTCAACCTAAGGTAAGAAAAATATATGCTGTAGTGACTTCATTATTCTTGTCTGAACTAGAGCTAATTGATCGCCAATGATATTTCTCTTGTCAATTTCATCTTGACTCTTTGACTTTTGTGCATATATAGACTTTTCTTCTTTATGCTCATCATCAGTATCTTCTTTTGAATCATCATCAGCCACTTCTTCTCCTCCTGCGTTACTTTCCTCCTCATCGCTTTCATCTAGAAATTGTTCACTATGTTGTTGAATACTCTCTTCATTCTCTATAGTGGTGACATCATTTCTCTCCACTACTTTTTTCATCCTTTTGATAAAACATTTGTATGCATTTCTTTTTTCTTGAATAGCCAAGGAATATCCCCTCATCTCCACGTGACCCAAATTTCCAACGTTTATCCTTATTGAGGACGAAGCACTTACTTCCAAATATTCAAAATTATTTCATTGTTGGAGTCTTTCCATACCACATCTCATACGTAGTTTTTTCCTTCCTTCGGACAAAATAGAGCCCTGTTAGAAATGTAGACCGATGTCAAAACTGCATCCTTCCCAATTTTCTCCAGTAGGGATTTTTCTATGAGCATCTTTCTGGACATGTTGTTGATGATCCAATTTCTCCTTTCAAACACTCCATTCTGTTGTGGAGTTCTCACTGAGGAAACTTGATGCCTTCTCCTATGTTTCTTGAGATAGTCTTCCACCTGACTTTTTGTGAATTTTGTACCATTATCAGTATGAAACTTCAGAATTTTTTGTCCGAGAATTATTTTTCTCTCCCTCTGGTACTATTTTAAGCAGTTGAACACATCGTTATTATGGGTAATAACAAATACCCATTCCATTCTGATATAGTCATCAATGAAAAGAACATAGTACCTCTATCTGTCATTTTCTCTTGGTATGATATGCCCACATACATCAGCATGCACCAATTCAATCACCCTTATTGACTTCTTTTCCATTGATTTATACATCTTTCTGATGAGATTCCCTTGTTGGCATGAATCGCACGTGTGAGTATGATCACGTGATAGCATAGGGAGGTCTCTTGCGGCATCACACATTACCAGATCTTCTATAGATGGTTGGCATAGATGACCAAGTCGTTTATTCCACAACTTTTTTTCATCCCCTCTGGATATAAAGCAGATATCTTCTTCTCCACTTACCATGTAGGGATTTCTCTTTGTCCTTTATCCTTGTAAAACCACTACCTCGTATCTTCCTTTTATGATAAACGCCTTCTTAGTAAACCTTATAGATTTTACTAAGTCACATAGTTGACTGACACTGAGAAAATTGTGACTGAGGCCTTCTACTGCTAAGAAACCAACATATCTCATCTCTTTGGCCCCAAACTTGGACTTTCTTGAGCCAATTATCTTCAGGACTTCATAGTTTCCAAACCTGACAGCTACTTCTTTGTCATCTTTTACACCTGTAACAAGATCCTTACTACCTATCATGTGAGATGTGAAACTGCTATCAAGGATCCCCTCACCAAAGAAATCTGATGCTTTAAGGGTAATTTCTGTCACCACATCCTTCTCCTCCTTTTTCTTCTTGTTCCATATTTTTTCCTTCATAATTGATAGGGATTGAGACTTCTGATCTTTCTCAGAGTATGATAGACCAGCTTCATCTTGCAAAGCTTCAAATATGTTTTTCATTTTCAACTCACCTGTTGGTTCATTCATATGCTTCTTGAAGACATTATTATTTTTTTTGGAACATTCCTTGGTATGATCAAAATACAATACTTGTCCATGTGCCCAAATCCTCGGCACCAGAAATAGTTTCCTTCAAAATATGTTTTGGAGAACCATTCTCTATTTGGCTGCCACCTTTGTTCTTGTTCCAATCGATATCTCTTGGCTATGGAACACTCATATTGTAAATTTCCCATCTTTACACAACAATAACAGCTGATATTAGGTGCATTCCTTTGTGTAACCTCTACACTGCTCGTTTCCCCTTGGGATCTCTGAAAATTATGATTCTTACTTGTGCCCAAATCAACCTTTAATCTCGGAGGGGGTGCTTGCGGTCTGACCTCAATTTTCATAGATTTTTGTTTTCGATCAAGCCCGCCATCGGTATTTGAATTTGAACTTAGTTGATTCTTTTTTCTATTGCCCCACTATTCTCCACTTTTAGCTTCTCGGATTTCTGAGTGATCTGCTTTACTGATGACCTAATAGGAGTCAAGTGTTTTTCTTGATCTTTAATCTTTTTCTGTAAACTGACAACTTCTCCTTCAAGTTATTCAATACGCTTGATTTGATCATTCCTTGTTCTATTCAATATATCGATATCCCTTTTATGTTATTCAATTTTTATTTTATACTCACTAACTAATTCTGAGTCCTCTGGTGTTGATGACTTGAGTTTCTCAATTTCTTCTATCAACTCAGACTTCTCTTCTTCCTGATGCTACATATAGAGTTTGGCATCACGAACCACTTTGTTGGATTTCTTTATTTTGGTTCTCCAAACATCTATCTCTTCAAGAGTATCCTCTAACTCAGCTTGCATATCAACTCTTCCCTCAACTTCTCCTTCTTTTTCATCGGCTTTGGTTTCATTATTATTCTGAGAACTGATGACAACTACCACCATGGAATTTTATTTACAATCTCTGTAGTTCTCTATCTCTTCAACCTCCTCAACTTCAGACTCGTCTGAACTATGATGTGCTTTTGAAAGAAGGTTCTTCTTCTTAAGAAAATTCTCTTGAACTGTTTCTTTGCTTTCGAATAGGCTAGAGACTTCATATTGGTAATTTTGATTTAATCGACATCATTATCCTCTTGGGTCTTTTTAGGGAACCTTTCTGTAAGATGTCCAACCTTTCCGCATCGAGAACTAGCAAGTGGAAGCTTCCCTTTAAACTTTCATTTTCCTCTTTGAAGGTTTTAAGAGAGGAATGAAATCACCTCATCTGTCTCTTCTTCTTCCTGAGAGTCTTCAATGGTGAGTTTCTTCATGGCCTTGAATGCCACCTCTTTGGATTTCACCTTTCCCACACCATCATTATCATCATTTCTCATTTCATATGAAACAAGGGTGATGTGTAGATTATCCAGTGTCAGCTCTTTCGGGTCTTTATCTTCCAAAACCGAAACATTCGGATTGAAAAATGGTGGAAGTTTTCTCAAGATGCACTTCACAATCATTATGTCTTCAATAACTTCTCCTAGACCTCACATGTCTTCCACTACAACAATTACCCTGTCGAAGAATGCATCAACAGACTCATTTGGGTTCATTCTTAGATCTTCTTACTTGTTCCGAAATATATACAGATTTGCCTCTCTGGCCTTTGTATCCCCTTCATATATATTCAATATCTTTTTTCACATTTCATGTGACGTTTTTCATGACATCACCTTTGTATAGATAGGATTGGATAGGGCTTCTCCTAAGGCATTAATTCCTTTGGCATCAGAATCCAAATCTCTATGCTCAACTTTTGATAAAGCACCACGGTTAATATCATCTGTTATTCCATGCATTGTTGTTGTGAAAACATCCATTCCCAATGATCAGAAGTAGTGTTGCATCTGATTCTTCCATAGCTGGAAATTGTTCCGGTCAAATATCAGAATCCCTTTATGATTAATGACCTCGATTTGAGAGAGAAACACTGATATTAACCTTTCCCTCTAATACCAATTGTTAGGTCTACTAGTCTAGATACCCTGAGAGAGGGATGAATCGGGGTTTGAAAGATTAAAACAACTGCCCTTTTTTATCTTGTTTAGCCATTAGACAAAACCCTCTTCTCTCTCCTTCCCAATGAAGAGTATGAACAAACCTTAAAGCATGCACATGACACATAAATTTTTACTTGATTCACCCTCACTAGGCTAATTTTAGGGATCTTACACCGATAGTGTACTAATGTACCAATTCTACTATAAGTTCACTGCTTTTTACAAGTTCGAAACAGAATCACTGTCCCTCCTGGTTTATAACCACTCACAATATGAAATCTCACTACTCTCTCAACTGAAGTGTGCTCATAGCTTCATCAGAATATCCACTCATAGTTTATATACCTATAGGTAACTTCATTATATCTAATGAAATATGCATCATTAACTATTGATAGATGCTCTGTTGACGTCCAACATTCACCCGCAGATGAATCTCTCTTAGCATCGGGTGTACCGGGCAACCCCAATATTTACGCGCAGCCTTAACTAGGCCTTGTGCGTAATTCCATGATTTTGGGAGAAACTCACTTTTTTTGCAACACCCCTTTTACGTGAAACACTCCTTTTACACGCAACAAATTATTTTACATGAAACAACTTTTACACACAGCCTTTACACTGCCTTGCACGGAATTCTCCACTTTTGTGCGAAATTCACTTTTCACACAATAGTGTTTTTTTCACACAACTCACTTGTGCACTCCAATTTTTCATGCCAAAGCTCGGATAATCTCTATGTATTTGGCTACATTGAATGTAGGGGGGATCACTTCATATTTATATGAAAAATAGTCCCCGTCAAAAATCCCTCCTTGTTCGCGTAATCCACTTCGAGTGCAAAAAATAAATCTTCTGTGCAACACCATTTTTCACACACTACTCCAATATTATGCACACCTCATGCCTTTGCCAATTTTTGAGCTTCAGACCTTGAAACACCTCTTACGTGAAAAACATCATCCCACTATTTTGTACATCACTTTCCTTTTTTGCGCATTGGTAAAATATTTCGCACACCACTTTATTTTTCCGCACACCGCGTTGATATTTCTCACACCACGCTGATTTTTTTGCACACCACTATATTTTTCACAAACCATGCTGATTTTTCACACCCCGAATTATTTTTTTATTCACCACTCCAATATTCATGCACCTCCCTTTTCCAAAAACACATCTCTCCATTTTCAGATTTTTAGGCCCAAAAATTTGGCAAACACTAGAAAACATCACCACCTTGTTTCTGCTCTTTTTGTACCGCCTCTAGATTGTCCATTCCTTTGTTGAGGTTCTTAAATCAATAATGGATTGTTGGAATCATCCCTTGAACCCGAAAAATCACCATGTAAACCCCTTTTTTCAACACACTCATACAATATGGTCTTCTCTGTCAACAAACAAAACATGGAGGCCCACTTTGTCAACAAACACAATCACCCCAAAAATGATTCAATGATGCCTTGAGGGATTTTTTCACAACAGTAGTTTCCTGGGAACAGCCGAAGAATATCTTTTAGGTGTGGAATTTTCTAGGGATGGATAGATACTACAAGCAATTCATACGGGTCTTTTGACACATAGTAGCACCACTGACGAGTCTGACTAAGATGAGTGCGAAGTCCTTATGGTCAGATTCTTGTGAGTCAGCCATTGAGAAGCAGAAAGGGAGGTTGACTTCAACACTGATACTAGACTTTCTAGATATGGGAAAGAGATATACTATGTATTGTGAGGCTTCATGTATCGGTCTGGGATTTGTGCTTATGCAGGGGGAAGGAGTCGTTGTGTACGGGTCTCGGTAGTTGCGACCGCATGAGAGGAATTACCTGACGCACGATCTCGAGTTGGATATTGTTGTTCTTGCCTTACATTGTTGGAGACATTATCTTTTAGGAGAGAATATTGTGGTTTTAACTAACCAGAAGAGTCTCAAGAACATGTTTTCTTTACATGATTTGAAGTTGAGACAACGAAGGTGGGTTGAGTACCTACAGTCTTTTAATTGTGAACTTGCCTACACGCTTGGTAAGGTAGATGCAGTGGCTATTGCGTTAAGCAGGAGAACATAGATACTGGATGTTCAAGAGGCCTACAGTGAGTGGAATCTCATGGATCTGTTCTTTGAGATGCATTTGTAGGTGCATGACAGGAAAAGATAGACTTTTCTTTCTTTTATGGTTGTTACCTCTACTCTTCTTGATTGAGTGCGAATGAGGCAGCAATCAGATTCTGAAGGCCCAGTCCTACGGAAAAGCATGTCAGAAGAGGACCCTATTCAAAGATGGACCATAGGTGAGGATGAGATCATGTGTTTCCAAGGGTGCGTTTGGGTTCCAGCAGACATACGTGAGGAGCTGATGCAATACTTTGATTCCTCAGTTTGGGCAGTTCATCCTGGTGTCACCAAGATGTATCATGATCTACACCATCCGTATTGGTGGAAAGGTGTGAATAGAGACATTGTAGGTTTCATCATGAGGTGTTCCACCTATCCTTAGGTGAAGGAGGAGCATCAGTAATCAGTAGGGCTTTTATAGCAGTTGCATATTCTTGAGTGTAAGTGGAATGATGTCACGATGGATTTCAAGACAGGTTTACCGTGGTCGCCTCAAGGGAATGATATAGTTTGGGTTGTCATTGACAGACTCACTAATGTTTCTCAATTCTTTTCAATCAAGGATACTTTCATTGTTGATGAGCCAGGATGGTTTTAGATCTGTGAGATTGTACGTCTACATTGAGTTCCTTGCCCCATTGTTTCAGAGAGAGATGAACGTTTTACTTCTCGGGGCTGGCAGGTGATTCAGAAGGCGTTAGGTACAACGGTACTTTTGAGTACAGCCTACCACCCTCAGATAGGTGGTCTTTCTGAGATTACAATTCATGTGCATGAGGACATTCTAAGAGCATTCATCCTGGATTTTGGAGGTTCTTGGGAGAAGCATATACCTATTGTGGAGTTTCCCTACAATAATAGTTTTCAAGAAACTATTCAGATGGAACCTTATGAGGCTTTGTACGGCAGGCCATGATGGTCACCCATATGTTGGTTTGAGGAAGGAGAGGAAGCATTGCTGGGACCTCGTATTGTTCAGGAGACCATAGAGAAAATTGAGTTGATTCGGAAGAGAATGGCTACTACGCAGTCTCGACAGAAGTCTTATGCTGATCAATGGAGATGACCTCTGGAGTTTGAGGTCGGGGATCAAGTTTTCCTACGTGTCATTCCAATTTTCGGACACAAGAAGATTATTATATAGGGTAAGCTTTCACAGAGGTATTTCAGGCCGTTTTAGGTGTTGGAGAGAGTTGGGCAGGTTACCTATCGGTTGCAGTTACCTTAGAGGTATCGGGCTATGCACAACATCTTCCACATTTCTTAGCTTTGACTTTACTTCTCAAACCCATATCACGTTTTCCAACCCGAGGAGGATGAGTTGAAAGTGGATTCATCCTTTGAGGATCTTCCTATTAGGATTATGGATCGAAGTACGAAAGTTCTCGGCGGCCAGTCTATTCCTCTGGTGCGGGTGCTTTGGCTGCATGGGTGAGTGCAAGATGAGACTTGGGAGAGGGAGGAAGACATATGGTCGTAGTGGCCGGAGCTATTCAAGGTTTCCTCTTCTACATCACCTTGCTAGGAAAATTCAGGGATGAATGTCTTTAAGTGGGGAAGTTTGTAAGAACATTGACCTTCTTTTTGGGTATGTTTTTCCTTTTATGGTTGTTTTTGTGAAAAAGAGGAAATTATGTAAATTTTCTAAGTACAAGCCATTTACTTTATGAGTAAAAACGGTGTACTTTATGAGTACATGTAGTTTACTTTATGAGTACACGTCATGTACTCAGTTACCACTGGTAACCATGTGCTGGCCGTGTATGGTCCATGCACACGGCCATGTTGGGGT
Organism: Viscum album; assembly: GCA_963277665.1. Classification (NCBI taxonomy): domain Eukaryota; kingdom Viridiplantae; phylum Streptophyta; class Magnoliopsida; order Santalales; family Viscaceae; genus Viscum; species Viscum album. The sequence goes on from OY728156.1 coordinate 1,114,152,581, forward strand.
GAATCAGAGCCTGCTTAAAGTGGAGTTTTGAAAAGGCAAGTACATGTCGTGTACTCCAAAATTACACAGTGTGTATTTTGTTTTTTTTCATTAAATGCTCTGGGGTTGCGTCTGACGGATAGAACACCATACTTCTAGGTCTCGTTCGTCCGAGAGAACCCGTACAACCATGATCCTTCTTTGATCCCCTAAGCCTCCAATAAATCTTTGATTTGACCGCCGTCGATTGCGTTGGGATTGTCTCTGTACGCTCTTATTTCTTCTAGAGCATAGTTTCCTAATTCCTCTTCTTTTCCACATTATCTTCGGTTGTACGTTTTTAGATTTTTTGTTGATATACAGTGTTCATGGGCGATTCAATACTTGATGTTCACATATAGAGATCTCCTAACGTCTAGGTATGTGGTTTGTGCCTTTATATTAAAATTCATTGAGTTTATGTGAAAATTTTCTCAATACCCATGGACGGGGTATTGTGGTTTTACCGTTTTAGCCCTATTGTTTGTCTGAAATGCTGGTATACTTGAGTAGATGATAATTTATTGTGAATATGGTTGATTTTTGTGCTTTGTATGTGTTTCCCATGCATGTTTTGTTGTTTTGACCTTTGGGTCTATTTTTCCTGTTAGGCTCATGTTTTCTTTTCCATTCCTAGTATTGTTGGATGGTGCGACTATTGTTCTGATATGTTTTTGTGTTGTATAATACTAGCCAAGTAGTTCTTGAGTTTTACCTTGTCCGTTACGTGCTGCTACACTTTCTTAACTAACAGAGGGCTGTGAGAACCTATTGTATAGACCACAGGGAGAATGGACGTTTAGGGCTTCTCCAGAGTGTCTATTTTACTTAAGATGAAAGACCATAGAGGGAATTGATATTGACTACTTCCTCAGAGTGTCTGTAGTTCCTTGAAGAAGGCCATAGGGGGAATGAGTTGTTGACTGCTTCCCTAGAGTGCCTTTAGTACCGTTATGAAACTATAGGGGGGAATTGACGGTGAGTTCTTCCTAACAAATTCAATTCTTAAGTTAAACCGGAGGGGTTACATAGAGTGTAATTCCCAAAGAGTTACTTGTTCTTGTTTGGTAGGACCAGAGGGGATAGGCTAAGGGTACTTCCCCGAGGGTTACCTGTTTGTGTTTATCTTCTTGGTTAGTTGTTTCTTGATATTGAAACTATGGATTGTTTACTATTGAGTAATTCTTGTTTACTATTTCCTGTTCTTTTACCTGCTATATATTCATTGACTATTGGGCACAGATCTCATGGTGGTTTCTTACTATAATTTAGTCTCACACCCAATTTGGGCCATGCTTTTGGGCACAAACAGATTATATTATTGTAGGTATAGACTAGGACAAGCACCCTTCTACTTTATCTACTTGATTTGATATAGAGTTATAGAACATGGGACCAAGCTATGGCTTGCGATGTTGATGAGTTTATCTGATTTATTTTTCACTTTGGTTTAGCACTGTTGTATTACAGCACTGTGACTTGTTTGTCTATTTTCCTAGACATATGTATTTTTCATCATTTTATATATATTCTCAAGTTTATACTTTTAATTTTATGCTGTTTATTTTGTATGATATTATTACTGATTTCGCTCTTGTATGTATTTGTTTACTTATTCTATGTGTTATTACAATGAGGGAATAGTTTCCCCACTATCACACCCAAGTCCCTCATAGCTAGTTGGTAGCCTATGGCATTTTGGGAAATGCGCTTGAGGCCATGTGACCAACCGGGTACAGGGTTTATTTAGGTGGCTTCTAAAACTGGGACGTTACAATTGTGATTCTCGTTGATGTCTCATTAACCCATCACTATTATTATCTATAGAATTCCACTTCATGTGTTTGGTGGTTTTCAATGAAATGAATAATATTTTCAATCGAGGACTTAATGGAAAGTAATGAAAAACATTTGTAGGTGTATTCCCTTTATTCTTCTTTATAAAAGTTTGTTGATTCAGACTTCTAACATCACACATTGACTTCCATCTATAAGAAGAACATTTTTCTAAATTCTTTCTAGTTGAATCCTCTCACTAATAAAGCATAAAATCATTTGGTCATGCATTAATTTTTGTATAATTGATACCAAGACTGTTAACAAAATTTTTCATATCATAAAAGTACTCAGGGATTTTTGCTTTAGGAAATGAATCATGCAACAATTTGAATATCATGGACATTTCCTTATTTGTAATTACCCATAGACATTTGATATGGTATAACTTCAACAGAAAAGAAAGCTTTGAATATTTCAAATATCCAATTTAAAACTCTTGATTTCCATCGTCAACTAAATCATGAAACATATTTTCCTCAGTGAAGTTTTCCCTTACATTTTCCACCACAGAATCAAGAGTAGGATCCAATGATATGTTACAATCTTGATATGGTTTTTTTATAGTCTCATAAACATCACTTGTCACGTTTCAATTTGTAGAACCCTCATCTCGTTGTTCTGTTATGTTTTGATGTTGATAATGGTTTCTTGCAGTGTCGAATGCATCATTAATGAGGTTTCGCATTTCATTTTCTGTTGTCGAAAAAGGTGTGAGATCATTCTGTGGATTAACATTAGTGCTCAACCTTTATGTAATTTTAGATTCTCCATGCCAAAACCAACACAAATATTGATCTAGGAAGTGATTTAGTATTAAATGTTCATAAAATTTGTCTCTCTTCAATCATCTTCTAAATTTACCTTAAGGACATGGAAATCTTATTCTCCATTCAACAGATCGATTGGAAACTGTAAAATCTAAAAAAATCCTTCAAACCCTTGACATAATGATGTGTGTTCCTCAGTAATGTGATCCAGCTTTTATCCATGTATATCACAATGTGCCTACACAATATTAAAAAAATTAAAACACATAGTTACTACTAAATAGGGAAAGAGATTCATATATACTAGTTGAAAAAATATATAAACATGTCTCATAAGAATTTCCTATATAAATACATATGGTAAATCACCTACTTGAAAACCAAAGTACATATGTGCATGAATGTGTATGCTTATAATGATGTGATTACAAAATCACTTGGAGAAACAAGAAGATAGTGAATATTTTATTTGGAAATATATATTTTATGAAGATAGTGAGTATTTCCAGATATATTTGAGCAAGTTCTGCATTAGTAAAAAAGTTAATATTTAAGCTGAAGCATTATATTAGATGTCAACTTGCAGAGCATTGGTATATTTTCAAGTTGATCATTCTAATATAATAGTTAGTTGAATTGGAAGTATTATCTTCTATAATTCATGACAGTATACTGAAACGACTTTCATGAAAAGTTATTAATTATATTCAGTGTAAGTCATTGACTTTTATTCCTTTTATAAGAGGAACTATAATTTCTAGTTTGAGAATAATATAGAAAAATAGTTTTTCTCCATTAACGTGATATATAAATAAATAAAATATAAAACATGCACTTTATTAATGCACAATATTTATAAAACATGGTATAAGGATGTTTTTCATGAAACAATTCTAATTCAAAACTAATTCATCTATCCTTAAAACATCACCCCTTTTATAAAAAAAACTATTACATTGTTTAAAAACATATCAATGGAATTTCTAATAATGGCTATAAAATTTAAAAAAAAAATTCCCCTCACATAAAAGCTTTAACACAACAAACTCAAAGTAAGTAAGGAAACAAGGATAACTATGAAGAAAAATTAACTATTGAATGACGTAATTTATTCCAATAAACAAGTGGAACAACACTAATAAATTTTAATACTAAATAATTGGAGGATCAATGCTTTAATAGAATTCCTTCCAAGTAAAAAAATAAATACACAAACTAATAAATAATTAAAGGCAAAAAACATGACAAATATCAGGAGGAAACACATTAGGAACTAATGGTACAAGTATAATACATGAAAATGTGGACCTAATCAAAGTAGGTTAACGGTATCACATCCATTAAACAAATCACTCTAAACACAATCTCATTTGTGACACCCCACTTTCTTGGTATTTTGTAAAACTTGTGGTAACTAAAAAGTGTGTAATATCAATGTGTGTAGAAACAACCCATGAAATCCCACTTAGTATCCTAGGGTTCTCTATAAAATAACTAAATGAGGTGATAAACTTTTAAAGTGAAGGTTATACAATGAAAATAATAATAGCCAAAGGCTAGAATAATAATGAAATACTTCCCACATCCCACAATTAGCTTATAATGAGCCCCCATCCATAAGAAAATCATGAATCACATCACAAAAAACCATCACATGGATACACATGACATTATAAATAAATGAAAAGGGTATCAACAAGGGAAAAATGAACCAATAAACTCAAATATCACATCACAAAGTGTCATCCAAGACTTTCAATAATCACATATAATATATACATTTGTAAATCCATTTTTAAAATGTTTTGGAATCCAAACACCAATATAAGGGAAATATTAATCATTTCTAAAGAACAACCAACATAACCCAAATGAATCACAATTCCATTTCATAAAAAAACATGTCTCTTTAAAACATATAAACCATTTAACCCCTAAAGGGTAACCCACATTGAAAAACCAATTTCCCTTAAAATCGAATGACCATGTGTTTTTATGATATAAAACCATTCTTTTAATTTTATCGAACATATTTAATGTTTAAAATTAAAATTTACATAAAATTTTCATTTAAACATAAAATTAAAACCTTTAAGAAACATGAAAACCAAGTTAAGTTATATAAAATGATTATAAACCAAACCTAGATAACCCACACCCTCTTTATCTAGATTAGAAATTAATTTATAAATCCAATCACACTTAATCAATGAAATAAAATTCAATGAAATGGAAACACTGACTGAAATAAAATTCACTAGCGGTAGGGAGGCGAGCTAGGGTTTGGGTCTCACGGGGGTCGGGGGAAGAAGGTGGGGTCGTGGGGGTCGAGGGGAGAAGGGAGTTTGGGGTCAGGTGTTGGGGGGAAGTGGTGAAGATTGCAGGATGGTAGATCTAGGGTTCGGGGATCACTCAGGGGGGTCTGAGGGAGAAGGGGAGTTGGGGTTGGGGGATGTGTCATGGCTGAAAAAAACTGGGTTTAGTGGCAGTTTACAAAAATATCGCTAAAACACTGCCTCTAAAGGAGATTTAGGTTGTAGTCAGTTAATGATATTATATATGATATTATAATGGAATTATAATATACCAATGTATAATTTTGATTTAATTCCTTTAAAATAATAAATAGAAATGAAAGTAGCATTCATGTGTACGTACGACTTACCGTCTCCATCAATGGTGCATTTAATTTCTTACCTCCAAATGTTATGTACTATTATAAATATAAATATATATTGGACATATATGATATATATGATATATAAATCATGAATATAATTATAGATATAATGAACTTTTGACCACATTAACAACTTGTAATTATAAGAAGTCCATTTTTGATTCAAGTACCAAATATCAACAAAACGACCTTTATTAACTTAAATGATTACATAAAGTTTATAACATGGTAATAAGTGATATAAAAGTAATAATAAACTTAAAAAGGATCTTAATAAAGTAAAAATTAACTATATTTTATTATTTATGAGATTAAATAACGAACAGGTCATGTCAGAAATGAGATAAGGGACTTCTTCTCAATCTCCATTCATGGAGGCATATTTTGTTTTAATACAATACTTTATTTTATATGTTGTATAAACACCTTTGTCTTTTCATTTAATTCAAAGAGAACCTTTTTCTAATAATTGTTGTACTAAACTAAAAAAAATAATGTTTCTATTTAACGTAAGTCGTGACAACGACCTTTCTAGTGCCATGAGTATTATTTGATCTTTGGCTTCCTTAACAAGCCGTAATGTTTTCAAAAAGTAAAAAATATCTTATAATCTTTTACAAATTTTGGTTTTTAAAATGGTTTTTATAATGGATTTGTTATGTCAATATATTTAAATGATATATTGTGATTGAAATGTGGAAATAATATCTTTTCTTTATCTTTGTTTTATGTGTCATGAATATGTTATGGTTGTTGGGAGTTTTTATGTATATAGGTGGTTCCATGATAAAACTAGGATGGGTGAGCTAGATATATCTCTCCAATGAATTGTGTAACATGATGGAGGTAAACATGAATGTTTCTCCTAAGAGATTTAGGGAATATACTATGATGGGTATTCCAAACGTTACTCCCTACGTAGATGTGATAGATACAATGTAAGTATGATATGGATTCTAGAATTTCCCTTCATGGTTTATCATTTCTATGTATTAATCATAAATCTTGTGATTAAAGATCTTATTCTATATATGAAATGATGAACTATTTTTTCATTATTTTTTTATAACCCTTACTGAGATTTTAATGCTCATACCACGTTTTGAAATTTTTTTCACATGATTTTACGATGAATAGGGTCAAGGATGGGATCAAGGAAAATTCATGTTGTCAGGAACATGGGACTAAACATGAATCTTTTTTGTGAGTTTTTATATTATAAAAAATGGAAACCGAGTAGGAGTTTCGGCCTTGTATTTTTTGAGATATAATGTAATATTTATGGACTAATTCTCTAAAAATATAAACCTGAAAAGATCCTAAATGTGATGTATTCATTTAATTCAAGATTATTTAATGTTTCAGGTTGGGTCCTTATACTTTGGGTGTCTGTTTTTGTAATGTATTATGTATTCTTCTGAAATGATCTAATGTTTATGTAGGTTAATATTGGGTTATTATATTTTCCGTGTTTATCATAAGACCTATTCTTCTCTTGGATTCCCTTGAACATATAGGCTCTATGAAATTCTTTCTCAAATTCAATGTAACGTAATAATATATCATCATATAATAAAAATGATTAAGAAGCATATTCCCTTTATATAATTTAATTAATAACTTCAAAGAAATGATCAATATTATTTTATAAATCATGTATGTAATATATATCATACCAAGCTAGTATTGTGAATGAAGCTTCACACTCTAGAACACTCTCTTCTTCCTTTTTATTTATGTTTAGGAATTATCTCCTCATTTCAGTTTGTTTCTTGCGAAGGAAATACTTACCAAAGAATTTTTCTTTAAAGTATTTCCACTCTATGTGTTCTATGTCATCTTCTTACTTAGTATTATGGAACAATGTACACCATTGATTAATATCTCCCTGGATATAATATACTGGTAGTACTACCTTTTCAATGTCATTACAACCCAATGTGAAAAATATATTTTAAAGGGACTTGATCCATTGCACAGCTACCATAGGATTAGTTGGGCCACTAATTTATAGGCTATAATTCCACATGAAATGATCCAACACTAGTGTATTATGATTATTCATCATAACCTGAGTTAGTTATCCTAATATGGACATGGTATATTCATCTTCAACACAAACTGTGTTGACTTTATCTTAGGGAAAATCTATATATTGTTTGCGGGTGTTGATTTTATTTATTACCATAGGAACCAATAATAAATAATGGCACACACTATGTTAGATCTTAATCAGAATGAGTATTGATCCAAAAAAATTAATATTTGGAATTTTTATAATTCTCATGTTTATATAACATCTAGTTCCCAAGGTTTCAACTAAAATAGCTCTAATACCAACGATAACAACCCTGATCTTGGTATCCCGGAGTCGGTGGTTATATTATTACAATGGAATAGATACAAGAGGTTACATCACCATAGATCTATTATTTTATTATTATTGAAGAACTAGATACTTACAATCATCTATTACTACATTGGTAATTAAACATATAACATAATAAAGTTAAATGAACTGCTTCCATGAAACTTATTTAAAAATTCCATATTCATAACCTAGGGATGGAAAAAAAATAAAAGGGTGAGCTCAAATTATTAATCAGGATTACATCAATCATTAATAATTGAATCAAATTCAACATTGAATAATTATTATTCCAATGTAAATAACTAAAAAACACATTCCATCAATAAACTAAGAATGAAAATGAAACCATATATTTTTTCATTATAAAAATCTCTTGAAAGTAATAAAAAAATACTAAATAAATAAAATGATTAATTATTGGACTTCATGTATCTATTATAAAAATGAGTATCGCTAAGACATATTAAAATAAAATTTATATCTATGGGTAGAAACTCATAAAATTCTACATGGAAACAAACACGAAGGTTTTATCAACAATTATTTTATCTCATGAGACATGTCGATGCATTGAGGGTCTATATAATGTCAGGCCTCACCCATCACTTTATTTAAAAATAATTATTTATACATATATTTAATTAAAGAACAATATAACATTTCAAAATATCTATACTAATTAGAGGATATGGATTCATCAATATTGACCCAGTTAAAACAACATTCCAAATAAACACCATATGTAAAAATTTTATACAACAAAGACAAAAACCATATACATGATACAAGAAATATGGATATTCAATGAAATTTTCAAATAATGATGATAATAAAAAAAAGTGGAAGCATACATATACCAAACACAAGGAATAATTTAAGAATAATGAATATCTCACATAATTAAATGTGAGATGAGTAAACCCTTACCATATGTCCGAAAGCATTCTGGACTTGTACATAATATCCTAGATAATAAAATTAGATTAGTTAATTACTTAATTCAAAAAAATTATTCATTAATTTTATTTATTATAATTTTCTTAAGTTCATGTATGGCCTTTTTGTTGAGTTATAATATTCAATTTCTTCGTTCTCTGGGTGTTCGTTTTCTTGTTTTTTCATGATCGGTTCACTTGTATATAGGTATGGAAGTTCATGTAAAATGGTAATAGTTCGCTGGAGTTGAAATTATATTGTATTAGTTAACATAAATAACATTAAATGATCTTATATATCATTTTTTATGTGGTGTGATAATGATTCATTAGAAAAAGAATTAATGAAAATTATTTAATTTATTTTTTCAATTTTTAAGACCATCATGAAGTTATATCATTTTTTTAATATTAGGTTTATATACTGGTTAAAAAATTATATAAATTATTATATGGATAATAATATATTATTTAACCATATAAATTATTATATTATCATCCTTGATGGTAGTAATGGAAAATTAAAACACATCGTCCATGATGGTGGTAAATCGAAACATCACGGATGATGTTGTCATTATTATAATAAAAGGGAGAGGAGAAGGGGTTTGATGAGATAAATTCAATTAACATAATAAAATCATAATATATATAAGATACTGGAGTTATCATGAATTTTATTATCATTGTGGTAAGGATAAGATAAGAAAATAAAATAAAATTGATGATTTTAAAAGAGAACGAAAGAGGAGTTTACCTATTGTGTTGCATCTCCTTGAGAATGTTCTTAAGGAACTAGGTATTGATCTCCTGGTGAAAATGGAAAGACCGGGACGTGGATAAAAGGTTTGGAGATTAATTGGGATGAATATAATCAAGCTATAAGGATTATAAGGTGTGAGTAGAAATAGTGGTGCGGGGTGGTATTTATAGTGGATGATAGGGGCGTTTTTTATCATTCTATTCATTTTTTGTTATTTTTGCTCAAAAATATCAATAGTGATAATTATTGTGAGAAATTAAAATAAATAGATCTTTTTAGTTTGAAATAATGGTGTTTACATCATCCAGAAATCATCCATAACTCAAATTTTGGGTCATAATTAAAATTAAAAAGGGTGTTTATCTTAGATTGTTGGGGATATATTCAACATCCATTATATTCTTATTTTATGGGAGTTTGTTGATGTATTTTTAGAAGAGTTATCTAATATTCCACCAAATTATGAATCTGAGTTCTCAAAATAACACATACTAGGATTTAAACATATTTCAAATACTCCATATATAATGGGCCTGATTGAATTATTGGAATTGAAGAAGAAACTCCAGGATAATCATGATAAGGGACTAATATGGCCATGTGTGTCACCTTGGGGTGCATCTATTTTTTTTAAATATATATGGATAGATGTTAATTTTCATTGATTATCATGAGATAAACAATATAACAATCAAGAACAAGTATCTTATACCCCGTATTGATGATTTTTTGGACAACTATGTGGATATCAATAAATTTAAAAGAATAAAATTCATTATATATTTCATAAAATAAGGTAAAAGAGGGAGGATATAAATAATATATCATTCCATATTAGGTATATTCACCTACAGTATATATTGATTCCATTGTGTCTTTCTAATTCCCCTGATATCTTCTTGTATTTAATGAATAAAGTCTTCAATAATTACGTTGATCAGTTTGTGGTAGTCGTTATAAGTGATATTATAATTTATTAAAATAGAATTGAAGACTATGAAGATCACTTGAGAATTTTACTAAAGACCCTAAGGAAAGAGAAAATAAATGCAAAAATTACAAAGTGTGAATTTTTTTCTAAGTAAGGTTTCATTTTTTGGTTATGTAATCTCAAGAGGGGGTATATAGGTAGATCCATCAGTGAAAGAGGATATAGAATGTTGTTCCAAACCAACCATTATGATTGAGACCTAAATTTTTCTTGGTTTAAATGGATATTATCAATTTATTTTGGATAATTTCTCACAAATATATAATCCACTCACTAATTAAACTCAAAAGGAAGCCAAGTTCCTCCAGCCTAATGAATGTGGGGGAAATTTTAAGGAACTAAATTGAAGGTTTTTATGTTCACTTGGGTTTATATTACCCTATAGTGGATAAGGTTTTTAAATCTATATAGATTCATCAAAGAAGGTATTTGGATGCATTCTGAGTCAGAATGATATGGTGATAGCTTATTTCTCATGATAATTAAAGGTTGAAGAATAAAATTACCAAAATCATGATTCAGACTTAGCTGGGGTAATTTTTTCATTATATATATGAATAAAATATATGTACCTAAAAAATATTTATTTATATAACAATAAAAAAATTAAAGTATAAATTCACACATAATTGTTTTAAAATGCACCAGAGAAGATGTTGGAGTTGATTAAAGATTGTGGGTTCTTGATACATTACCACCCCAAGGAAGCAAATCCGGTGGCCAATTCATTGAGTCAAGAGGGTCATACCATCTTATACATGATAAGAATAAAAAAATATCCAATATTTATAGATTCTTAAAGGATATATATTGAAATATTTAATGAATGGTATAAATAATATTTTCCTCAAATAAGTGTTCATCCATCAATCCAAGTGAAGATTAAAAGGGAGAATAAGGAGAATATAGAGATATAGAAGAAGGTGATAAATGATCCTAAAATTAACCTTAATTGGTATGAAAGGATATATTTTAGGAAAAATGTGTGTTTTTTCCATCCATATAATATTTGAAGGACGAGTTTGAAAAGGAACATAGTTGTTCACATTCTATTCATCCTGGAAGTAAAAAAGGTGTACAGATAACTGAAAGAGTATTTCTTGGGGACTGGAATCAATAGATATATTTCACAATATATTTCTTGTTTCTTGGTATGTCTAAAAGTTAATTATATGAGAAAAATTTATAATGGAATGTTACAACCATTACCCATACCAGAATGGAAATGGGAAAATATCACAATGGATTTTATCATCGGACTCCCCTGTATGTAAAAAGGGAACAATGTTGTATGGGTTGTACTCAATCACCTTAAAAATTTAAGAAACATCATATATATTATATATTATATCATCTAGAGCATATTTCCTTTATATAAATTAAGTGGTAAGTTTTCATGGAGTACAACATTCCATTGTATCTGATCAAGATCTGAGTTTTACCATGAAGATCTGGAGAAGATTGAAAAAGGCTTTGGATATAGAGATAAGTTTGATCACAATGTATCGTCCTCAAATAAATTTCTATCCTAAGAAAAAAATTCAAACCATATAGGATTTTTTGATATATTTTTCTATTGATTTCAATGGTGGTTGGGATTAACACCTTCTGCTAGTCATGTTTTTGTACAACAATAGATTTCACTCAAGCATTCGGAATGCTCATTATGTTTCCCAATAAGAAAATAATTACACAACATCAATATACTTGGATGATGCTAGAGAAACAAAGTTATTGGGACTTGATCATATTGAAAGAAATGGTAGATAAGGATAGACTTATTCAAAAACACATAAGGCAAGTACAAAGTTGGGAGAGAGGTTATGGTGACAAAAACCGGTGTAATCTAGAATTTGATGTTGGTGACTGGGTATTTCTAAGAACATTTCCCTGGAAGAAGGTAATGAGATTCAGAAATAAGGGAAACTGATACCTATTTTTATCAATCCCATTGAAATTTTTTATCATATTGGGATGGTATCTTATTGATTAGTGCATCCACTAAACATATTCAAAGTCAATGATGTGTTCTACATATCTCTCTTGAAGAAGTACATACATGGTACTGAACATGTAATAAAATAAAAGTACATACCACTATAGAAATATCATTATAATGAGGAAAAATGGTGGATATTTATGATCATTGAGATATGGTTCTAAGAAACTAGACCACTCAACTGATTGAAATTTTGTGGTGAAATGACCGATTGGAAGAAGATATGTGGGAACATGAGGGTATGATGAGGTAGAAGTATACTCATTTATTTCAATAAGCGTTAATAATTTTGGGGAGAGACTTATTTTAAAGGATTTAAAATATAAAACCTCATAAATTTTTATTAGTTTCAATAAATTTAATTTCATTGATTGTTTGTGTTACACACAATACCGAGTTTTAAAAAACCGCAATATACTATTAATATAATTATTTATACTTTACTGTTATAACCTAGCCATAATATTTAGCAATATTAATATTAATAAAAACATTTTTAATATTATTTATAAAATATTTTGATAATTAAAACATATTTATAAATAAGTAATTAGTTTTTAGTAGTCTTTATACACTTCAAAAATATTTTTTTCTCATAAAATGATTTGTATTTGTATTTTTTAATAAATAATAAATTATGTTTTTGAATTTTTTATAAAATATAATTGAAAAAATTTATTTTATTTTTGGAATCAACATTTATAAATTATTTTACGGTTAATATTTGTGAATTTTCTATAATGATTAAATTTTTTTGAATAGAGAAAAATAGTTCTTTTTATTGAAAAACTGCCTTTTTTATTAAACCATTTAAAAAATACAATATTGTTTTAAAAATTTTAAAAGTAAAATTAGTCCAAAATTTTAATTATTAAACAAATTTAGGAAATTGGGATCAAAATTATATTTATTTTATAAATTAAATCATTATATACTTATGAAATATTTCCCTTTATAAATCCACTTTTTTTTCATGTCTCCATGTTTAATTTTAAATTATCTTTTAGAAAAAAAATTGAATGTAATTTGGGAAAATGGATTTGGTATTTTTATTTTGAATAATTAATGATTTTTAATCAGGTAAAATTAGTTTCTATTCAAAATAAACAATAAAAATTGAAAAAAATATTTATTGACATTAAAGTTAAAATTGGTTTAATAGATGGATAAACTAAACATATAATGGTTAAAATGACCTAAGCACTTTTCCGATGACTATTTTCTGGACATATTTTGATCTTATATCATCTAATGCTTGAAAAGTATCCACTTTGGATCATTTAGTAATTTTTAAAACATGGGTACATTTTTTTCTTTTCAAACAATTCAAGTGTGTCATGTCCCCCACTTATAAAAGGACACACCCTCTCCTCTCCTATTCACAATTACATAACCTTTTGGTTTGGCCAATACCAGAAAAAAATTATTATGTACCTCTACACATAATATAGTGATAATTTTTAATAGTAAAATCTTTTAATAGAGATTTTGCTTCCAACTTAAGGACGTTGCCAAAAGAAGAGGTAATTTTATTAACCGAGTGATTTTATTTTATTTCTTCTTACTTTCATTAAAATTATTATAAAATATGCATATAGAAGGACATAAATATCCAAAATATTATAATATTCTACTATTATAATTTATTACCCTACATCCATATCTTTCTCTATCAAATAAGAATCAAAACTCCTGATCATGTGTATAGTGGACTCTCCCTCACGAACCAATGTAATTTGTTTTCATCACAGCCTCTCGTGGATATATATAATGACGGATTTAACATATTTTTATTATATTTAAGAAATAAATATACCTTAAGAATTATAATATCACATATAGTGTCTTACTATGCATTCTGTAGGAATATGGTAAAGTCGCTCGTGTGTACGGCGAACTACCGCCTCCCGAAGTGATGTGAATCATTTTTCACTTAAACACTTCATGGATGGTAATTAATATATATTATATCATTATATGTGATATATATGACATAATAATGACTCCTTATTTTTTATATATTATTTATCTTAATTTCATTCCATCTGTTGAGAAAATCGAAACAACGTTCACACATACATACAACCTACCATCTCTAGAAACTATATAATTATTTTTCTCTCTATTTTAATTGATTAATCTAAATACATATATAATGATTATATATTATTTTTACAACATAGAATGTTTTTATGGAATAATTATCGATGTTAAAAGATCGAAAATACTGAACCAAAATATACATGGAAAACAAAGTTGTTGTTAACCAAAATGTGATTTTTACAAGGAAATTGTTAATAAACAGGTAATAATGGGTTTTATGTAAATAATATATGGTATTATAGATTTTAGTATGTTTATATAATATATTTATAATAAACCTATAATTATTATTCAAAATATTTTAATGTGTATGATGGAATTTGAGACTAATGGTAACGAATCTTCATCTCACTATTATTTCTATGAGACACAAGACATATTCACTATTTTTTTTCTTTTGTGTGGGATATATGCTATTAATGAATGTATTTTATGATTATTTTTATGAAATTTATGGTGATTTAAATTTCCATATATGTTTAATTATTCTATGTGAATTGTGAATTCAATGGTTACTAAATTGGTAAGGGTTTTATGTTAAAATATCATTGTTTATCATGATTCTTTAATATTAAGATTATAATGAAGTAAAATTATCATATATACCACTAGAAACGCATGAATTTTCTTATCATAAGGTTATTTCCTGAAAATAAATATTTTCCTTTTTACCTCACTTTATTTACTCTAGAGTATATAAGATTGTTTTTAAGTAAAACTGACATTATCTATCTCTTTGATCAAAAATCATTTTTCTTCCATGTCCATGTTTTCTAAAAAAATTAAAGAAATATTTTTCTAATATATAATGAATTATTAATGAAATTTATAACCATTTTTTTAATTTTTTTGAAAAAGTAGTTTTAAATTTATCTTCTTTTTGTTTTCTAAATGAGGTATTTTTTGATTTTTTTTCCAAAATGTGAAAGGAACCTTTTTATAACATGTACAATGTGAATGGTATTTTTCACCATCATGAACACTAAATATTATATTACTTCCTCTATATGTTTTAAATATCATTTATAAAAAATTACTTTCCCACTTTTTTGGGAAATTTAAATTTTAAATAATTTTATTTTCAAAGATAATATCTTATTTTCCTTAAGAAATATTCAAAGTGATCTTTCAAAAACATTTTCCATAAAATATGACATCATTTTTTTAACTTATGTTTTAATAGGGATATGATCAAATCTTACCATCCACATTATATATATATATGGTTTATTTTTATGATAATGGGGAAAATATTTTTATGAAACCCACTTATTTTCCATGAGTTATTCTATGATAAAATTTTTATTTAATCCATTTCATTTTCTAGGGATATTATGTAATGAAATTTTTATCAAAACCTTTCTATTTCCATGTGTGTTTCTATAATGAAATGTTTATAAAACCTATTTTTCTTTCATGGGTTATTTTGTAATGTTATCTAAATGTTTTATGGTATTTTTACACCCATATGTATAGTTTTCTTTATATAATGGGTGGTTTTTTCATAAACCAAGGACATTTCTTCTTTTATAACCAAGGATGGTTGTTAATTTATAACCAAGGATGGGTGGTTATATTATAAAATATGATGGGTGATACCAATATCTCCCTCTAATTTATTGGGAAAGGATTGATATCTCATGAGATAAAAATAATTGGAATAATATGTGTAACCAGTTCAGTAAGGTAATTTCGTAAATATGATAGTTTTTGGGGTGGACCTTGACTACTATGATTTTTTTGGGAGTGAAATCATTCCACATTGGCAGCCTTGTCCATAAGATTTGAATACTAAATAAATGATTTTCTTTTCCTATGTGTATTTCACAAATCTATATCTTCAGCCAATATTATGTTATTATAGATCGTTTTATTTGATTATAATATTATTAATTTTATGTGAACTGCTAATATTTATTCTATGAATCATATTTAATATCTATGAAATGTATGGTATCATTTTCAAATGTTATTATTTTATTATCAAAACCTTATTCTCATTTTATGTTGATATATCCCTTATTTACCCATACAATGAATCTGGTCTCACCCTTTATTATGTTTCTTTTCCCCATGTTATGAATAAAGGTATTGTGTCGGATATTTCTAAGAAGGGTTCTAGTTATGATGAACTTGGGTGGGAGATGATGTAGTTTAAAAATGAACCAGTTGTTTATGTATTAAATTTTCCAAAAAAACACTATTCTAATTTTTTTTGGAATGTATCCTTATGTTATTTAATTAATATTCAACAATTAAGTAGTGATATCTACATATGAAAAGTTTGGGTTGTTATTGTATACACATCACACAATGGAATTCTTATATAAAGTTATAATTTAAACCTCCAAGGTAATGGTAACATATGTCACTGGTTAAATAAAACATCGTAGTCATTGCATATAATCATGAGAAAAATACAAGAATCACAAAATATCATGTGATAATAATGAAACATGGAAACAAACTCCTCTATAAATAATAATGGAATGAAATATCACAATGGTTCTCATAGGCTACACACACCAACATGAGACTAAAGTAAAGCATGATTATCATTTATTCCCACACATTAATTATATCAACATGTGTAACAAAATCTCAATTTGGTAACACCTTCCTACCATAAGTTCATAGACATCAATGGAAAGGATAAACCATATTTTTTGGTTCAAAAGATGGAGTGGAAACTTAAATAGTAAAGAAAACGTGATCTTGGTAATTATTTATATAGCTGTTGACATGTGAACCATCGAGGTTCATCAAGCATATATATTACCAAAACCACCTTTTTATTTCAAAAATTTATAAAAAATAACATGTGTTGATATTTTCTCTCTCATATAAAAATTAATAATTAACATTTTAGGCCAATACATGAACTATCTATCTTCTACTCAAGAAAAATTATAAAAGAACATTTGATATTATAAATATCTTCAAATTAATTCAAGAACAAAACTTGTTTTCATTAAAAATTATTCTCTGATAAATCCATATAATTATCCTTCAAAATTTTAATAATTATCCATTTATAAGTTTTCCTAAATTATCCCTTTCAAATTCAATATAATTATCTTTTAATAATACTTATAAGAATATTTTGATAATCTCACATGATTATAATTTTATAATTTTTAATATTTATCTTGTAATAAATCAATGTAATTACCATTTGAAAATTATTGGTAATTATATTTTGATAATTCATGTAATTATCCATTGATAATTCGATAAAATGGTCATTTATAATTCTTGTAATTTTTTTATACTTTTTGAAATATTATTTCATGATATTTTTTTATATATTATCATTGATAATTTGATGAAATTATCCCTTCAAAACTTCAGTTATATCTATTTTTCATTTAAAAATAATCTTTTTTTATTCCATAATTGAGAGAGGAAGAAAAAATTGAAGAAATAAAAAAAATAAAACAAACCCCACCATTTTTTACTTCAATTTTTTCCACCATGGATGGAAGAGCCCCACAAGCCCCCTAGATTTGGAATAAGAGAATTGATGGGGGATTCACTGGTCACTTACAGCGAGCTTCAAGATTGCTTAGATTCGACAGGAACAACCATAATCAATTGGTGAATGATTCAACTATATAAAAACTCAAAACGTTTGTGGGGTTTCCAAATTTGAGAAATTATTCTACCATTTAAACAAAAAAATTAATTTGGACACTTTACTTTTACAACATTAATGCATTTTTAATTTTAAACTGGTCAAAAATGGTTTATTTTAATTTTTATGGATTAAATATGGGTAAAAATAGAGGTCCTTAATCTGTTGTGTGGTATGAAGAAGAATAATGAATTAAAATTTAATAAAAATAAAATAATTATAATAAAACAAATTAGGATAAAAAAACTCCATTGACATGCAATAAAAATAGAAACATGATGAGCATAAAAGTTATGTCTCACCTACTGTAAAACTCACATTCCATATTTAATAAATGTCTCAAATTTCCCATCAGGGACACCGTTCATGAGATATTCCATTACTAATGAAAAAGTGTGTATGCTTTATATAATATATTTAATATTTTTATTATATCAATACAAATGATTTATGGGCCTTATAATCCAATTATAACATTAAACCTAACTCCTAAAATGTTTTATAAAATAATCCAATGTTTTAAGAGGGTTTTTACCCTTATGTGAAGTCACTTCAAAAATAAAATTTATAAGTCAATTTTTATAGAAAAATTAAAATTTCACATAAAAATACACAAAAATTACAAATTAAATAGAGTTTTATTATCATTAAAATTAGAGTATAATACAGTGGATGAGAAATATATATAGAAAAGTTTTTTGAATAGAAAACACTCACACTAAAAACATGAATCTTATCTTGAATGACTTCATTGAAATGTATGGATAGAGACACTTTCATGAAATGAAGTAATTGAAAATGTCAAAGAGAACTCTAGGGGATGTAAAATAGGAAGAGTTTAATGTAAATTTTTAAAGAGATGTTTGGATTGAGTTTGTTTCAAGAGGTATCATTTTATTGGTGAAAAAGAGGGACATTTACTTGGAAACTAAAGTTAGGTGAAGTATATATATGGAATCACAAGGTAATAAGGTGACTTGGGAGGTGAATTATTAGTGAGACATGTAATATTTACTTTAAAACCTAAAAATATTAATATTTAATTTCTATTTCCAAGATAAAATTAAAAAAAATTATCCACACTTTGTTACTCATTTTTCACATATTAACATTGATTAAATTTTTACCTTTATAATTTTTTTTACAAAAGATATATGGTGACCCCTCTTAAAAAAATTAACATTCAGATACTGAATTTGGACTCCAATTAACTTAATTCATTTTTTAAACAACATAAAGATAGGTTTTAAATTTTAAAAAAATTATATATGAAAAAAATATTTTAATAATAAATATAACTTTTTAAATATTAACTATTCTTATTTTTTATTTTCTATCGATTACTATTTAAAAGATAGTTAATATATTTTTCATATAAAAAAATTGTTTTATAGAAAATTATAAATCATCTGTAAAATATTTATTTTTATTTTAATTAATGTGTATCTTATAAAAGGATAATATTTAGTATAATACATTTTTAAGATTAAATTGATTTTATTAGTTATCTAAAAACATTTGTGTAAAAAATCTATTTATTTTTAATTAAAATTGTAAATGATAAATATTTAAAAACACACATAATATATATATATATATATATGATTGATAATTTCATTTTATATCATCTTAACTTGTACATACAAAAACCTGCAAGATCGTTATGTAAGATCTAAGGACGGGATAAGTTGCAGTGGTAATTGCTAGTAGTGATTCAGCTAGAATGGATCTCATAGTTATTTACACAAGCTTGAACTCCTCCCACCAATGATTTCAATAAATCAAAAACATTTGGAGTTAATATCTATGATGGGTATAGGGAAAACCCTATTGAAGAAATCTACCTTCCAAGCTTGAACAAATGAGCCACAAAAGGAATACATATACTACATGATGTTATTTCATCTATTTTATATATTGATTTTATAATATGGATAATTATATTTATACCAAATAATTCAATGTATACATTACAATAATCATACTTTAATTATAATGTAATTTATTTTTTAATGATACCATAAAAATAATTTATCATAACTATGAAATATTAAAATTTATGGGGTGTCACATTCTCCCCCCTGAATGTAATTTTACCATTAAAATTATATTACAAAGTTTAAAATAAATTATGGTACTTTTATCTCATTATAGCTTCAGGTTACCATATTTTTCTTCAAAATTGTGGTTTCTCCACACAACATTAACCATGTCGGTGATCTTCTTTCAAAGAACCTTATCTCATATAATTACTTGCAAATTCTCATTGGCTTAACAGTACTATGAGTAATTACATGGCCTTCATAGACATATTCAAGATGGCCAAGGATGTCAATAAATTCCAAAGGGTTTTAATTAAAGTGGGAGACAATTTACCCTTTAATAATTAAATTATTAACCAAGCAAACCATAACTCAAACAACTCACTCTATGATGCATGAATAAAATCATGACATCTCAACTACTTTATCCATATCAAAACCACTCAAAAGTGTGCAATAGTGGAATAATCAATGAATATCAATGTAAATATTGGAAACCAACAACAGAATCCAATAATACCACAAGACTCCAATCTCCACATGCCCCATGCTCCAAGATCGCCAAACATCCCGAGAATCATGATGTTGTACTAAAAACGTGTGAAATATTACCTTTTCCACTCTCCCAGAAGACAGGATCTACAAAAGAACAAATGTTAAAATGAAGGGGTGAGTATATAACTTTTTAGGATATCCCCATTGAGTTCCCTACTCTTTCCACCTAGATATAAGAGTTAGTAACATTATTATAAAGCAGTACATACAAAATAATTTTCCAAAAATAATTTATAACTAAATATAAAAAAGTTCCAAAACTGTTTGCAAAAAAAAAGTGTACCATTGAAATTAAAACTAATTTTACAAAAAGATAAAATTTCCTAAAAATATTATAAATTTCTACCAATCATTTTGAAAAACCATTTTTGGCATATCTGAAGCATTCCATAACCTCATACAACCAACCATGCATGCAACATTATGACAATTCCATAATCATGAGTGGTTTCTTGTCGATATACCAAGTAATCACAAGGTAATTGTTCCCCATGTGCCATTAAAACTTTAGAAATGATCTCAAGTTCATATTTCTACCAACCCCCATATATGCAACATGAAAAAACACCACATGTGCCCAAAGATCATGGAAAAACAACCCTTTCAATAAAATCAAATTTTTATGGAATACATTTTTCATTATAACTATTATAATTTTAAATAATTTCAATAAAACATGTTTTTATTTAACCCACATGCCCAATCAAACCCATATACGTTCCAACAAATCCTCCATTTAAAATCGCCTTTTTAAATTCAAGAAACTAAAACAATCTGTACCATAATTTATCAAGATTTCACAAACCTACCAAAAATGATCAATCATCACTAAAGAGATTTATTCCATGTATAAAACCAAGATTTGACAATAAATATTTTCCAATTTACTGAATTTGAAACTAGGAATATGAATTCTAGGAATAGGAGGTGAGATTGAAGCCACCTACCTCGACGATTTTTACGAAGCTCGGCAGTGGACGAAGAACGCACAAAAAGGCGGGTCGATTCTCGATGAATGGACTTAGTTCTCTTATCCTAGAAAGATCACGAGTCAAAATTGAATTATTTGGCATCCAAAAATGTAGATATACCCACTATAGAGGTATATCTAAGAAATAATGGATATCAGAGAAGTAGATCTAAGAATATCTAAGAGAACATAAAAAATCGAGAAGGAATGGTGACCTACCTTAAGAATCAGATCAAGATTACAAGAAAGTAGCTTATATCTCTTTCTCTATCATGGAAAATACCATACTAATCCTTAAATGATGTTAAATATCTTATATATACCCACAAAAAGTGTATATAGAAGAAAAAAAAGTAGATAAGGCAATGTTTCAAAAAAACATAAAAGAACCAAGAAGATTGGCACTTACCCCGAGAATCGGGCATGAAATAACCAATAGAGGGCTCTAGGTTTTCTCCAACTCGTTTTGGGATGGTTATACAGCCTTCTAGGTAGTGAAATATCAAAATAGGGGCGTTTTCGGCCAAAAAAATATATATAGAGAAAAACTAGTAAGCTCTAAGAGAATATGATCTAGATTTGACATCTTTTCATGGTTTGAACACACGGATTTGGCCAACTGTGTATGGACCATACGACCTTCCTTTTTGTCCAAAAAAACCTTATAAAACCCAAAACACTCCCATAATTCACCTTTACCATTTTAATGGAAACACATTTGTTATAATGGAAACATCCTCCCTTATAGAAACACCCCACTTTATGGAAACACCCAAACTTATGGAAACACCCAACATTATGGAAACACCCACCATTATAGAAACACCCAAATTTATGGAAACACCCAAATTTATAGAGACACCCAAAACTATGGAAACACCCAACTTTATGGAAACACCCAAATTTATATGTCAACCCTATTCAAAGACATAACATTTAATGAACAACTCTTTTGTATAAAAACATGAGGAAAGGGTTATGTAACTGAAACCAGGGGTACTGAATTCTCCCCATCATTGGTCTTTCCATCCCTATAAAGTATAAAACAATCACTGACCAAAAAGTGTTCCAGACACTCATCTTTCATTTCATTCTCACGTTTCCAAGTCTCTTCCTGAATCTGAGCATGTTATCATAAAACCCGAACTAGGTCGATGCTTTTCCCACATTAGAATTTCTCTTGGGTATCCACGATCTGCATCAGGATATGTTCCAATGAAGCATCTGGTTCTAGTTATATGTGATCACATCTGATCACATGGTTATGATGATTTTGATACTTCTTCAACCAAGATACATTGAAAACATTATGCATTGAGCTGAACCGTGGTGAAAATGTCAAACGATATGCCACCACACCAACCCATTCCAGTATTTGAAAAGGACCTATGTATCGAGGGGATAACTTTACATACATCCCAAAATGATGATTTCCAAGCCTTATAGATATCCTAAAGAACACATTATCACTTACTATAAAGGACAGCCTTCTTCAAGGATGATCCACACAAGATTTCTGAAGACTCTAAGATGTCTCCATCATCTTTCTAATCCAAAGTACCTTTTCAGTTGTTTCTTGGAAAAGGATTGGCCTGACTAGTGAAGTCTCACCTATTTCCACCCAAAACAGTGGATAATGAAAAGGGAGTCTATACAGTTCTTCCAACAAAGCCATATGTATCAAGGCATGATGGTTTTTATTGCATTAGAACTACACTAAGGGTATATTATCATCCCATAATCCATTGAAATCCATTACATAAGACTAAAACATGTCTTCCAACATCTGTATCATCTTCTCAGACAGGCTGTGTGTCTGAGGATGATACTCTGTACTCATATTCAACTGATTCCTAAGGGATATTTTTAAGGATCTCTAGAAAAGAGATGTGAATGTTATATCTCTATCTAACATGATTGAAACTATTATTCCATGCCTATTTAACACTTCATGGATATATATTTCTGATAGATCCTCCATTGTATGAGTTTCATGAATAGGGATAAAATGGGCCAACTTGGTAAGTCGATCCATTATCACCCAAATGGAATCATGTTTTTGAACTGTTCTTGGTAGACCTATAATAAAATTCATCACTATCTGTTCCCATTTTCACAACGGTATCGGAAAAGACTACAAAATACCCACTGGTCTCTGATGCTCTAATTTAACCTGATGAAAATCTAGGCACTGCGAGACAAAATATGCCACAAACCTTTTCATGTAGCTCCTTAAAAATTGTACCTTCAACATCTTATACATCACTAGTGTACCTAAATATACATCACTAGTGTACCTAAATATACATCCCATTTTGAATGGAATTAATCATGAAGGAGTTGTTCCTGAATAGCCATAGGTACAACCATCTGATCTCTAAAATAAAAAAATAAACCTCCATTAAGTTTCTAACCCTCAATGGTCTCCCCACCATTGAGTTTTGAACTCAAAACCAGAAATTATGCATCAGATGTTTGTGCCTCTTTGACTTTATTTACCAAATCAGGAACTACTATAGTGAAAAAAAACTACAATATCACCTCGGTATTCAAATTCCAAAAGCATGTCAGCAAGAAAAAACATCAATTTCCATTCATATGAAGCTTTCTTCACCAACTAAGAATATGTATTCCTAGTTATTGCATCTTCCACCGAATTACCTTTTCCCATTATGTACATTAAGTCAAATTCCAAAATTTGGAGATACTCTGTCCATATCCATTGCCTCAAGTTCAAATATACCTATGAGAAAATGTGTTTAATGATTTTATGATCCATAAAAATATTGAATTTCTCCCCCAAGAGATAGTGATTTCAGGTCTTTAAATCATGAACAACTACAGCAAACTCCAAGTCATGTGTTGGGTAATTCTTCTCATGTACCCTCAACTGCCATGAACCATAAACAACCACATGGTATCATTGAATGAGAACAAAACCCATCCCAGATCCTAAAGAATCCAAGTACACCACATAACCCTATTCTGATTCGATTAAAAATAAGATAGGTGACAATGTAAGATGACCTTCATCTCCTGGAATGACTTCCGTCATTCCTCTATCCATTGGAATAGAGCGTTATTCATTGTAAGAGCTATCATTGGCGAAGATAGACTTGATAAATCATGAAAAAAGCATCAGTATTAGCAAGATATACCCAGAAAACATTTTATATAAAAGAAATTTTTTAGTAGTTTCCAGGATATAACTGCTTCTATATTTTTTGGATCCACTAAAACTGTATTTTCAGAAATGACATGGTCAAGAAAGCATACCTCCTATATCCAAAAATCACACCATGATAATTTAGCATACAAATGGTGATCTCTTGTGATTTTCAACACTATCACCAAGTGTTCCCCATGCTCAGCCTATATCTTTGAATAAACCAAGATGTCGCCAACAAACACCACAAAAAAGTAATATAGATATCACTAAAATATCTAATTCATGAAATCCATGAAGACTGTTGGTGCATTAGTTAGAATGAAAGGCATGACTATATATTCCTAGTGGCCATATCAACATTTGAAATTTGTCTTTAGAATATATTCAATCCAAACTCGCAATTGGTGATATCATGATTGCAATTCAATTTTAGAGAACCATAAGCTCCCCTTAATTGATCGAACAGATCTTCAATGCCTGGAAGTGGATATTTTTTCTTTATTGTAACTTAGTCCAGCTTGCGATAATCAACACACAGCTGGAGTGTTCCATCCAATTTCTTCACAATCAAGACTGGTGATTCCCATGGAGATGTACTTGTCCTAATGAAACCTTTTCTATCCATATATTCTAACTACACTTTCAATTACCTTATCCCTATTGGTTCATCCTATAAGAGAGAAGGGAAATCAGTCTGGTCCCTGGAAGTAGATCAATTCTAAACTCCACTCCCCTTATAGGTGGTAACCTAGATAATGTTTTGGTAAAGACATCTGGAAATTGATCAAACATTGCTGGAAAACTTGTTTCCTTGATTTCTTCCATCGCTTCCAAAGTCAATGTGGCCAACTAATAAAACATTTGTCCCACCATTGGTGATGACAGGCTCTTTGCACCTTGGTTTACAATAATCGTTCCTCTGAAAAGATTCTCAACTTTATCCTCAGTCATGAAACTAACTATTCTCTTATAACAGTCGACGTGATCCTTAAATGTTGTCACCCAATCCATACCCAGTATTACTTCATATACATCCATCTCCATCACCGAGAAGTTCCATTTAAACTCAAATCCAACAAATAGTTCTAGAACAATCTCTACACAAGAAGTCTTAACAATCTCTTTCACTGAGGGGAGTTTGGAGTTTTATCATATAAGATATCATTTCATGTTTTAAACATACCAAATAGGTTCCCCACTTCCTCTTCATCTTAGTACTAGAGTTCTTATCTCCTCTAGTGAAGAAAACATTTCTTGCTCCACTTGGATTTTCAATAGTGACATATATCGTAAATAGAGTATCTAGTTACTATATGAACTCAATGGTTTGAAAAGTTTGAGTGATTGTACAGATTTTCTATTGGTTCACTTATGGCTTGGGTGCAACCAAATTCTCTAAAGCCTCTTCTAACTAGTTCCTATGACAAGTATTACATTCCATTTTATAAACCGACAACAAACTCTATAATTATCACTCTCTAAAAACTAATGTATTAGCATTTCAAATTCTATCACATTAACTATCACAACCACGTTTTCAAAAAAATAATTCTCCGTGTTTAACAATTTTTTAAAAATCAAACAATTTTCAAAATACTATATCCATTTTGTTTTTCAAAATCTCTTTCATTTGAAAAATAAAATCTTCATTTTTCAAAAAAATCATATTTTCACAAATCATAAATCATTATTCCAAATGGTGTAGGAAATCCTAGTGGAAATTCATTTATCTATAGTGCATTCCATGATCATCTCTTTGTCTAAACACATGATAATGTGATTTCAAAATTCTAGAAGTGGGTCCAAACACTTATGTACCCAACTCCTTGGTAACATGAAGTTCAGCGTAAAAGTGTTGGCGAAGTCCTTTTATTCTATACATTTAAAGTTCTGAAAATCCTACTCCTTTCTATGATTCCAAACCAAGGAATATACAAGAAGGAATTTCATCACCAAAACCTAGAACACTGATAAATACTTATTAGTCAAGGACAGAACTAGCTAATACCATTTTTAATAACCTGATAATTCTCATTATCATGAGAGTACAATGAGTCATTACATGGAATTAAGAGACATCCCCAAGATTCCAAAGGGAAGCAATAAATTTTAAAGGGTTTGAATGAATGTTGGGGACTATTTACCCTTTAATAATAAAACTATTAACAAAGAAAACCATAATCGAACAACTCATTATATGATGCGTGAATAAAAGAAAGACATCTCATGTAACACCCCGAGCTTCCACGATACGCTTCTCTTTCAATAATGCAATAGCTTGCATTGTACGCAAGTTCGAGATTCTAACACACCACGACCAATCAAAATATTCATTATGAATAGTAATACCCACTTTTTGAAATTATATATATATTTTATATTTCAAAATAGACTTCATTTTTGGATTCAGGATATTGAAATTAGCCTATGTTAAATTTTTGGTATTTTTCTGAGAACATCCAACTTTTTATGAATAGTGAAAAATACTTAAAAACAACTTTTTTTAATAAAAATAATTTATAGTGATAAATTATACTATTGAGTGGTTTTAAACTATAATTAGAATATATTTTTACCATTTTATCAAATGGTGGTCATTAGAGTAAATTTCACTTTGAAATTGGACATAAACAATTGTCAATCTTTTGATATATATTGTTTCTTAAAAACACACTATTTGTTGTGACAACAGGAATTAATTATAAAATTAATTAATGCAACTTATATGTTTGTAATTTTTTAAAATAGATATAATTTTTTAATTCTAAATATAAATTATAGCTTAGGGTGAAATTTTGGCATTATTCTGAAAAACATCATTTTTTGATGAATAGTGAAACCACAAAGTGGTGGTTAAAAAAATGATTTATCGTTTAAATGAAACATTACCACTTCTGTGATTTGATTTCCAAAAATCCACCATACCTGGTTATCATTAAGAAGTAAAATGTGGTTCAATGGGATTAAAATAATTTTTCGGTGAATAATAACTTTTAAGTTTAATTAATCGCGATTAAAGTTAATTAGTGAAATTTAAGGTAAAAATGATATTATAAAAATATGAAAATACCTTTACACTTGTCATACCCCTATTTTATGAGTCATGTCCGACAAATACAATCCATGGGTCAACTTGGGGACCCCATAGAGCCACTTTGGTTGGAAAATGGCATTAAAAACTTTTTATTTAATGTTAAAATAAAAATGTCACAAACATGAGTTCTTTTACTAAAACAATATTTCAATGGGGTTATAAAAGTAATATTTTTGACTATAAATATTAATTAGAAAGATAAAAAGATTTACTACATCATGATATTTGTTTTTTAATTTTTATACATTAAATAAATTAAAAATTTTATGACACAATAATGATGCAGCGATTACCTCATTAATTAACGATTTAAATAAAATGGAAAGATAATGTAAAATATAAGGTCTAAACATGTCAAAAACCTATTTTATGAGTATATTTCGAACCCTGATCACCTTATACTAGAAATATATCATTTTGGGACCTTTATAATCCGAAAATAATTTCATAATAAAGTAACATTTCAATCTTTCCAAGAGTGCACCTTATCTCCTCTTATAAAAGGCCCCCACCTATACCACCTTATTCACACCATCAAGCCATTTGGCTCGGCCAAACTCTGCCCAAATACTCTCTCATATTCCCTATATTACTCCTAAAAGCCTCACATTGGGCATAACTCTTCCCAAGTAAGCCTTTGGCTCAAATCAAAAAAGAGTTACCCGATTTTAAGTTAATGTCTTCTCTTATGTTATTTTGTTTTATTTTGCTTCTCCAACCCCCTAAAGTATTTTTATTAATTTATTTTGTAACAACAACAGTATCCTAAATATAATAGGATGTTTTTATAAGAAGTATTCGAGCTACACTTACACACACCTACATCTAATGGTTAAAGAGCATACTTTTTCTGTGGATGGCGAATTTCTTCCTCACGAAACGACGATTGTTCAATATTATTTTAACACCTCTAATGGTGTCCATTATGATGAAACTATTTTTATATATGATATATATTATTTTTTTGTTTTCATTATGATTCTGTATTTTTCATTTAAGACATTACTTTATGATTTCCATTATGGGTAAACGCGATAATTTCATTTTAGGAAGTGCGGACTACCGCCCCCTCAAAGTGATTTGAATCGTTAATACTATATGTGGGATGTATAATGGATGGAGTAAATGATATTATATATGATATTATACTGTAATTATAATATTACTTTATAGCATTATGATTTCATTCCATTAAATACGAAATAGAAATGAAAGTAGTGTTCATGCGTACGTACGGCTTACCGTCTCCATGAACGGTGCATTTCATTTCTTACCTCTAAATGTTATGTAATATTATAAATACATGTATATACTGGATATATATGATATATATATGATATCCACATCATGAATATAATTCTGGATATAATGGATATTTCACCACATGAACAACTTGCAATTATAAGAAGTTTATTTTTGACTCAAGTACCAAAGATCGACAAAACAACTGTTATTAATATAAATAATTACATAATTTTTATAACATGGTAATAAGTGATATAAAAGGAATAATAAACTTTAAAATGGTTCTTAAGCAATTATAAATTAACTCTAGTTTATTATTCATGAGGTTAAAGAATGATCGAGTCAAGTCAGACACGAGGTAAGGGAACTTCTTAACCCAATTTCCATTCTTTGGGTTAATCTTCTACTTTCAAATTATTCCATGATATTATTTTGTATTATCCTGTATTTGTACTTTATTTATTCGTAGTTATAGTGAATAAACATAATAGATCTATTTTATTTTAAAAAATGATCTTTGTAAGGGAACTTCTTAACCCAATTTCCATTCTTTGGGTTAATCTCCTACTTTCAAATTATGCCATGATATTATTATGTCCTATCTTCTATTTGTACTTTATTTTTGTGTACATATAGTAAATACACATAATAGATATATTTTATTTTAAAAAATGATCTTTGTAATGTAACTTCTTAACCCAATTTCCATTCTTTGGGTTAATCTCCTACTTTCAAATTATGTCATGATATTATTATGTCCAATATTGTATTTGTACTTTATTTATGTGTACCTATAGTGAATACATATAATAGATCTATTTTATTTAAAAAAATGATCTTTGTAAGGGACTTCGTCTGAATCTCCTTTCATAGAGGCATACTTGGTTTTATACACAACTTTCCCTTATACATTATATAAACCCCTTTGACTTTTACTTTTATTCAAAAGGAATATTTTTATACGAAGCATTTTTACTAAACGACAAAAGGAATATTTTTTCTTACGTATGTGGTGACAACGACTTCTCCGCCGCTGTGACTATTATTTGAGTTTCAGCTTCCTCTCTAAGAGATATTTTTTTAAAAGAAAAATAAATACAAAGATTTAATTTTCTTTTATTTTGGTATTGAAAATTGTTTTAAAAGTGTTTTTTATTATATCAATGTGTTGTATTGATATCATGTGATTGAAATGTGGAAATGTTATGTTACCTTTATTCATGTTTTATGTTATAAGATTACATTATGGTTTATGATATGTTTAAACCTGTACATATGAGGAATGCATTGGACTTAATAAGAGATGGGTGGAGCCCGCTATAGCTCCTCGATGCATCAGCAGGTCTCATGAGACAAACTAGTGTCTTAGAATGAGGCCTTGACAAAATATTATTTGTAGTCTTGGCACGAGGCCTTGGCTACGTGGTTATGATAGTCTGGAATTATGCATTACATCATTATGAAAGTTGTTATTGATATTTCATGTGGATATTAGACCAGTAGAATATCCTTGTGAATAAGTAAATGACATTATATCATTTTACATTTTCCATATTATGTTGAAGATCATGTTTAAAAGGATTTTTTTAGTTATAAATTATCTTAAATGTTTATGTTTATTTATGAAAGCTTCAGCTATATTGTTATCCTTACTGAGCATCTAAGCCCACCCCTTTCAGTGTTTTAATTTTTCCAGGATGTGAAGAAGTATATTATAAATGACCTGTAGGGATAGTATGAGGGGATATTAAGACAACATGTTGTTGTAGTTTTGTGTTACTTTATGATGTAATGTAAGACATATGAATGTATCTAGTGTTTCCAAGGCTACTAAACAAATCGTTCTTTCGAGACTTGATCATTTGTGATCATGCCAATGTTACGCAATAATGCACCAACTCTGGGTAACTAGGGTCGGGGCGTTATAGTTGGTATCAGAGGCAGTTTAGTACTAACCTTGGAGGCTAGATTTAGATAAACTCTGATTAGAGAACATAGCCCTAAGATAAACATTGAGGATTAGTATAGAAGAACTTCCTAGAATTTTGGTATTATAGAGATTTTGTGAGTTTTTTGAGAAATACATTCCTGTCTTGATACGACCAGGTAGAGGTGGCTCTGGAACAGATGTACGTAGGGGTAAAACCCGAAAACACCGCTTTGAGCTAGACTCAAACGGGAACTGGTGCACGACAATGGGCCTTGCTGCACTCTTGGTTATGACACTCCCAGGAGATATGCTTAGGATAATTCTCACTTTCTTTAAAAACCATTATGAATGGTTTCTGAATATATACTTCCTCAAAGAAAACATCTTTTTTATGATTATGGATTATATCTATAAATCGTTCAATTTATGTCAAGTGTTTTACAAGTATGGAATTATGTATTTTGATTCATAAACTAATCTAGTTTATGCCATTGTTTAGAAATGGAGCCTAGTGGACGGAATGAAAACCGTATCAATGCACTCACTCCACGTAGGGATTGCCCTCCTGCTCAAGACAATTATTGTGGAGCTGGAGATACAACTGGTGCTGATCACCTTATCACCATACTGGGACAACTCACTTAGGTTATGAATAATAACCTTACTTGTATGGAGCACCCTGATCCGCAACGTGGAGGATCAATGTTAGAACGCTTCATGAGACAAAAAACACCAACATATAATGGGGGTACAAATCGATTAGTAGATGAGAAATGGATAAACTCCTTAGAGAAAATATTTCATGCCTTGGAGAGTAGAGAAAGGGAAAAGGTTATCATGGCAGTTTACCGCCTCACAGGAGATGCTGATCAATGGTGGTCATTGATTCAAAACACAAAGGAAGATGATGAAGTATCAAATATGGAATAGAGGGAGTTCAAAGAACCTTTCTTAGAAAAATACTTCCCTCGTGACCATCGAGCATATATGAAAAGGCAATTTCTGAGTCTAAGACAAAAGAAGGATGAGAATGTCGCAAAATATGAGGCTAACATTACAAGGTTAGCGAGGCATTCTGCAGATTATATACGTAACCCAAGAAGTAAGATTGACCGTTTCTTTGATAGGTTAAAACCATTTCTCCGTCGAGCTTTAGTATCACAATCTTTCTCAACGTATGAAGATATAGTCTCGTGTTCTATCAAGTCAGAAAAGGAATTCTATAAATCTTATGACAATAAAGTAAAGCAATAGAAGAAGATAACAATGGAGCAAGAGACAGATAAAGGGAAAAAGGGATAGAAGGATTTTCCATTATGCGATAATTGTGGGAAGAATCGCCCCAGTACTTGCCAAAAAAATGGGAGTTTGTTATAAATGTGGAGAAAAAGGTCACCAGTCTCATGATTGTAAGGGAACGAAAGAGGCTATTAATGTTGAATGCTACAATTGTATGGAAATTTGGAATTATACAAATGAATGTCCTAATCTTCAGGGAAACTTACCTTAGAAAAGGCCAAGGGGACAAGGACAATCTTATGTTGTTACTACAGTTGAAGTGGAAAAATTAAAGTATTGGTGCTTTTAGACTCAAGGATTATATTCTGGTTATAAGAATAATGTGATATATATAAGGATTTTACTACAGTACTAGTTTTTTTCATTAAGGTTTTAATATGATGAAGTTAATAAAATTTTTATATGTGACAATAAGAGAAACATTACTTTGTTTGAGGAATCTGATGATATAATTGATTTTGGAATTTAGATACCTTTTTGAGAAAGTCTGGAAAAAGGTATTTGGATAACTATAAATGTTGGAATGGATTAAGTTGAACTTTGGATAGTATCGTTTAAGGTTAAAACATTTATGAAGATCATTTTTTGAATATTATAATACTATAGTATAGGAAAAGGACAACCTGTTGGTTGGAGGATGACCCTTCGCGTCGGACAAAGCTGCAGGAATCGAACCCACAACCATAGTGTGACAGGCCTTTATTACCTACCACTAGCCTACATGAAGTCCCTGGTTACTACAAAATAGTTTTACTAATCTAAATGGTATGTTGTAATATTTAGATCCTTATACAAATAGGATAAATAGAATATTTTTGAGTTCTATTACCATTTGGAGTGAAAGATGGGTTTGTGGTAAAAAAAATTTATAAAATGAACATCTATATGGAAAGTAAGTATATTTCCTTACGTTCTTATTAAATCTCCTAAATAAATTCCTCAAATTTATGAAAGGTAACTTAAAACAAAAATGTTGTCGGTTAACTTTTCCAATTGGGGAAGCAATGAGCGTTTAACCAATCGCAAGTTTGTGATTTTATTTTGGTTAACTTTATCCTAATCCTATTTTCTACAACTTTCCTTCAGACCTTGATGGTTTGTTTTTCCTTCATATCCATATTTTCATAGAATATTATTATGGGCTATCTCGGGTGACCTTTGTACTTCTCTTTCATTCTTTTAAAGTTATATTTTTATTAACCCTATTTCTGATGTGGGTTTTCCACAAAGGTATTTTCTATTTTAGACCATTTATTTTCAGAGAAAATTTTCAAACTGCGAGGGCGCAATTTATTGAAGGAGGGGAGAATGTAGCACCCCGAGCATCCACGATATGCTTCTCTTTCAATAATGCAATAGCTTGCATTGTACGCAAGTTCGAGATTCTAACACACCGCGACCAATCAAAATAGCCATTATGAATAGTAATAACCACTTTTTGAAATTATATATATTTTATATTTCAAAATGGACTTCATTTTTGGATTCAGAATATTGAAATTATCCTATGTTGAATTTTTGGTATTTTTCTGAGAACTTCCAATTATTTATGAATAGTGAAAAATACTTAAAAACAACTTTTTTAATCAAAATAATTTATAGTGATCAATTATACTATTGAGTGGTTTTAAACTAAAATTAGAATATATTTTTACTATTTTATCCAATGGTGGTCATTAGAATTAATTTCACTTTGAAATTGAACATAAACAATTGTTAATCTTTTGATATATATTGTTTCTTAAAAACACGCTATTTATTGTGACAATGGGAATTAATTATAAAATTAATCAATGAAACTTATATGTTTGTAATTTAGTAAAATAGACATCATTTTTTAATTCGGAATATCAATTATATCTTAGGGTGAAATTTTGTCATTGTTTTGAAAAACATCAATTTTTGATGAATAGTGAAACCACTAAGTGGTGGTCAAAAAACTGATTTTTCATTTAAATGAAACATTACCACTTATGTGATTTTATTTTCAAAAATCCAACATACATGGTTTTCATTAAGAAGTAAAATGTAGTTCAATGGGAGTAAAATAATTTTTTTGTGAATAATAACTTTTAAGTTTAATTAATCGCGATTAAAGATAATTAGTGAAATTTAAGGTAAAAATGACATTATAAAAATATGAAAATACCTTTACACTTGAACTACCCCTATTGGATGAGTCATGTCCGACCAAGAAAATCCATGGGTCAACTTAGGGACCCCATGGAGCAACTTTGGTAGGAAAATGACATTAAAAACTTTTTATTTAATGTTAAAATAAAAATGTCACAAACTTGAGTTCTTTTACTAAAATAATTTTTAAATGGGGTTATAAAAGTAATATTTTTTACTATAAATATTAATTAGAAATATAAAAAGATTTCCTACATAATGATATTTTTTCTATAATTTTTAGTCATTAAATAAATTAAAACTTTTATGACACAATGATGATGCAACGATTACCTCATTAATTAATGATTTAAATAAAATGAAAAGATAATGTCAAATATAAGGCTTAAACTTGTCAAAAACCTATTGTATGAGTGTATTTATAACATGTATCACCTTATCCTTGAAATATATCATTGTGGGACCTTTATAATCCGAAAATCATTTCATAATAAAGTAACATTTCAATCTTTCCAAGAGTGCCCCTTCTCTCCTCTTATAAAAGGCCCCCACCTCTACCACATTATTCACAGCTTCAAGCCATTTGGCTCGGCCAACCTCTGCCCAAATACTCTCCCAACTTCCCTATCTTACTCCTAGAAGCCTAACTTTGTGCATAACTCTTCCCAAGGAGGACTTTGTGGCTCAAATCAAAAAAGAGTTACCCGATTTTAAGGTAATGTCTTCTCTTATGTTATTTTTTTTATTTTGCTTCTCCAACCCCCTAAACTCTTTTTATTAATTTCTTTTGAAACAACAACAGTATCCTAAATATACTAGGATGTTTTTATAAGTAGGATTCGAGATACAATTACACACACCTACATCTAATGGTTAAAGAACATACTGTTTCTGTGGATGACGAATTTCTACCTCACGAAACGATGATTGTTCAATATTCTTTTAACACCTCTAATGGTGGCCATTATGATGAAAAAAATTTTATATATGATATATATTATGTTTTTGTTTTCCTTATGATTATTTATTTTTCATTTATGGCATTCCTTTATGATTTCCATTAGGGGTAAATGCGATAATTTCATTTTAGGAAGTGCGGACTACCGCCCCCTCAAAGTGATTTGAATCGTTAATACCATATGTGGGATGTATAAAGGATGGAGTAAATTATATTATATATGATATTATACTATAATTATAATATACCTTTATATCATTATGATTTAATTCCATTAAATATGAAATAGAAATGAAAGTAGTGTTCATGCGTACGTACGACTTACCGTCTCCATGAACGGTGTATTTCATTTCTTACCTCTAAATGTTATGTAATATTATAAATTCATGTATATACTAGATATATATGATATATATGATATCTAAATCATGAATATAATTCTGTATATAATGGATGTTTCACCACATGAACAACTTTCAATTATAAGAAGTTTATTTTTGACTCAAGTACCAAAGATCAACAAAACGACTATTATTAACATAAATAATTATATAATGTTCATAACATCGTAATAAGTGATATAAAAGGAATAATAAACATTAAAAAGGTTCTTAATCAATTATAAATTAACTCTAGTTTATTATTCAGGAGGTTAAAGAATGATCGCGTCAAGTCGGACACGAGGTAAGGGAACTTCTTAACCCAATTTCCATTCATTGGGTTAATCTTCTACTTTCAAATTATTCCATGATATTATTATTTCCTATCCAATATTTGTACTTTATTAATGTGTACTTATAGTGAATACACATAATAGATCTATTTTATTTTAGAAAATGATCTTTGTAAGGGAACTTCTTAACCCAATTTCCATTCTTTGGGTTAATCTCCTACTTTCAAATTATGCCATGATATTATTATATCCTATATTATATTTGCACTTTATTTATGTGTACTTATAGTGAATACACATAATATATCTATTTTATTTTAAAAAATGATCTTTTTAAGGGAACTTCTTAACCCAATTTCCATTCTTTGAGTTAATATCCTACTTTCACATTATGTCCTGATATTATTATGTCCTATCTTGTATTTGTACTTTATTTATGAGTACCTATAGTGAATACACATAATAGATATATTTTATTTAAAAAAATGATCATTGTAAGGGAATTCGTCTCAATCTCCTTTCATTGAGGAATATTTGGTTTTATACACAACATTCCCTTATATGGTGTATAAACCCCTTTGACATTTACTTTTATTCAAAAGGAATCTTTTTATACGAAGCTTTTTTACTAAACGACAAAAGGAATATTTTTTCTTACGTATGTGGCGACAACGAATTCTCCGCCGCCATGACTATTATTTGAGTTTCAGCTTCCTCTGTAAGCCATAATTTTTTTTAAATGAAAAATAGATACCAAGATTTAATTTTATTTCATTTTGGTATTGAAAATTGTTTTTAAAGTATTTTTTATTATATCAATGTGTTGTATTGATATCTTGTGATTGAAATGTGGAAATGTTGTTTTTCGTTTATGCATGTTTTATGTTATACAATTACGTTATGGTTTATGATATGTTTAAACCTGTTCATATGAGGAATGCATTGGACTTAATAAGTGACGGGTGGAGCCCGCTCTAGCTCCTCGATGCATCGGCAGGTCTCATGAGACAAAATAGTGTCTTGGCATGAGGCTTTGACAAAATATTATTTGAAGTCTTGGCACGAGGCCTTGGCTACGTGGTTACGATAGTCTGGCATTATGCAGTCCATCATTATGAAAGTGGTTATTGATATTTCATGTGGTTATTTGACCTACAGAATATCCATGTGAATAAGTAAATGGCATTATATCATTTTACATTTTCCATATTATGTTGATGTTCGTGTTTAAAATGCTTTTGTTTTAGTTATACATTATCTTAAATGTTTATGTTTATTTTTGAATGCTTCCGCTGTATTGTTATCCTTACTGAGCATCTAAGCTCACCCCTTTTAGTGTTTTAATTTTTCCAGGATGTGAAGAAGTATATTATGAATGACCTGCCGGGATAGTATGAGGGGATATTAAGACAAGATTTTGTTGTAGTTTTGTTTTACATTAGGATGTAATGTAAGAAATATGAATGTATCTAGTGTTTCCAAGGCTACTAAAATAATCGGTCTTTCGAGACTTGATCCTTTGTGATCATGCCAATGTTATGCAATAATGCACCGACTCTGGGTAACTGGGTTCGGGGCGTTACATCTCAACTACTTTATTCTTATCAAAACCACTCAAAAGTATACAATAGATGAAGACTCAAAAAATATCAATGTAAATAGTGGAAACCAAATAAAGACTTTAAAAAATCACAAGGCTCAAAGCTCTATATTCCCCATGCTCCAAGATCACCAAACAGACCAAGCATCGTGAAGTGGTGCTAAAAACCTGTGAAACATTACCTTTTCCCCTCACCTGGAAGATAGCATCTGGAAAGGCTCCAAAGTACCAAATCAGGGGTGAGTATACAACTCAGTATGATATCCCCAATGACTTCTCTACTCATTCCACTAGGATATAACATTTAGAAATATTACTATAAAATAGTTCACACAAAACAATTTTCCAATATAGTTTATAACTAAATATAAACAAGTTCCAAAACTGTTTGCAACAAAAGTGTACCATTGAAATTAAAAACAATTTTCTAGCAAGTTAAAATTTCATAAAAATTGTATAAATGAATTCCAATCATTTTTAAATAACCTTTTTGGCATACCTGAACTATTCCACAATCCCAAGCAACCAACCATGCATGCTACGTTATGACAGTTCCATATCCATTAGTAGTTTCTCATCGATCAACCGTGTCATCACAAGTTAATTGTTTCCCATGTGTAATTAACACTTTTTAACTGAGAACAGGTTCATATTTCAACCAATCCCCATATAGGCAACATGAAAACACACCACATATTCCCAAAGTTCAATCTAAAACAACCCTTTCAATAAAATAACCTTTTTATTGCAATCATTTTCCATTAAAACTATTATAATTCCAGTTCATTTAAATAAAACGTATTTTTTTAAAACCCATAACCAATCAAACCATTTAGAAGTTCCAAAAAATCCACCATTTAAATACACTATTTTAAATTCTAGAAACTAAAACAATGTGCACTGTAATTTATCAAGATTTCACAAATCTATGAAAAATGAAAAAAAATCACTAAAGAGATTTATTCCATGTATCAAACTAAGATTTCACAATAAATATTATCCAATTTACGCATTTTAAAACTAATATAACCAATTATAGGAATAAGATATTATTGCGAATCCACCTACCTTGATGGTTTTGACGAAACTCGACAACGTACGAAGAATGCAAAAGAAGGCCGTTCAATTATCCAAGAACGGACATAACTCTATTATACTAGAAAGATAAAGAATCAAAGATGAATGATTTTTCATCCAAAAAAGTAGATCTACCCACAATAGATAAATATCAGAGAATGAATGGAGATTATATAAGTAGATATAAGCCGATCTAAGAAAACGTGACAAATCAGAAAAGAATGGTGACACACCTCAAGAATCGGATCAAGATTCCAAGAAAGCGTCTTATATATCTTCCTCTATCATGAAAAACATCATATGTATCCTAAAGGGATGTTAAGTAACTTATATATACTCACAAGAGGTTTATATCTAAGAAAACGAGAAGGAGAGAAGGAGGTGTTTTAAGAAAATTTAAAAGAACCAAGAATATCGGCACTTT
The DNA here is from genome assembly GCA_963277665.1 of Viscum album. Taxonomy (NCBI): domain Eukaryota; kingdom Viridiplantae; phylum Streptophyta; class Magnoliopsida; order Santalales; family Viscaceae; genus Viscum; species Viscum album. The sequence goes on from OY728156.1 coordinate 1,114,191,850, forward strand.
CCCCAAGTGTCGGGTTTGAAATCACAAATGGAGGGCTCTAGGTTTGATCCAACTCATGTAGGTAGGGTTATATAGAATTATAGGGAAATAAATCATGAAATAGGGGCTTTTTTAAGACAAATAAATATATAGTGAAAAAATGAGTAGGATCCTAGAGAATATGATATAGATTTAACCTCTGTGCATGGTTTGACCACACGGTTTGGGACAACCGTGTATGGACCGTGCGACCATCTTTTTGTCCCAAAGATCTTTATTAAACCCCCAAAACCCCCCATCCTTCACCTTTATCCTTTTTATGGAAACAAATTTTTTTAGGGAAACATAATCTTCTATGTAAACTCCCCACTTTATAAAAAACACAACTTTATGGAATCACCAATCTTTATGGAAACACCCAACATTGTGGAATCACCCAACAATATGGAAACCACCAACATTATGGAAACATCCAAATTTATGTAAAAACCCAAATTTATATGTCAAACCTATTCAATAACCCAACATTTTAAGAAACACCTCTCTTTTGTAAAAAAAATGAGAAAATTGTTATGTACCCAAAATTGGGGGTACTATATCTCCCATATTCATAATCTCTATCGGTTCATCCTATTATGATAAACCATGTTCAAAGTACACACCATATGATCTCAATACATGTGATGGATCTAGTTTGTAAATCCTTAAATGTGATTTAAGGAACACATCATGCACCTTTGAGAGATGTGAAGGATGTTCTATAAGATAATATATAACCATCAAATAATCAACAATATCAAAGGGAATAATGATTTTTTTGCTCAACCTCCATTTCTTCCCATATCTCACAGACCACTTCTGACGTTATATATGAAGGAATAGATTTTCACAAACTTCAAAACACCAAATCTAATCAATAGTTATTTGTATATATCTTCTGAATTTTTTCTTCTTTCATATATTTTTGAATTGTTTTTACCTTTTTTGTCATGTCTCAATTAAGAACATGTCCCAATTGCCACCTTTCTAAAAAATTATCCAACGATGTTGGAGTCATATATGTTATATCATATAGAGTCTTAGATGGATCTATACGAATTTAATAGTTGAAACTATTATTATATAAGAACTCTACTAGAAAAATTTATTGATCCAAACTTCCTTTGAAATATTTTAAGAAAGATATTAGCATATCTTCAGATGTGTCGATAGTCTGTTTAGATTGAAAATCATTTTTTTAATGATAATCAATTTTAAAACATAGAACTATTACCAATGCTTAGTGAGTAATCCTCCAAAAATTTTATGTGAGCCTTGGATAATAATAATATATAATTTGAATTTTTATTCCATATAGTCTTTACAAATCCATTATTTATAACATAGAATGTACATCAAGTGAGAAGTATTCCCAAATAGTAATTAAGTTTGTAGTATTTGTAAGTCTATCCACAACATCCCAGAAAGAATTTAGTATTTATATGTCCTTTAAACATCAATGATGAAATCATTTATGATGTTCTTACACCTCCATATTAGTATAGGTAATGGTATCATCATTCTATTATATTTCAAATGTTCAATAACTGCATGCTTACACACCAAACCATAAGATAAATAAAATAAAATCTCCCTCCTCATGTTGTCCCACTAGAAGTGATGCTTGATATCTATACACATCAGTGAGATTGTAGGAATAATAAAGAATAATATAATTTTTTCTCATCCAAAACCTCCTTCTTCATTTCTCGTTTGGTTGGGACACATATCCAGGTACCAAATAAAATAATTATATCTCCATCAAGAAAGAAATATATAGTTTTGTTTAATATTATTCTATAGATTCATTTCATATTTGTGATACTCATTAATCATTACATATATGGATGGTTGATAAATCATTTGGGTAGGGTTGGATGTTTCCCCTTCCTTTATGATGGCCAAACTGATCCTTGAAACATCATAAAAATCGGTTCCCCATTCAATCCTAATTAAGGATAGGGTATCATGATCCTTTCTATGAATAGAATCCTTCACATTATTCAAATTCCCATGGTATTAATGTATTTAGAAATAATAGACTTTGATAAGATTAAATTTCCACATTTGGATCATCTTTGTATTCTTCGTTGTGAATATATATCTTATTTCTTTTTATTAGTATAGAATAGAATTTTTCTCCATAGAGAAAATGCCATAAAATTTTCAATGAATATACAACTTCCTTAAGCTCCAGATCATGAATTGGATATTTTGACTTAATATTATTTTATAAACATGAAGCATTAACTATTACCTTGTCATCTTATTTAAGGATGCATCTCAATCCCTTAATTTAGGTGTCTTTGTAGGTTATAATCCCTTCCCCACTACCTGGTAATGTAATTACATGTGTAGTGACTAATCTCTTATTATGATCCCTAACGTTTTTCACATATTGTTATATCTAGATAAACATCACTCCATTCCTTTTCAAATTGGTTAGAGGATTATACAATCACAAAAAATTTCTCACAAATCACAAATTGTATATGGATAATAAAATAAAAAAAATGAATTTCTATCAAAATGGTTGGTCTTGATGGTTCTTTGATCACATCAACCCTTGGGGAATCTAAAAATATACCCTCCATTATGATCATAGGACCTAATAGGGGTATATTTTTCTTCAAAGATTCATAAAATATGAAAAGAGAATATAATTTATCCTTTTATAGGGTCTTTAGAACAATCCTAAAATTAAATTCATGTTCTTATTTTCTATGAGAATATAATAGAATTTTATTGATAAAGACAACCATTTTTTATTTAAGGAAATATCCATAAATCATATTTATAAAATCTATAAAGAGATCAGGGGAGTTTTTTAGTTCGAATGTAATCACTAGAAATTTATAGCATCCATACATTGTGAGGAATATTATATTTGATATGTCTATTATTTTTACCCTTACTGTATGGTACTCATATCAAATATCCAGCATCAAGAAGTATTGAAATCATCTAGGTTAGTCACTCAAATCATCCTGATGATGTAGTGGATAAATTTTCTTCGTCATGATATTTTTAAGCTCATGACATGTCACAACCAAGCCTTATGGGGCCCGAGCCACAACTCCCCCAAGCCCGCATTCAATAAACTAGGGGATGAATACTAGAACTAAGTAGAAAAATCCCACAAATGGGAGGAATTAGCTTAAGGTACCAGTACACATGCACCCTCAACCACTGCCATGAAATAGTGAAGAGATGTAAATTTTAGTAAACTAACTTGCATGCATACATCTTTCCCAAACCTAAGTATAATAGAATTACAAAAAATTTAAAGGGTAAAAACACCCACCCACCAAAAACTATAAAACCATCCAACCTCCCTAGAAGAGGGGGATCACTATCAAATGAAACTACTAGAATGATGATCCGACCTGCTCTGGTAAACACCTTGATCGGTCAAGCTCACTGAGCTTATCCTTTCATTGGTCCACTAAGGACTCTGTCAAAATTATTTTGGTCTGCATAAGACACAACATCCATAGGAAAATACCGTGCTAGGTTGAGTATAAAAATACATAATAGGAAATCCAAAACCCAAAAATAAAAGGAGTAATTGAAATGAAACAGTCCACTCAACCTAGTCTGAGGGAACCCAAATGACAGAGAAACTCCATCTCAAACCATCCTCAGCTATACATGACTAGACACCTCAATTCATAAGGACATCCAACCAAGACACATGACTACACTATAAGGACTCCCAGAATCACCTAGATATACTCGTCTTAGACACCAAGTCTTATGAGGTCCCCACCTCATATCTACAAATTGGATTCTACTAGAGGCTATAAACGTAACACACAACTAGGAGAACAAACTGCATGTGATCTACAATCAAAGATGGAACCCCATCTAAGAGATATACTCCATTTGGTACAAATCTACCATTCCTAATGGTACGTCTGAGACTACACGCTCCATCGAGATCAACTCACTAATCCATACTCATATTCCCAACACCAAAGGTTATTCCATTCATATATTGTGCCCTAGTCAAGGTTATAAGAACACAATTAGAGAGGCTCACACCACACCACTACACACAGTTGAGAGAGAACTACTCGAGACAATGCACCATGTGAAACCTCTCTAAATAGAGAGTAGATAAACCCACACCTCATCCCAAACCCATAGTTTAGGGAGTAATATCTTTTAAGCATCCCATGAAACATCCATCACTCTTATATGGGGTTCTTCTCACCAAAATCCATTGATAGATAACTAACTCAAAACTTGGAATCACACATAACTAATGGAAGGGCTCGATAATTGAAATCATTTCCCATAGTTGAGGGAGCTCCAAATCCAGTGGAGGACCTACACCCTATTACTATTAGAAGATAAGGATTTCCACTCTATAGATAGAGTACCTACAGATTGATATGAAAGGGGAGTAAAAATATATTGACTAAGTATCCACACCCTGACATGATAGGGGAGTAAAACTCTATTTCTAGAGGACCCACAACTAGGTACTATAAGGGAGTACCACTCTGTGGATAGAGGACACTCCCCCTAGTACAACATGGATTACCACTATATGTCTAGAGGAACTAAACCCTAGTATTTAATTTCAGTACCACTCTACCAAAATGATCACTATGGGGGCCCACACCCTAACATGGTAGGAGGAACTAACTCTAGGATATATTACCAATTCAATAACATGGAAGGGTAGTACTAACTCTTCCAGAACTATAAGTATAGAGGAACTTCACCCAGGAATGATAGGGTATTTTCAACTCCAAGGATTGAGGATAGTCCCCATAAACTAGTAAGGGAGTACCCACTCTATCTATACATTACATATGGAGGTTTCACTCACTAATATGATAGGTGAGTACCGAATCTAGGGATAGAAGAACCAAAACCTAGTCAAACAGGGGAGTGCTTACACTATCTGGCCAATAATTATAGAGCGACCTTACCCTGGTACAAAAGGGGAGCATTGTATCTACTACATAAATGATATGGGTAACCCAAGGCCTGACCCATCAGTGGAGATTCAACCATGTATGAACTACTCCAGGGGTAGAGAATATGAAACAATGATGTGGGTAGTCCTGTATCAACTAAATAAGAATGTCCAAGGAGGCTCACTACCTAATTCCATAAGGGAGTACCAATCCCTGCATCTCTCTAAGAACCACACCGATCTACAGCATCGGTCGTGTGCTGCTAAAAGGATCTTCACACTCATCAAGACTCACGTTACAAAACTACCATGGGTAGTGGATCATTTCCCTAAAACAATAGGGGATCACCGCTCTACTAGGATAAAGAGTGTAGATGACCCATATTCTAAGATGATAGGGTAGGGTACTAACCCCAACATCAACCCATTGATCTACCCTAATCACTACCCAAAGTTTAGCACCACTACCATTGCGTCATTATCGAACAATTTTTCATCGTATCTCATAGGAAATTATAGAGTCCACTATCTTGTTCTATGTGGAAAAATTCTTAGGATATGTGACTCACAAGCCAAAATTTGAGCCACTGAGATGCAGATACAAATGGAATAATATTCCAATAAGATATTAAGAAATTACATAGTGGTAACTGAGCCTTATAGTATGTATGAACCTACCCATTCACCGGGTTATGTTCCCATATTGAATATCTTTGCTGGACCTATAGGATTACAAAGTGTGAACAGGTTGTACACGTTTTGTCCTACCTCACCCTAACCCATGGGCCATGTATTTCCTCACACAAATCGGCTAGTTGTTTCTCACACATTACATGCTCCCTTGTCACATAGCCTGACTAAGATAAAGGGACACTAGGCTATGTCATTTAACCACGACATTTTCCTACACCTCATTCCCATGTTCGTCGGTCATTTACATTTACATGGCCATGTACTATCACATGACGACCCTGGCCATGTACTATGGCCACAAGATATGGGGTCACTAAAAGACTATAACCCAATTAAATAGTTATTTGTCCATAAAATTAATCTTCTAAGAATGGGATGATCACACCACGTGTCTCACTGGTTTAGAAGTCATGTCAAAAACAACTCTAACCAAAATGTAACAATGAGTTTCCCAATTCACCCTATTTTCCCTTAAAACCTATAAATCAACCACGAAGGGATCTCTAGCAATCATAATAGGGATCTACAACCATAAAAAATTCATAACAAATGGGATCATGAATAAAAATAAAATCTACTGACCTCATGATGACATGTCGAAGTGTTGGGTCTAAAACTATGCTTGGAACATGATTCTCCTCGATCTGATGATGATTGGCATAAAAAACATGGATCATCAGTAGATCATCACCTTTATTTGGCCTTATTATCAATTGATGATCTAATGGGGGAGGATATTTCTTCCTATCTGATGTGTCATTAACTCCAATGGGGTGTTTTAGGGTTTAATTGGTTTTAATTTTTTAAATAAATTAACTCTATTTTGACACCCCACCACCAACTCGCCTATGTTCGAACACCAGGTGCCAAAAAATTATGTCATGCCAATGGTAAAGATGACATTCTGAACTCAAGTATAGCTCTAATAATTTCCATCTCAGACTCCACAAAATATATATTACATGTATCCAAATAAAATTCATGCGTATGGAAAAATATATATAGTATTTTTAATATCACCTCATCGAGGATCTTCATTCCCCAGAATCCCATGTCGACTCAACATCTCGCTTTCAAAATATTCATATAAATACTCCAAAGTCTTATAGGTAAAAACCCAAGTCACAAAATTCTCCCCATATTATTTATTTTCATCCCCAAAAATATAAATACTATAAAATGGGAAATAAACTAAGTCCTCCACTCGGACTCCCATGAAGGCGAGCTCACAAAGGGTTCATACGTTGCTCACAAGCACACTGTCAGGGGAACCACAAAGACAAAACCATACCCACATCCAGATCCAACTAGGATAACATCATTCCACAAGTTGGAACATGCCTCATTAGCTATGATAGGTGTAGGAAACCAAGAACCATAGTCCATTTGTAATCATAGGGTCTATAGGTACACCACCTCACCAACTAGACATAGATACCGAAGTAAACTCAGGGTTCACATCCACCCCTGAGTGATTTGTAGCAAAAATTTCTCAAGCGTATTACATAAAAAGTTGATATTGAACATGATATGGTACCAATGAAAAAAATAGGGATTCCCATGTGAAAATATTAGGTCTTACCAAACCTTTTGTCTGTGATCCTCCAATTGTAACATGGCTCACCAAACCAGAAAGATTGCAACAATCACATGAGAAATCCCAGCTATGTATAGAGGATAGGAAACAAATATACACTATAGAAATACTGTATGGTCTAACTCTTTATCTGTATAATGGTTCTATATATGTATCTACCTCCACTATAACCACCAAGCACAATAGTGTAGTGTAAAAGATCTACTAGAAATGTCAGAACCTTCTCCAGCACTACAGTTCACAACCTCACCCTGAACATCAAAGTCAAAGGAACCCATCCACCACACCTTGACACTATCCTCATTGAGCAGCAATAAATTTCTCCCTAGTTTTTTATCAGGTCACTTAAATTTGTCTTGGTGGGTGAAGTGTACTATTTCTTCATGAGTCCAAATCTATTTCAAAAACACATACACGGGGATCTACCGACACCCTGCATCACCCCAGTTAAACCATCAGAAAGAAGAAGAATGAAAACAATAGATCACAAGAGTTACAAATACTTTCTAATACAGAAGTAGAATGAACACATAGTACACCTATACTCATCTTTGGATCCTCTTGGTCAAAGTTCTCTATGGTCTGCATTTGTCCTCAACCCATCCTTCAGCTCCTGGTGTCTAGCATGGACCACAAGGGGCGTCATGGTGGAAGCACCATAAATCACCTTCCACCTCCTACTTCTCTCCCCACTCCTCATCCATGTAGACCATCGCTCAAGAATTCCCTTCTCCAAATACTACATATGTCATGGTGGTATCTCGACCGGCTGCCTCTCAGTGGAACAGTGGGATTGAAATCACTAACAAGTTGTCACCTTCCATTAAAAATATATCATTTCCTCTACAATATAGGATTTAATCCCAAATGCGCCTCCTAAACTACAAACCCACATTTCTGAGTCTGCACATGGGTATGCCACCTACTCTACAATCATGTCATCTTCTATCTTCCAGTTACTGTAGATAGCTCTGCCCCATAACCACCACTACCTTCCACATATTCTCATCCCTCCACCAAAAATCTATATACTATCAGATATCTCTATAGTAACCCTTTCATAAGAGGGCAGGCACAAGGAGACCACACCTTCTTGGACATCTCTGTGGGGGACACATTCAAAGGATTGTGATTTGAAGAATGGGTCTCAAACCATGTCTAAGGAGTATCATGAATGTTTTGTGAACCTCTCAGAATACTCTACCATGGTCATGATACCATTATAAATATATAGAAGATCCTATATATGCATTTGTCTCAATGTTTATAGGTAAAACACTTCCCTGAAGAGCCACTCAAACTCCACCTAAGTGAGTGTTTCCTTGTCATGGGTCTGCGTCACAAGACTCTATTATCACATGGTCGAACTATGCATATGGGTCACCTTTATGACCACCATATGATTGGGAGGTGTCCCCACAAGGTATAAAACATATGTGACTACCTCAATCTAGTCATCAAATGCCTATGGTTTTGGATCACTCATACACCTTAGAGGTCGCTACCTCTGGAACACATGTTTCAAACTCAGCCTGCATATATCCTTGGCTAGAACTGCATTCACAACCAAATACTCAATGGGTGGTGTCTCAACTAGTAGACCACCCAGAGGTACCACCTCAGAACTAGTTCATTGCACTAAATCCTCATCATGGGGAGGATCATTGTCACAATAATGTCATGGAACCATGTGTGATTGATGTTACGTTGGTATCCTAAAACAAATTCATGAAATACCGTACTCAATGAGAATATATTTTGAGAAGAATCAAGAAGGATGAAAAACCCACAACCCATTATTCTAAGAATCATGTACCAAACTTTTCCTGCAAAAAATTTCCTAATTAAAAATGTTGAAAATAATGTTACCACTACACCATTAATGGAGTCCCTAGAATGAAACAATAATTCACAACGCTTTAATATTTTCACTATTCATCCCAAACAAGGCTCACTGCACTACAGTCCCATAGTGGACCCCACTCTGATACCACTCTGTCATAAACGATGTTCCCAAATAATAAATCTAAAAACACATTCCCCCCAAAAAATGAAAGCATCTAAAAAGCCAAAAAAACTATGGGAACACTATCAAATGAATTTTTCAGAAATATCCTCGTCCAAGCTCCTGTAAACACCTTGGTTGGTCAAGTTATCTATGTTATTCATATCCTCGGGTCCTCTAGAGACTACATTGAAAGGCATTGGGTCTGCACATGACACAACACATGTTGTAAAAGCTCATGTAGGGGTGAGTATAATAGTAATCACTAAGCACCCCAACCCCCCAAAAGGAAAAGGTTAAACTGAGGGTAAACCTTCCACTCAACCCCGACAGAGGGAACTCAAGTGATCACGAAACTACATCTTGAACCATCCTCATCTATACATGACTAGAAAGATCAATCCACAAGGGGTGTCAACCAAAACATGTGATAACACTATACGGATTCCTAGAATCACCCAAATATACTCTTCTTCGACTTCATGTCTCACAAGGTCCCAGCCATATAGACCTATATAGAATTATACTCAAGTCTCTATAGGTGGAACACTAAGAGAGCACACTCCATGAGGTCTACAATCCCATATGGAACCCATCTGGGAGATAAACTCCATTTGATACAACTCTACCATTCCTGATGGTACATCTATGAGAACACAGTCCATTAGGAACAACTCACTAAGTGATACTCTAGTTCAAAACACCAAATGTTCTTCTATCGATATCATGTTCCTTGTGCATGTTTTAAGAACCTATTTGGAGATGGCCTCCCCTCACCACTGCACACTATTAAGGGAGCACTGCTCCAAACTCTTCACCACATGCATCATTTCTTAAGAGAGATTGGAGGAACCTGCACCATTTTTTCCCACATATGAAAGGGTAATATCTCCCAACCATACCATAAAACCTCTATAACTCTTGTATGGAATGGAACATGACTCAATACATAAAAGGAGAAATAAATCATAAATATTTATTACATATAACAATTTTAGGGGCTCACTCCTCATAAGGGAACTCCACAGCCAAGGGAGCCCCAACTCCATTAGAGGACCCGCTCCATGCTACTACTAGAAGACGGTGGAGTGCCACTCTATACATAGAGTGCTTACACCATAATATGATAGGGAAGTAAAAATCCATGTATTGAGTACCCACAAACATCCGTGATAGGGGTGTACCACTATGTGGCTAGAGGACCCACACCTTGGTATGATAAGGGAGTATAACTCTGTGAGTAGAGGACCTGCACCCTGGTACGATAGGGTACTACCACTCAATATCTAGAGGAATAACACCTTTGTATGACATGGGTGCACCACTCTACCAGCAGGATCACTATGGGGGACCCGCACCCTCACATGGAAAGGGGTACCAACCCCAAGCTAGAGGACTCACACCTTGACATGGTAGAGGAGTACCTACTCTATTAAAACAACACATATGGAGGAAATACACCAAAGGATGATAAGGGTTTTCCAACACCAAGGATAGAGGACCTCACCCTAACATGGTAGGGGAGTACCCACTCTATCAATACATCATAAATAGAGTACCTACACACTAACACGATAGGGGAGTACTGACACCAAGGATATATGACTCGCACCCTAGTCCAATAGGTGAGTACCTACTCTATATGGATAATGAGTATGGAGACCCATCACCCTAGTACAGTAGGGAAGCATTATCTCCCAATAAATCAATGATATGGGGGTCCATTCCCTGATCTAATAGGGGACTACTATCTCCAAAATAACTACTCCACAAGTAGACAAACTACTCCCACACTGCAAGGATTCATGTCTCAACCAAATAGATAAGTAAGGAAAACCCACACTCTGAGGCCATTTGGGAGTTTTAGTACCATCATCTCACTAAGAACCACATTGATCTTCATCATCAGTCAAGAAACATTTTAACGAGTTTCACACTCATCATACCTCACATTACAGCACTACCATAGGTAAGGGACTCGTGCCATGATACAACAGGGGATCAATACTCTACTGGACTAAATATTCTACAGGAATCAAGTCGTATATTGTTAGGGAAGGGTATAGAACTTGACGTCATCCTAGTGATCCACCCTGATCACTACCCAATGTTTAACACCATTACCAAAACATCTTTCTTCAACCATTCCACATCGTAAGTCATTGGCCATTATGGAGGCCACTATCACATTTTATGTATAAAACCTCTAAATATAGGCTACAAAAAATCATGAATCCATGCTTGGGGGAAGAATATACTCTTGGTGGAAGATCTCAAGAAGATATTAAGAAAGTACATGAAATGAACTGGGTCCCACACAACATGTGAACCCACAATTCCACCTAGTCATTTTCCCTAACTGTAGGGCTTAGAAGGTCATGTAGGTGTACATAGCATGCATAGGATCTACATGCCATGTCATACATCACCCCATCCACCATACTAGGTATTTCCTCACATGGATTAGCTTGTTGTGCCTCACAAATAGTGTGTACCCATGATACACAACATTTCTAGGATAAATAGCTACATGGAAATGTCATTTTCCTGATCCCATTTCCGGAACCCCTTGATTGTGTACTTTGGTCGTGTACTTTAACACGGTCATGTACTGTCACACTGCTACCCTGACCATATCCTCTAGCCACACAAAATTGGTTCACTACAAGGTTAGTAACCCCAGTATGTGGTGTGTAGTCCTCAAAATTCATCTTCTCTTAATGTAAAGATCACATGGCGTTTCTCACTAGTTTATATGCTAATTAAATGGAAATTATGACAAGAATTTCCATGTGAGTCACCTAATTCACCAAGGTTTCCCTTGAAACCTAAATGATGACCTATAAATGATCTCTTTAAATTGTAATAGGGTTGTACAATTTTAAAACAATGCATAAAAAGGGGATTGGGACTAAAAATATAATCCACATGCCATATTGTGAAATGACAAGTCTTAAGTTATAAAATGGAACCTGGATTATATTTCCTATTTATCCAATAATGATCATTATCACAAATGTAGATCAATATCACCATGACGCCTTAATTCATCCATTTTTTTCTAAAAAACCAAAGGGTGGAGGGTTTCACCACTCCTCCATTTTTTGTGCACCAAAGGGTGGGGGAGGTGTTAACCTATTTAATTTATTAAATCAACTAACTCCATTTTAACACCCATTTTCCAACTTCACATCAGTCAAACATCTAACACGAACAAATATTATTTCACGCCTAGGGTAAAGATGGTATTCTGAACTCAACTGCAACATTATATTTCTAATATGAAATTCTACAGGGGATTTCCTCCATATTTCAAAAGAAATAACACATGCATGAAAAAGAAATATAAAAATTTTTAATGTCACCATACAGAGGCCCTCCATGATAGTGAATGATGCACCGACTCATTGAATGAATTATAAAATACTTCGAGAAATATTAAAAAGTCGTACAAGTCAAAAACTATGTAACTACATGAATATATATTCAGTGATTCATTAACCCATCAATATATTTATAAAGGAGGATGGGTTAACCACTAGGTAAAGCAATTTCATATAATTCCCTCATCCATATGCTCCTAAATCTAATTCCATAATTCTCTAAATTTTTTATGGGAGACTACACATAGAATCTTCAATGCATACATTGAACAATGTATAAATTAAATAGAAGTCACAACCTCACGTTTTAGGGGATGGTTATGTAATTCATCAGAAAATGGATCAGTATACACCTAGAAAATTATAATTCTATCAATGATGAGATACTCCCAAGTTGTTTAATACATGTATAATTAATTATAGGGGTTTAAGATAAAAATATAGGGGTTTTATGCCAAATGGGGTTCATAATCATTGTTTCATCGATACATGATAATGAGATGATTTGGGTTATGAAATAAGATTTCATTTCTCTGATAACTGATATGATCTCTATAAATATAAATCCATTCTATAACTAGTATCACATCCAATTATACTTATGAATGGAGAACTATATCTAAACAAATTATAATCCCACAAAATAATATTAAATAATATTTACATATTTTTTATATAATCATCATTCCATAATTGATTTTTACTAATAATTAAACATCAAATGTTTGAGGTGGTGAATCAACATTAATATTAAACCTATACACTATGAAACAGTTTATTAAACTAGTATCGAATAATAAACATTAATATCTTGAGTACATAATAAGTGAAACATTAACCACATTATTTTCAAGATTAACTTCAGTAGTTGAGATTGCATAGTCCCTTCCTAGTTCCTATTTTTCTAAGAGGTTTACAACTCCCATTATCCTTATTTACCCTTAGATTGGGGAGTTGTTTTTTATAATCCCCAAACTCATTTCATTTTAATGAATGATGTGTTGGTGGAAAATTGGGTGGGACCCTATTTTACTCTATTTGGTTAATTGGCCTTTTTTGTTTCCTCAATATTTTGTTGTAACATTGCTCACATTGCCACATTTGAAACATATTCTAATTCATTTCAAAAAATTATCTTGTTGATTCTTCTAAGGTTCTTGGCATATTGTAAGATAAACCTTCTTTCCTCCATTCCATGTATCATTCAAGTTTATAAAAAATATATATTTTACTTTTCTTTTATTTAGAACAATTATTATATTTTTCTTATATTTCAACCTTAAGTTCCCATAAAAAAATTCATTTTAGCTTCCAAATTATCCAATAGCTAATGAATTTCAAAGGCTCTATTTTAGGACAATAATGATTTGTTTGATCTTACTCTTAGGGTTTGTAATAAAACTAGTATCTTACCTTGTGAGTCTCATGGATTTAACATTATAATTACTAATGGATTCATCATCCTTCTATTTTAACTCTATAAATTCACTCCTTTCTTTCATGTATATAGTATAGGGAAAATATTTAGTGAATAATATTTTCTTAGACTCCTCTAATTCAATAAATTCAACTTCATTATTCTTAATCATATTGATAATGAGAGGTCACCAAAGGATGACCTCAACTTCTAGATGATATATAGTTAAATTTATATTCTCATGGTTTGAGAAATGAATTATGAAAAATATATTCACTATATTGATGATCCTTTTCATGGAAATTATGGGGATGGAAGACCCACTAAAGGAGGGTTAATGTTTCCACAAAGACTCAATAGTATTTTTCTCCTTAGTGTGTTCAGAAGTTCAACATGGTTTTTGTGATTCTTCATTTCTTGGGATATTTGGGTGATCATGATTTGATTAGATCATTTAAACCATATATATTACATCATTTTAGATAAATATTAAATACATTTAACAAAAATACATTCCCCAAAACAGAAAATATTATGTGTTGTTAGAGATTTCATATATAATCATCTTATTTCATGAATGAAATTTAACATCCCCTATATGATTCTTCTCTCATATTACCCTTATCAGTCCTTTATTACAAAAAAAAATTATTTATTACCTAGGGAAGAAGGAAATATAATAAAGGGGTATCAAATGCTCTGTAAGGGTAAAAATAGGACATATCAATCAATAATCATAAGTGAGAATAAGAATAAGAGTATGATAATATAATCATAACAGAAGAATGTCCACCCCAATCAGTCAAAGATATTTAATCCTGAATAATTTAATATGTTAATATCAGTCAAATTACATATGACCTAAGCATTTGGAATCATCAATAATCAATCACAAACCATGATAGCATATCAAAATCCAAAGACATATGTATCTTGGAATACACATAAGCATATAAAATCATTTCTTCATACAAGGATCACTTCCATGTTTATCATAGTATATTGGGATCATTCCCCATTCCATAATTTTTATAGTCATGGTTCACTCTAAATAGTCATAGTAGAAAACTTCCCTTACTGTATTGGGTTTACTCCTAATTCTAGTCCTTTTTTACTCATTAGATATCAATATTTATAAAATTCATTAGTGGGATATATAATTTTAGTACCAACCATAACAAAATCATAATATATTCATATTTTTTCCACATGTTCATATTTTTTTCATATTATCATATCATAAAAATTGGAAAGGAAATTGGTTTCATAAACATCTAATCATTTCATAATATCATAACCTATAGAAAATAATGGGACCAATAAACATGTAAACATCATAATCATAAACGATATAGATAATTAATAGGGATTTAATAATTAGATCATATACCCAATAAATCATAAGTAACATCAAATAACGTTTTCATATATGAAAAATGAATTTAAAATATTAGTGTAGTATTTCTTATGGAAAATACCATTTAATTTTAAAATTTCTTATTTAAAATTAAAAAAAATTCAAAATATTATGGAAAATAAAAATTTGAATAGAACCATAAAAACATGTAAATGGATCATAAAATCAAATAATGATCATGATGGAAGAAAAATGCATTCATGTCTTATACATTAAAATAAAACATTCCTTTCATAACATTATAAAAAATCAAAAAATAACTTGTTTAGAAAAACTCTTCATTAAAAAGATTCATTTTTCATCCATTGTAAATAATGTAAATGTTATTGAAATTTAACCTTAAAAAATTATAGGTATGAACTTTCATAAATCAATTTTTAAGTATATGGACATGGAAGAAAAAAATTTGGCTAAAGAGAAAATATGGTCATCTTTTCTTTAAATACATTTTCTCGGTCATTTTAAGTACCAAAGAGAGGAAAAAGATAATATATATATATATATATAATAATAAAAGTGGAGGAGAATAAAATATATGTGGTTTAAAGGATAAAACTAATATAATTTTCCTTAATATAAATTTATCATCGATAATCTAAAAAAGTACTGAGATTGTAACATTACCCTTTCCCCATGTTATATCTTTGTTTGTACATGTTCAAATATCTTATTTAATAAGTATATATTTATTATACATATATTCTATATGTAAATTAATACATAAATTACAATATTTTATTCAGTTATGATTTAAAATTATACTTTTATTAACAATTCATCACTAAATAAACATTCGGGTGAAAATTTGTCTGTTTTCCATGCATGTTTCAGTTTGATGGTTCTGGTACATGCAACTTGGTCCTAGTTTCATCATATATATAAACATAATAATGAAATAATTATTATACGTTTTCACAATAAACACTTTTATAACTATTCTTAAATAGAATTTTTGAAAAATGGATCACATCTTTAAATAGAGGAGGTAGTCCACACATATACACAAAGCAAAGTTATGGTTTTCTAATGAATTGAAAGGTAAAAAGATAGATGTGATATGATAATTAAAAATAATAATTATTTCATAAATATCATATAATATTAGTAAATTTATCATAATAGATAGTCTTGTGAGGCATTTATGGAAAATGAATCATGTCACTACGTGGAGACGGTAGTCCACACATATGCACAAATGATAATTTCATTTCCCATATGACTGAAAGAATGTGTATAATAGTAGATAAACCGGAAAAATAAAAATTAAATTTATTGATGATACTAAATTAATTAGATTATAATGGATAACATAGACTTATAGGTGGTCAAAGAAGAAATAAAATTGAATGTACTGGGTTAAGAGTTATACCACTTCATTGATAAACTTCATTTAGATTACACATTAATAATTGAAATGATAGAATTTTTATAATACTAGGAAATATAATATATGGGGAGAGATGTTGGGAATTAATTAGGGTAGAATTTGGATGATATGTAAGCCTCATGAAGTGTGTGTAATAGAGGATAGGTGATGTCTCCTTATAAGGGATGAAGATTAAAACTTGAAATGTTTCAAAAGAATAAATTATAATAATGTATTACTCAATTAATGTATATCAGGAAATGAAAAAGATTCAAAGATATTAATTATAAGCTCTAAATAACATAAAAATTCAAATAAAATCTTTTTTTTTTGATATTTTAAATCTTATCTATTAGGTTAACCCCCCCCCCCCCAGAAAACACTTTTAACCATAAATGTGGTAACAATGTTTTTATTTTTTACTATTTTTTAGTACCAGAATTATGTTGAAAATGTTAAAATATATTAATTAATCTAAATACAAATATGTAATACATTCTAAAATATTAAATCTCAATAAGTGGAGATAATATTTTTTTAAATAAGTGTGAAAAACTCTACAAAATAATTTCTAGAAAAAATGAATTTTTAATAATAAAATCAAGTTTACCATCATTCCATTCCATGTAAAAAATATTATATGGATGATAAAATATTTGTATTGAATATATTATATAAAATTTAATTTAAAATAATTCTTCAATATAGATGTTTTTTAATTTACTAAGATAAAATCACATTTTGTGCATAAAAACTAATTTCATAAAAACATATCTTTTTACCTTAAAATAATTTTATTTAAATTTATAATCTATTAAAAATTATTGAATTAATTTAATACATATGAAAACTGTTTTTTCATAATTTAGTTAGTCCAATTCATACCCTCTAATTTAATTTATATTTGATAATTGTTACATTAAATAATAAAATTTATTAGTATATTGTGGTTCATTTGAACTCTATGTTGAATGTAACGAAATATATCAAAGAAAATAAATTTATTTAAAGAGAAATATATTATAAAATATCGGGTTGTTACTTTCTAATAACCCTATACAAAATTCTACCATGAAATTTTTTAACTTGATATAAAAAACTAAGGATACTTCTGCCTCATCAAATCTTTTAGTTACATAGTAGAGTCCTCAAATTTATGGTTTGACCAAAAAACATTAACGAACATAGAGGCCTTATTTTAAAACATATTATCCCTTTGATCCAGAAACTCAATAGATTATTCCTCATAAGAGATATTATAATCTAGTGGTAAGACCTCTTAGTTTAGTACATATAAATAATCATCTATTTACATCCCATGAGACATATATGGAACACATCAAGAATGTGAGAGAGATTCAATGTAAGTGAAAATAGATATGTAATTGAACCGATATGGTCCAGAATTTTAAAGGTAGTAATATATCTAGTTCTAAACTTTACCTTCTTTCAAAATCTCATAACATTATTCCATATAAAAAATCATAGTAATACCTTCTCATCAACATTGAATTATAGATCATGTTGATGATTTTCATAGTAACTCTTATGTCAACTCTAAACTGACTTTATGTGTTACTAAATATATATAAAAATATCTATAATTTGTTAAGATACAATAGGTCAAAATATATTGATTTCTACAACTTCATCCCATTAAATTTCGGTTCTGTGTTTCCTACCCCAGAGGGTGTCATAAAAAACCATTAAAATGCTCGAGTAAAAGCTATCCTTGTAAGAAAATTCATATAAATTATGATGTTGATCCCACCCCCCTTTGAAATCCATAAAAAATGTATGAACATGTATTTTTAAATATTAAAGTTCCTATCAGACTAAACATATATCTAATGATGATATGAAGTACTAAAACTTAACTCTGTATCCAGATCATGTTGAATAATTCTCTAGAACATCGATATAAATCTCAGATGCATATCAGATATAATAGAATATGGTACTCCATGCCTCCTTATGTCACGACCCCCTCCCACCAAAGATGCCCCTCCTGAGATGGAAATGGTGAAAGGGAGATAATGACCCCTGAGTCCCGCCTCCAGTAGGCCCCGGGGTGGCGACTAGGACCAAGGGTATGAGTTTTCACAAATATGGGAGGCATTACCCTTTTTATTATATAAGATCGGGAAATAGGACAAGACAAAAACCAAAAAGAAAATAACAGAGTGTATATAAATAAACACAAACCAATCCCACAAGCATGTTTAAATAGTTGTGAATCAAGGTACAAGTACAAGAAAGCTCAAAAAGTACAATACCAAAAGAAACAAGTACAACAAACTGTAGTAACACCAACTGTCCCGACTAGTAGGGTCCTGCATGGCCCTGGTAGTCCTCCTGGAAACCTGAAAGTAAACGTAGGGTGAGCATACAAGTATACTCAGTAGGGAAACCTAAATCTCTCGTGCACAAGTGGGAAGACATCCTAATGTCCCGTCAGAACAACATAAGAAACCTAGCAAGGAGTTATATCCACCCAACCTCACCAGCCACACTCACCAAAACACAATCAAAATAGGTAGTAGTATATAAGGAAAAGAGTATTGGGTACCCTGCACATTTTTCCCCCACTAGATAGCTGCTATTCCTAACGGCGAATGTCCTGACGCTACCACACTCTTCCCTCCTGCACACACCTGGGCCTCACAGCTAGGTATCCCGCCTGCACACACCTGGGCCTCACAACCACTTATCCCACCCGCACACACCTGGGCCTCACAACCACATATCCCGTCCGCACACACCTAGGCCTCATAACCACGTATCCCGCCCACACACACATGGGACTCATCCCGAAGGTTCTTGGGAAATAGTAAAACCTTCTCGAAGTGTCTTGAGCTAAACCACCCCAATCGAAACCTTCCCAATGTGTCTTGGGTGTAAGGTCTCCTCAAGCCGTCACATCCTAGGGAAGAAGGAGCAGGAAGGAGCTAGTAACTAATGGGAAAACACCCTCTCCCATGAAATGGGATTGTTCAGCACTAAGTGCTCAACATGGGTGGGGTGTGATAAAACACAAAGATACAGATATATATATATTTGCCAAACACTCATCCCAACCTATGGCTTCTAACAGAAAAATGAGCACGTGCCTTGGCACTGCTACTATGAAGCATGCATACAACAAACAACCCCAACCCCAATTAGGTTTTCATGTTTCAATAGAATCAGTTATTAGTTCCTTAACTACTGGGAAACTATCCAAAACTAACCACATCGATCATTCATAAACCATATCCCTTCCATCCACAAATCAAGTTAGGAAAACACAAGAAACACAACCAAGTCCTTCTTATTAACCAACCACTCCCATTAACTATAATTCCCATTCCACTATCATGCTCCACCATTCATTAACTTTTCCACTTTTATTTATTAATCACAACCCATAGTTCGTTCACATTCAAACCCATCCCTGCAGCCCCACTGCCAACCACCATAACAACAACCACACCATACATCTTCATCCCTTGATACCGTTCATCACAGCCCCGCTACCCATCACTGACATAGTATTCACACCAACCCACAACCAAGCCAACCGCAGCCCCGCTGCTCACTCAATCCACAACAACCCACAAAAACACTCCCATCACATAAATTTACCCCAACATCACCCACATGTTTATTATTCTAATTTAGTTCAATCGGGGTGATCACACAAGGGTTCCAGATTTTCATTTAATCAGCAAAATTTATGTGATTAACCAATTTCCATATTCCATGAAGTTTCCATCCATAAATGGTCTAGAAAGATAGGGAAGCAATTAATTGCGCAATCAAAGGCCCCCAATGACCGTGATTTTTAGTAGGCATAAGCCTATTCAATTCACAACATAATCACATGATATAAATGAAAAGGTAACTGCATTCACAACTTCCCATCCCCATTATATAAAAAAGTTATTATCTTTATTAAACAGGTTCAAATGTGTCTCACATAAACATGAGAACACCCACCCCGCATGATGCACGAATTAGAGAGACGAAGGTAAAGTCCCTACCTCAACAGGTTATGATCACAACGCTCCCCCATATCAACTATAGAAAACGTCCGTCGGCGTCCGTCGCTTCTGGAAAAATCCAAAAAAACCTCCATGGGTGGAATCTGGGAAGGAAAGGACAATGGATCCAAGGTCAGAAGTTCCACCTCGTTGTTACAATCTCATGTCCGCTGACAGATTGTAAATCAGAGTTCAGAAGAAGAAGTTATGGAAGAAAAAGGATCCTTAGAGTCTCTTGGGAGAGTCTACTCAGAAGAAATGGGAGGAGAGGGGTGTTTTGAAAAGGAGGAGGGTACCCCCACCTTTTATAGGCGTGAAAAATGAATGTACATGGCATGTACTTTATGGTACACGGTGTGTACTTGGCCATTTCACGCGGGCACCATGCGGCTTCCAACACGGCCTCCAATGCGGCACACGGCCTTTGATTGGTCAACACATGGTTTGAGGGTAACGCATACGCGGGGAGACACTACACGACATTTAGTATTGGGTACATGACATGTACCCATTTATTTCACACAGCAAGGACATGGCTCCAACATGGCACACGACCGTTGACTGGTCAACACACGGTTTGAGGGTAACGCGTACGCGGGGAGGGACTACACTTTGTGTAGTATTGGGTACTCAATGTGTACCAATTTATTTCACATGGCAAGGACATGGCCTTCAACATGGGTTATACCTGGCGAGGGGGTACACGTCGTGTACTTACAAAATTCTAAAAAGTGTGGGAAAAATCCATTTTACCTTCCAGAACACTTCAAGACCGTCTTTTGACAAAGGAATGGGCCGGAGTGGTCTGGGCCATTACATCAGATACCTCTTAAAACATTCTCGTCCTTGAGAATTTAAATTCCAACCGAGAGGAACCCAACAAGATACCTCTTAGGGCCCTCGTTATAAAAGGAACCCAACCATCAACCCTAATTATAGGTGTTAGGAATTCCTTCTCCTATGTCAAGATATTATCTGCTTTAGGCGGCACTGACTCGCCTGCACGGGTTCAATCACATGCTCATTAATGTGTCTCAACTAAGAATCGGGTCTTCCCACTTCCATACATTAGGATTTCACCAACTTGAACTACCCCCAACACCACACAACTAACACACTGAACATGTGGTTTGGGAAAAATTCCTTCTCCTATGTCGAGATATTATCCACTTTAGGCAGCACTGACTCGCCCGCATGGGTTTAATTGCATCCGGATTAATGCGTCTTGATTAAGGATCTGGTTTTTCCATTTTTCCCGCACATCCTAACATGCTACACACTTCCATAGAATGAGGAAACAAAAAGGGTCTCATAACCAATAAGCCAAGAATTCCATATATCAAAGGTACATAGTACAAAAACAAAGCTCAGAAGAAAAAGGCAAAACAAAAGTCAAAACAACTCTGGGTACTGAGCGTGCATTTGGGTTTCCCGCTCCCAAGTGCTCTCCTAGAGGCCGCCATGCCTCCACAATAAACGAACCAAGGGAATGGTTCGTCCACTGAGCACCTTCTCTTTACGATCTTCGATTCTGAATGGTCATTCCTCGAAGGTCGCATCGTCTCCCATATCTAACTCCCCCTAGTCAATAACTTGAGATTCATCGTGTAAGTACCGACGATGCTGGGAGACATGGAAGACGTCATGAACTTTCTCTAACTGAGGTGGCAGGTCCAGCTGATATGCCACCTCTCAGGCTCACCTCAGCACCTCAAAAGGTCTGATGAACCTAGGTGAGAGCTTGCTCCCTTTCCCAAACCTCCTCTGCCCCCGTTGAGGGGAAAACTTCAAGAACACATGATCTCCCACCTTGAACTCCAAGGGCCTCCTCCGATGATTAGCATAAGACTTTTGTTGGTCCTAAACTGCTTTCATCCTATCACGTACAAGCTGGACTTTCTCTATGGTGCTCTGCACTACCTATTGCCCAAGATCACTTGTCTCACCAACCTCTTCCCAGTAAATGGGTGAACAACATAGTCTTCCATACAAAGCCTCAAATGGTGCCATGCCAATAGTAGAGTGGAAGCTGTTGTCGTAGGAAAACTCTACTAAAGGCAAGTGTCGCACCCATGATCCTCCGAAATCCAGAATGCATTCTCGCAGCATGTCGTCCAATGACTGGATAGTCCGCTCTGTCTGCCCGTCAGTCTGGGGGTGGAAAGCAGTGTTAAGGCGTAGTTGGGTGCCAAAAGCTTGTTTTAACCCCCTCCAGACTCGTGAGGTAAACCGAGTATCCCGGTCTGAGACGATAGTCTTTGGAACTCCATGAAAACGCACCACCTCGTCTACGTACCTCTGTGCTAAGGTACTCACTAGGCCTGACTCCTTAATTGGTAAGAAGTGAGCTGATTTCGTCAGATGATCCACCACTACCCAGATAGCATCATAACCTCTCTGAGCACTGGGTAGTCCTATGACGAAGTACATCGAGATGTCATCCTACTTCCACTCAGGGAAATCTAAAGGATGTAACAAACCCCTCGGAACATGTTGTTCAGCCTTTACCTACTGACACACAAGGCACTTAGCCACAACTCTACCACTGCCCGTTTCACCCCAGGCCGCCAAAACTATTCCCTCAGGCCTTGGTACATTTTTGAAACATCTAGATGTACTGCTAAGGCTGAGCTATGGAACTCACGGAGAACTCCCTCACGCATCGCCTTCGGAACAAACAACATTCCATGGAAAAGAATCTGATGCCGGCTGTCCTCTGACCATCCTTCAGGAGCGTTTCCCTGATCGACATGATCCTGTATCACATCCACCTCAGAGTCCCCCCACTGAGACTCTTCCACCTGCTGCGATAAGGAGGAATACACCGTCATCTGAAATAATTAGCCTCTAACACCCTCTACCCTTGCATCCAAGTGCAAGGTAGCCAACTCTCCCATCGCTTTCCAAGCATTAGTGGATTCCCAAACCACTTCCTTATGTGACTTCCTGCTCAGGGAATCATCCACAACGTTTCCCTTACCTTCAGTGTAAGAGATCTCGAAGTCATAGTCTTGGAGAAACTCAACCCATCTCCACTACCGCAAGTTCAAGTCACGTTTGGAGAAGATATAACGTAAGCTCTTGTGATCTGAGAAGACCACAAAGAACTCCCCAAAGAGGTAATGTATCCATAACTTCAGTGAGAACACTACTGCTGCAAGCTCTAGGTCATGGGTGGCATAGTTACATTCGTGAGGGTGCAACTTCCTAGACCCATAAAAAATCACACCCTTCTTCTGCATCAGTACACACCCCAAACCAAGGCCAGAAGCATCAAAAATCACCTCATACAACAATCCTTCCTCTGGAAACCTGAGTACGGGAGCACTGAACAACTTCTCTTTCAGGTAGTCGAAAGATTTCTGGCACTACTCGCTCCATAGGAAGACCTGGTTCTTTCTAGTCAAAGCTATTTTTTGAGCAGCAACTCAAGAGATGTCCGAAACGAACCTCTAATAGAAACCTGCTAAGCTCAAACTTCTGCTACACTCTTGGGTTCTTTTCAAGAAACAACTGCCTCCACTTTCGATGGGTCCACTGACACGCCATGCTGAGACACCACGTGCCCAAGGAAGTGTACTTGTTGTGTCAAGAACTTACACTTTGACAATTTCCCGTAAAGCTGGTGGTGTCGAAGGACTTCCAAGACTTCCTTGATATGATCAGTGTTCTCCTCCTCTGATCTTGAGTAGATCAGGATGTCATCAATAAACACAATGAAGAACCGGTCCAAAAACTCTCGGAAGACAAATTTCATAAGTCTCATGAACACAGATGGTGCATTCGTAACTCCAAACAGCATCACTACAAACTCTAAGTGCCCATACCTGAACCTGAAATCTATCATTGAGATGTCATTGTCCTTAACCCTCAGTTGATGATATCCTGATTGTAGATAAATCATAGAAAACCAACCTGCTCCCCTCAGTTGGCCGAATAGATCATCTATCCTTGGGAGGGGGTAATGGTTCTTGACCGTTACCTGGTTCAACCTTCGGTAGTCTATGCATAGCCTGAGACCACCATCTGCCTTCTTCATGAACAAAACTGGAGCACCCCATGGTGATACGCTGGGTCAAACCAAAACCTTCTCCATCAGATCGTCAATCTGAATCCACAACTCCCACAACTCCGAAGGTTCTATCCGATAAAGGGCCATCGAAATCGGACATGCACCAGGCTATAAGTCTATCCCGAACTCAACGTCATGTCGGGGGGGGGGGGGGGGTAGAGTCACAACCTCCTCAGGAAAAACATCGAGGAACTCCCCAAAAACCTTCGGGACATCCATAATCTCCATATTAGCTGGAACCACTAATAACCCGCCTAATAAGAAAAGGAGAGGCTCCACACGCCGGCTTCCCACCTGATAGCTCCTCTCACCAACAAAAGCTACACATTTCCCATCCACGTCAGAGAACACGACTCTTCTCCGGAAGGATTCAATAACGGAACTAACAGAAAATAACCAGTCGATTCCTAGGATGACATCGTATGGATGCATTTGTAAGAGAAGAAGGTCCCGACTATATCGATGTGGTCCCAATGTCAGCCCACATCCCCGGAAAACACAAGATACACTGGTCTAGACTCCAACTTGTGTACTCAGCACCAGTGGTATGGAAAGTCTCTCTACGTCTAGTCCCAAATCATGGGCTAGAATAGGTGCAACAAAGGAGTGCGAAGCTCCTGAATCGAAAAAAGCAGAAATGAGAGTTCTCAACAAACAAATCGTACCTCGTACCACCTCTGGTCCAGCTAGAGCTGCCAACTCTGCTGCGTGAAACTATCCACACCCAGCTCCTATGCCTCTCTAATGTCATCCACCTCCCTGACCATGCCCTGGTCGAGGTCCCTGAGGAGCACCCTGAGGTCGGCCTCCTCCCACAAAGTCTTCCCTCGGAGGAGCATGGTCCTTCTGCTACTGGAAGGGCCTCGCCGGAAACTGGTGCTACTGAGGTGGGCGCTGAACCTGTCCACCTCCACCGTACTATGTTTGGGTCGGGCACCGACTCTGAATGTGCTCGAAACCTCCAAAAGAAAAACACTTCAGTCCTAGGCTCGTGGAAAAGGGATGAGGACCTGAAGATCTGAACTGGAACTACAGGGGCCTACTCCCCACTGGACTGAACCTGGAAGGTCCCGTCATAGGAGACCTGCTGCTGACTACTTTCCCCTTCGACGAACCTGGCTGAAACCCCTCACGTGGTGCACCTCCCAGTGAGTGCAACCTCTCTATAACCTCTTCCTTCTTCTGTACTACCATGTACGTCGGAAGGGTGAAGTGGGTGACATCATACTGGAGTGAAGGACGAAGCGCCTCCTCCAAACGTCTCGCCCAAGACTCCTCATCTGGAAAGAGATTTGGAGCAAAGAATAGGAGATCCTTGAACATGATCCCCAACTCTCATACAGACATACTCCCCTGCTGGAGGGAGAGTAACTCCTTCGGCTTCTCTTCCTTGATCATGGAAGAAAGGAATTCCTCTCGGAATTCCTTCTCAAAGTTAACCCACAGAACCTCTGCCTCTATCCTCTCTCCGAGGTAGAGCGTCTACCACTGTCGCGCCGCACCTCTCAGCTGAATGTCTGCTAGGGGAACCCAGTATTCCCTCAGAGCACGGATCAATGTAAAAGTGATCCCTAGCTCTTCAATCCACCCCTCCTTCTTTTTATACGAAGTACTACCCTCGTACTTCTTGTGGGTTTGCTGCTGGAAAGAACGGAGAGTCTTCTGCCACTGGCTATCTTCCTCCTCTTGGTCAATCATCAAATGATCGACCACCTGGATCTGCTGGGCCTCAGCCGTATGAGTCACCCGGGGATGACTTCTAGGTGCCATAGTTGTACGGTAAACAAGGATCGCCAAAGCCCAAGTAGTAAGGAAATTTCTCAATGTTTTATTTTATCACATTATTTCAATTTCTTTCCTAGAACGCCCAAATCAAGTAAAAAACAATCATGATGATTCATGTAACATCCCTATGGTCTTACCCTGAAATCAATGTGGTCTCACTCGGTCATTCAGTAGGCTCATAGTCCTTGCATCGGATCACGGGGGCCCTAAAATCCTATGTCCTAGCCGGTCTTCCTTGGCCTATGTCACTCACCATGATTAACCAAAACTATTGCCCTACCATACCATGAAATCCTCACTATCCCTAACTCTAGAATCCATCTTATCTCTCAACCATCACCTCTGATACCATTCTGTCACGACCCCCTCCCACCAAATATGCCCCTCCTGAGCTGGCAATGGTGAAAGGGAGATAATGACCCCCGAGTCCCGCCTCCAGTAGGTCCCGGGGTGGCGACTAGCACCAAGGGTATGAGTTTTCACAAATATGGGAGGCATTACCATTTTTATTATTTAAGATCAAGAAATAGGACAAGTCAACCACCAAAAATAAAAGAACGGAGTGTATATAAATAAACCCAGACCAATCCCACATGCATGTTTAAATAGTTCTGAAACAAGGTTCAAGTATAAGAAAACTCAAAAAGTACAATACCAAAAGAAACAAGTATAGAAAACTACAGCAACTCCAACTATCCCAACTAGTAGGGTCCCGCACGGCCCTGGTAGTCCTCCTGGAAACCTGAAAGTAAACGTAGGGTGAGTATACAAGTATACTCAGTAGGGAAACCTAATTCTCGTGTGCAAAAGTGGGGAGACATCCTAATGTCCCGTGAGAACAACAGAAGAAACCTAGAAAGGAGTTATATCCACCCAACCTCACCAGCCACACTCACCAAAACACAATCACAATAGGTAGTAGTATATAAGAACAGGAGTATTGGGTACCCCACACCTTTTTCACCCACTAGCTAGCTGCTCTTCCTAATGGCGAACGTCCTGATGCTACCACACTCTTCCCTCCCCCACACACCTGGGCGTCAGAACCACGTATCCCACCTGCACACACCTGGGCCTCACAACCACGTATCCCGCCCGCACACACCTGGGCCTCACAACCACGTATCCCGCCTTCACACACCTGGGCCTCATAACCACGTATCCCACCCGCACACACCTGGGCCTCATACCAAAGGTTATTGTGAAATAGTAAAACCTTCCCGAAGAGCCGTGGGCTAAAACACCCCAATCTAAACCTACCCGAAGAGTCTTGGGTGTAAGGTTGCCTCAAGCCATCACAGCCTAGGGAAGAAGGAGTAGGAAGGAGCTAGTAACTATGAAAAAAACACCCTCTCTCATGAAATGGGAGTGTTCGACACTAAGTGCTCAACATGGGTGGGGTGAGATAAAACACAAAGATACAGATATATATATATATATATATATATATACCAAACACTCAGCCCAACATATGGATTCTAATAGTAAAATGAGTACGTGCCTCAGTACTACTACTACGAAGCATGCATACAACAAACTACCCCAACCCCATTTAGGTTTTCATGTTTCAACAGAATCAGTTATCAGTTCCTAAACTTCTGCACAACTATCCACAACTAACCACATCGATCATTCGTAAACCATATCCCTTCCATCTATAAATAAAGTTAGGAAAACACAAGAAACACAACCAAGTCCTTCTTATTAACCAACCAACCCCCTTGACTATTATTCCAATTCCACTATCATGCCCCACCATTCATTAACTTTTCCACTTTTATTTATTAATCACAACCCATAGTTCGTTCACATTCAAACCCATCCCTGCAGCCCCGCTGCCAACCACCATAACTACAACCACACCATACACCATCATCCCTCTATACCATTCATCACAGCCCCGCTACCCATCACTAATATAGTATTCACACCAACCCACAAAAAATCCAACCGCAGCCCCGCTGCTCACTCGATCCACAACAACCCACAAAAACACTCCCTTCACATAAATTTACCCCAACAACACTCACATGTTTATTATTCAAATTTAGTTCAACCGGGGTGATCACACAAGGGTTCCAGATTTTCATTTAATCATCTAACATTACGTGATTAACCAATTTACACATTCCAGGAAGTTTCTATCTATAAACGGTCTAGAAAGATAGAGCAGCATTTAATTGCGCAAGCAAAGGCCCCCAACGACCGTGATTTTCAGTAGGCATAAGCCTATTCAATTCACAACATAATCACAGGATATAAATAAAAAGGTAACTGTATTCAACCCTCCCATCCCTATTATATATGAAAGTTATTATCTTTATTAAACCAGTTCAAATGTGTCTCACATAAACAAGATAACACCCACCCCTCATGATGCACAAATTAGAGGGACGAAGGTAAAGTCCCTACCTCAATAGGTTCTGATCGCAACGCTCCCCGTATCAACTTTCGAAAACGTCCATCGGCGTCCATCACTTCTGAAAAAACCCAGAAAATCCTCCTTGGGTGGAAGCTGGGAAGGAAAGGACAACAAATACAAGCTTAGAAGTTCTGCCTCGTCATTACGATCTTGTGGCTGCTGATGGATCGTAAATAGGAGTTCGGATGAAAAAGTTATGGAAGAAAAAGGAGCCTTAGAGTCTCTTGGGAGATCTCTGCTCAGAAGAAAGGGGAGGAGAGGGTGTGTTGAAAATGAGGAGGGGACCCCTCCTTTTATAGGCGTGAAAAACAAAAGTACACAGCATGTACTTTATGGTACATGGTGTGTACTTGGCCATTTCACGCGGCCACCACGTGGCTTCCAACACGGCCTCTAACACGGCACACGACCGTTGACTGGTCAACACACAGTTTGAGGGTAACGCGTACGCAGGGAGACACTACACGACATGTAGTATTGGGTACACGGCATGCACCCATTTATTTTACATGGCAGGGACATGGCTCCAACACGGCACACGGTTGTTGATTGGTCAACACATGGTTTGAGGGTAACGTGTATGCAGGGAGGGACTGCACGGCGTGTAGTATTGTGTACATGGAATGTACCCATTTATTTCACATGGAAAGGACACGACCATCAACACGGGGTATACTCAGTGAGGGGGTACATGGTGTGTACTCACACTACACGGCGTGTACTTATAAAATTCTGAAAAGTGTGGGAAAAGTCCATTTTACCCTCCAGAACACTTCAAGACCCTCTTTTTGAAAAAGGAATGGGCCAGAGAGGTCTGGGCCATTACACCATATATGTTCCTCAATGTATATATAGAAAATATTATTAATAGATAAATATTCTCTGATGATAATTAAAGTGATGATTTCATTAGTTAACCAACCACCACCAAAATTGAATTGTTCTCGTTTGATGTTTTTGGGTGTCTGATGAAGAAATCCATGGTAATGTTATCCCATTTATGTTGTGATATGATCAATGGTTGAATATTCTATTAGAATTTTATCTCTTAACATTAACTTTTTGATATACCACTCCTCAATATACATACTCTACAAAATCCATTTTCATGTTACCCACTAGAATTACTCTTTCAGACTGTTAACATCATTATACTTCCAGGATGAATATATAATGATGAACCGTGATATTTATCCAAAAACACCATATTTAATTCTTTAATTAATAGGACACATACATGGTTCATGAACCTTATCATTCCATCAAAATCAGGTTTAAATCAGGATCATTGGCTTCCTTCATCTGTTGTTTTGCATCCTCCTACTATGGCTCTTTAATCCTCACATGGATGGATGGATGAACATTTATTTAATAAAGATATTATTTTTATCATTTCAAACTAATTTTAAGATCCATATTATATAAATATATACACATTAAATTTCTTTTATTCCTCATCCTGGAAAAAGGATCATGGTCTATCCAATATAGAGCACCAACAACCCTTTTCATCATCCTAGGGTGTTAGTGAATTGACCATCCATAATAATTAATCTACTATAGCCATCACATTTGGCACATATTCAAATCATTCTATATTTATATATACTTTAGGATTTAATAATCTGTATATATATCACACTCTGAAATATAATCATAATTTTTTATATTTTTTGAAAAAAATTTTGTTCTACTAAATCGAAATCATGATCCATGTAAGTTTTCGCATAAATTTTACATTTCTGAGAATTATAATCTATCACCATATCATTATACCTAAGGAAAGATCCCAATAAATTCTTCTATGCACACAAATTATTAAAAAACCATCTCTATTATAGGGTACTTTAAGTATAGGTATGATGACAAAAAATCTTTTCAACTCCTTGAAATTTTCATCAAATTTATCTATCTAAATGAACTTGGATCCCTTATGAGTGAACATAGTTATTAGATAAGATATCCATGAAAAATATCTCACAAATAACTCATAGTATCCATCCAACCTAAAATAACCATGGATATTAATTATAATGGTAGGTATGGGACATTATTTATAACATCCATCTTTAATGTATCCATCAATATACACTAACTTGAGATTATATAACCCAATAACTTGACTTTATATATCCAAAATTATCACTTGGTAAATTTTTTATGAAATTTTTATTTCATTAGGGTATTTTGTACAATCCTAAAATTTTCTTCATTCTCTTCCTTGAACATCAAATTTAAAATATTATCATCTATAATGAATACCTCAAATTTATTACAATAATATCTAAAGACACTATTCATTTTATCAATAAATATTGTGGGGTAATTGATAAGTTCCAATCAAATCAATATAAATTCATAATGTTCATACTTCATACAGAAGGTTGCCTTGATATATCCTCCTTCTTGACCCAAAATTGATGAAATCCAAAATGAAGTTCAATCTTTGTAAATTGTTGACCTCTGTAAAGTTGATCTATTAGGTCATCAATATTGGTTAGAGGATAATTTTTCATTACAGTGATATTTTAATGTTATTCATAATCATTTTAATGACACACTGAACTATCTTTCTTATTGTTAAAAATAATTGGTTCACCCTCTGGTGATGCACTAGGGATTATGAATCTCTTATCTGAATTATCCTATTGTTTCTTCTTCAATTCCTAAAACTCAATCTGGGTTATTCTCTATGGAGTCTTTGAATTTGGTGTTTTAGCATATATGAGTTCTATTAAAAACACAACATCAGTATTTGGGGAATGACTAGGAAATACTACTGGAAATACATCAGCGTAATCCTGATAAATTTTCATATCTTTGATGTTGTGTTTCTCCTCCACCATTTGAGATAAATACCCTCCAATGAATAGGTTTTAAGAATAATTCACTTGAAGTAACTTCCTTTTTAATTTCATATTTATCATCACATTGAAATATTTTAATAGTTTGATTCATAACCGAAATTGTGACTTCCCTTCCTTGAAAACTAATATGGGATCCATGTAGAGAAATACATTACAATCCCCAAATTACATCCACTTCAACTAGAGTAAGAATCATAAGATTTTATGGAATCACATTCCCACACACTTCTATCATATATGTGTTATGTACTTCATATGTGATCAACATACCATTAATATTTCTTAAGAATAACTCAACATCTAAAAATTGAGGATGTGATTTGATACCCATATAAAATTATTGAGATATAAAATAGTATGTAGATCAAGAATCATATAATACATTTTAATTTCTAGAGAATATGGTAAGTGTAACTTTCACCACTTCATTTCACACTTCAGTAGTTGTGATCACATTCTATTTCCCTTTTAATGTGGGATAAAAAGGGTTTTAATAGTGATTGACATCATTAACTCTCAGAATCATTCACTAATTGGTGAAATTTCTATACTCCTTGTAATTATTTCATTAGAGTGTGGGTGTCATATTCAGTTGAAAATTTCACAATTCCGTTCATTGTCTTGCCTCGTTGCTTCACTTTATTAATATTTTTCTTGATGGGATTATTTTCCATAGTTAAAACATTTATTGAACCCTAAAATGAAGTTTTTTCTATGCTTCCTTCCACACTTCTAACATAATGAAAAACTTGTTTTCTTTTTTTGTTGGAATTTATTTTTATAATTTTCCCAAAATTCATTCATTATCTTACTATCCCCAAATCCGTGAGAACATTGAGAGTATATAATTTCCAATTAAAAATTTAGAGTATATTAGATGATTTCTCCACAACTATAACAGTATATTAGAGCCAATTCCATTTAGATACATGGTCCTAAGCTTATAAATAATAATATATCTTTCCTTGCAGTATTGATAATAAAACTATAAGAATACCAGTCAATTTTGGTGAAATTTTCCAAATTAGCACTAATGGATTCATCCTCCTTTTTATTTAGGTACCGAATTTTACTTTTAATTTTCATATGATAAATTTATGGAGAATACTTATTGAAAAATACCTTCTGAACCTCTTCCTTTGTAATTTAGATAGTCCCCTTTTATTTCTTTGTATTTTTTATAACATTCCATCGTTGATTTGTTTCTCCTACTAAATGATATATTTGAAGGAAAAATATTCATGTTTTAAACACTAAAGAATAGAAAATATAATTTTTCATTTATTGATCTATTTCATAGCATCTAGAGGATCATATGAATCACTGAAGGAAGTTGGATGTTTCTACATAAAATACTCAATAGTGAGTTGTTTTTACCTTGGGTTATGTGGAAGATACACATGATTCATTTTATCATTCTTATTTTGAGAGAGTCGAGTGAGAATAGCCATAATATTTTTTATTCCAACTCCCATTTCATTTGGTTTATAATGAGGTTATTAATCTAATTACCCATTATATATAGTAATAAAATGATTCCTCCTAGGTCCATCCACTGACTATGACCCAATAACATTTTTTGTGCAACAATAATAGTATAAAGTATTCATGTAATCATAAAAAATCCTACATATGATATCTAAATCATGAGATATTAATTTCAATCCATGAAACCTTAGGTTTGACCTAAGAAAGTTTTAGTTATAATATTTTCAAATCCTTTATAATGTTTTATATACTAAATGGGAATTAACCAATGAATATTCCCTAATAGTGTCTATAAAAATACATATTTTTAGGCTCACTCATCATGAAATGGTGACTATCAAGTTAATACCCAATTTTACCTTTTAAATGTTTTTACCCCTAGTTACTTTTGTTCAAAAACCACATACACATTCTAGTATTTAATACATCTCAAAAAAATAAATTCCATAGAACATAAAATTTTTAATGTATTTGGAGACTAGATACATAATCATCTTATTTTTTGAATGATATTTAAAATATTATATAAGGTTATTCTCTCATATTATCATTGTTATACATTTATAACGTAATACCATTCTTCATATGCAGGGAAATAAGGAAGAAAAATAAAGGGTGATCATATATACCTAGTAAGAGTAAAAATTAGAGATGCCAATAAATTATCATAAGTGAAATTAGAATAAGGTTAGGGGAACATAATCATGATATAAGAAATTCATACACAATTTTTCAAAGATTGTTAATCATGAATCATGGAATATGGTTTTTTCAATCAAAAAGCATAAGAAAAAAATTGTGGAATCATCGATAATAAATCATGATCTATTAGTATATATCTTAATCAAAAGACCTATGTTTTTTTAAAAGCACAATACCATTGAAAATAATTCCCTTAG
The DNA here is from genome assembly GCA_963277665.1 of Viscum album. NCBI lineage: Eukaryota > Viridiplantae > Streptophyta > Magnoliopsida > Santalales > Viscaceae > Viscum > Viscum album. The sequence continues at coordinate 1,114,226,231 of OY728156.1, forward strand.
TAATGTATATCATAGAGTATTATGTTCACTCCACATTCCATCAATTTAATAGTATATGTTCACACTCAAGACTGTCATAGTAGAAAAATTACCTTAGTGGACTATAATTCACTTCCCATTCTATTCCTTATTATCTCATGAGATATCTATCTTTTCCCAATGAATTTTACACTTATATATTTCTAGTCCTACCCCTTAAATAATCATAATTCATTCATTTGTGAACCAAAAGGTCATTATAAATTCATTATCTCATCATATCGTAACCCATGTAAAGGATACAGGTTTAATAAAAATTTCATGGAATATAAATGGTTTTCATAAAAATCACATCATCATAATCACAAACCATCTACATAACAAATAATAATTGTATCTGTAACATCATAATATTGGATTTCAATACATTATTGTGTTTTTACACATTCCCATAGTGTTTTTATTGAGTTAGAGCTGTAAATCAAGTTTTAGGGTTAGTTTAAACTTGTAGCTTTAGCAATAAGAGCTATAGGTATTCCATCGCATTGCTGATGAGGCCACTGGCTAGTATGTGGAAGGAAGTTAGTAGGAATTTTCCTATACGAAGTCTATTGACAAGATATTGAAAAAAACTAGCTATTTGTTTCCAAGTTATCATAATGGTACTCCTATAAGAAACCCACTGGCTAGCCAGTGGATTTTTCAAGGGCATAATAAATCTATTAGTCACAACTGATTAATTGATGGCATTACTGGATAAGAATTTTTATAGGGGATTTTATGTATTTTTTTCTAGAACCATCATTTTTTTTTATTTTTTTATTATCCTTCAATCTTTCATCAGCCTATGTGAACCTAGAGGCTCTCATTGGGTTATTTTTTATTCCCCAAACTCAATTAATTTTGGATCTAATAATCATTCACTATGGGGGGTTCCTCTTCTCTAAGTCATTCCCCATATTGGTCTTGTATCTTATTTTTCTTCATGTTCTTTTTGAAATAGGGATATTGAATCTATAGTAGTTCATTGGATCTATATTTTCATAATTTTAATATATATTTCTACGGATAGCCTCATTTCTTTTTTGATATTCTCTTCTCTTAATTTGGTGGATTCCATTAAATAATTGATATTCAGAGTAATTCTAGGTAGCTATCACAATAATCTCCCATCACAATTTAATCTATGATTTCAAACACCTCCATATTTATTTTTTTATGTATTCAAATGTTTTATATTATATCTAATAGATAAAAAATTTATATATGATTTTGTGAGATTTTTAGAAATGTAGAAAATATGATTATGATATATTTTTATCTAAAGATTATATTAAATGAATATACAATTGTTTTGGAAAATAGTATGACTTGTTTTCACATGATAATTATCCTTGAGATGTTTACTAGTATGGTTTCAAAAATATATATATAATTAGGGTTTTTTAAATCATGGTTGAATTGATCCCTTTTTGCGATGATTGTTTGAAAACATGTATTCTTAATGTCAAATTATTTATAAACGGTTCTATAAATAGACTTGAATTGATTTTAAAGTATCCTCATATTGAATAGAATGTGAAAAGGTATAGTTTGAAATTAAAATGGTTTATTGAGAAATAACAACCTAAATTACATGCCCCTTCATGTGTAATGGAAATGATGGATGATTTAATTATTAAAATTTATATATTTTTTGGGGAAGATGAATGGAAATGAAGTGATCTTCTTCTTAATGGTGATATTCCATTATAGTTGTTCGGAGGTGTGAGAAAGACTTATGTTTTATTTGGAAATGTGATTCTATTATATGATATATGGTATTAAAATATCTTTTAAATGATCACCTCTATTATAATGTCATAGAAAGACCTGGTTTAGTAGGTGGGAAGTCTATGTGCACATTCACATAAGTATAGAACAGTTCCCTTTCTAGTGTCCCTATGTGGGACTTAGGTAAACCAAAGGTATTTTCTCCTTGGTTAATCTAGGATATAATAATACCAAGAATTTGTGTTTAAGATGATTGATATGATGACTATATTCTAGTTCACATACTTTACTCCATTGATGGCCTCAAGGATTATGTTCTAAATTGTTTCCCTTTAACACCATTGAACTCCAAGATGAAATTTTATAAATATCATCAAATGTATTGTAATATAGAAATTTTTTATATGATTTTTTCTTTATCATTATACATTTTTAAACTATTTTAGACTAAAAATTTGAATGATTATTATGAGAAAAGTAATTGTTTTTTATTTATAAAATGGATTTTTTTGTGAAAATGGCAGTTTTCATGAAAAATAGTTGATACTTGTTTTGTTGAATGAAAACATAAAAAACTGATTTATATATAGTTTTTTAAAATTGGAATGATATATATTCTCTATTAATGTGTTGTGATTTGGGTATATGGGTGGAGACCTGCTTCAATTTTATCTCATGTCTTATATATTACAAGATTAGTATGTTTTTTAATCAAGTGGGTATTTTTATGTCTTTGGGATTAAGATTTGGTGGAGGTGTGTGTGGTGGTTCCTCACCTTAACAAAGGGATTTGGTTGTTTGGTCTATTTTTACCCTATTTTCAACTATATAGGCCATCCTTTTTTCAATTATCTTGTAATATTATTGTTCTCTTACTATTATATATCTCAGTTTTGGTCGTGTTTGAATTTTCATTCTACTAATTATCCTTTAATGGTTATTTTTATTTGAAAAAATCATTCCTGATAAATTCATGCTATTGAGTGGGTGCTTATTTCTATGCCATGGGGACTGAGAAAACCCTTCATGACCATGGTAGATTGATTCAGGTGCTGGTTTAGATGGTATTGAGGGTCATATTGTTAAAACTGATTTTATATGAGGTTTCCCCTTCTTATTCTGGAATTTCAGATATTTTAGTGGTAAGAACATTAGAATTAAATTAGTCAGTCATAGGATGGTGTTTGACTACCACCCATCTGAGATAATTCTTGAGTTACCAAGTTTGTTCTAGATGAGTATTTGTCAATATTGATCTTTTCCCTCACACTTTTTTGGGAATTTTTTTCCTTATTAGTGTTTACTTTTAAACTTATGACTTCATGATTAATTTTGTGGAGCTCTGTGTTTTTATGGGTTTTTGTAGGGAATTTAGAAGGTACATGGTCACTATGCATGGTTTAAAAAACCATGTGTAGTTCATGCATTAGGCTCTAGTTGACTTCTGATGGACATCACATTATTGGTGCATGGTTTGGTATATTATACAACTGAAACATGCCCAGCTGATATTTCATTGAATTTTGTTATTTTCTTCCCTCTAGTTTTATAATTGGTTTCTTTCCTCTTACATTTCATTCGTACTAATTCTTGGTGTTTATGCTTAAATAATGGATATGTGTTTTAGTTTTTTTTATGTAAAATGTTAAAATCATTATCTTGGGTTCTTTTAAATAGATTGAAAGTTCTTAGAGATTAAAAATATGTACTAATAATTTTACTTATTTAAGAAAAGAGTTTTTTGTTTTTATAAGTATAGTATTCAAAATTAAAATTATTTAAATTCATAGTTTTTTTGGATTTAATGTCTTCTAAATTATTTCTAATTTAAGACAATGAATATTTCTTGGAAAATCTAGTTGAATAGTCTAGGTTAGAGATAGATACCTAATTTTATTCAAGGTTTTTATGTGATGTTAATAAGTTTTATTTTGAATATTTTTAAGAGTTAAGAGTCAAATTTTTAAAGATAATTTCTAAAATATATCAATTATAAGTTTTTTTTTCATTTATATGATTTCAAGGGTGTGAAATAATTTGTTTAAATAATAGAGATTCATTTTAAAATTTGTTATCATAAAACCATATTGGATTAAATATATGAATTTCATTTATAAGAAAATTAATACATCTTTTTATTGGTTTTGATGTTTTTTTATTATTAAGTTTTTATTTTTAAAAAATTGTATGTAAATTTTAAATGATGCTTTTGATTTGCCTTATGAGAATTGATCTCCTATGTTGGTTTTGATGGGGTTGGTTTTATTTTTTTTATATATTACTATCCCATTTTGATTTAATTTAATCATTAATTGATCAATATTCCTTAGGGATGGTTTATTTTTCATATCTAGACTCTGGCTTCAATGTTCTTCCACCCTTACCCCATATTTAGGATTATGTTTGATATTTATAATGCCTCAATCCTAATTATTTATTTGGTAAATGGTATTCTTATTAAGTTGGTATGTTGCTGATGAATATTGAGGATATATTCCTATAACTTGATATTCCAAAATGTTCAAGGTTATGTTTGTTAACTTCATACCTGAGAGTCTATGTTGGGTCTGGTGTAGGATGATTACCTAGGTTATGCCATATAAGGGCCATTATAGGAATATTTCTAGGTATAGTTTGTTTGAGAATTGTTTCCCATTTAATTAAGGGTAGTGAAGGGTATATAATTTCATAGTTTTTATTAAGAAGATAAAAAGGTGTTGGGTTACACACTCTATTTTTTCAAGTTAATATCATATCCTCCTTATCTAGATATATATGACTCTCTCATGGAATGGTGTTCTCAAAAATGTCTTTTCCAAAAGCTATCATAGGTTTTATTCTTTTTAAAATTGACTCATAAAAAATTATGATAGAGGAACTTATCGGTGTAGAAGCAGGCTTGGAAAGAGCACCAAAGGCATTGTAGATTTCACTTATTATTGGGTGTGATGGAGGAGTCTACATCAAGGGAAAGATGAATATTTTCAACTCAGAGCATACAAATTGTGATTTAAAATGAATAAAATTTTCTTCTCTCTAGCCTCATTTAGAAATAATCACAAAGTCTGCTATTGGTACGGGAATGCATATCATACGAAGCATACTTTGCAAAAGGCTCCTAGAGTTTGTCTTGCTTGTGTCTTTTTGGATCATCTTAAGAGATTCTTCTAGGATTTGTATACTCCAAAAATGGTCAAAGATGATTTTCTATGAAGGTAACACATGCACAATAGAAGCGTTAAGCTAGTAAGAATTCAACTATAGTCCTTAGAGTGATGAATTTTTACATAGTGGGGGAGTAGGTTGTGGAATTTGATACTATCCCAGCATGTTCATCATGAAGTTGGAGTGGAGACCATTTTAGTTTCCCTAATTCAGTTTGTCTCTTTTTATTGATAATGTGACGCTTTGAGTTTTACTTTTCATTTTGGAGTTTTATAGAAATTATTTTGAATCACTAGTATCATTATTAGATTATTTCCTGGATATGTAAGAAACTTTTTTATTTATATTTTTATTCTTTATTAATTTTTATTAATTCCTAGTTTTTTATGATTTGAATTATTGGTTATTGATTATGATATAAATTCTAAAATGGTGGGGGTAACACCATTATTTAATTTCTCATATTGAAGATTTTTTTACCACTTCAATGGAAATTCATTTTTTAATGTTATGGGGGACCTAAATTAAGGAATTGTGGTTTCTTTGATCTTGATATTTATATATTACTATACAATCAAATAGGTATTTTATTTTCAGAATCTCGTTCATAGTTGATTCCCTAATTGTTTCCTTTAATGTTCTAATAGTGTCCATTTGGTTCATGTTTGTGAAATTCTAGAATTTGTGGTTTTCCTGATGTGGTTTCTTGAGTATTCCAATAATAAATTCTCTGTGGAATAATGTATGTATAACTTATTTAGTGATCCAAGTGTGACTTCTCCTTTTGAAGGCCTTGGTTTCTCTATAGATAATTTATATGTGTTGGTTTTGTTATATGATCCTTTCTAATATCCCTTAAGGGATGTTGGTTTCTTTGGAAAATATTATTCATTGGTGGTCATTGTTCCCCTCTTACCTTTTGAGGATATGGTAACTAAATTTGGACAATGTTTATAATCAATTTTGGTACATATGAGATATTGGGTAAGTGTTTTTGTGACCATGAGGTAGTTTCAATTATGATCTAATGTTTTGATTGGAATTAATGGAAGTTGGTGTTTTTGGAATGTGGCCCTGAGTTACCCTAACTTGACCAAAGGGGATAATTTATAGCTCTTGATGAGGTATGATTATGTTTGATTCATTTAAACTTGTTCCATTTTGTCCTCTCTCATGACCTTATGGTTGGATTTTCTAGAGATATTAATCTTTATTTGTTTCTTGTTTAAAATTAATGAGTGTGACTTTCATGTTTGGTTTTTTTAGTTATGTTGGATTTTATTTGTTAGTTTATTAATTTGTTGGGTGATTGATTGGTTGAGGGTTTCCATCTTATTTTTTAAGGCTGCTCGCTTGGGGAATCTTCTATTTATATTTTCTTATACTTTTCAAAACCAACTCAGGGGGTTATGTTTTATGTATCATTTTTTAGAGTGGGATATTTGAGTTGTCTTCTACTATCCTAAATCTCTCCATATTATAGAATAAATTATAGTTACCATATATGTTATTATAGTGTTATGATATTCATGATATTCCATTTTTTATAGTGTATCTTGGGTTGTCATTTCTCTTGAGATTCATTTTCATCTTTCTTCTAAATTGGCGAAAGTTTATGACAATTTTTGGGGGATTAAATTTTTATGTATGGGAGATTTATAGAATAAAATTATTTTATTTATCCTCATAATTTCCCCTAGTCTTTTGATTTTTTTTTTGTAATTTATAATTTTTAGGTTTAGTAGGGTATTTGGCTCAAGCTTCAGTTCGAGTGAGGACATTGACCAATATCTAGAAGTTCTACAAGTAGTTCATCAACTAGCTGGGGAAGGAAACCTGAAATCTAGTGGAAGGTTGTGAATATTAATTTTCCTATGTTATTTCTACTAACTAATTGGTGAGACTCAGAATCCATTCATTCAGTTTTCTAGGTGCTCAAGATTTCATCCTAGCACAACTAACAAGCTAGTGTTAGAAAACTGGTAGCTGGTGGTTCCGTTGGATGCATATTTTGATTGCGGATTTTATGTATTTTTGTATAGAATACTAGTTTAATTATTTTAATCTTTTCCATCAACCTTTCCTTGACCTATGAAAACCTAGAGGCTGGTATCTCCTTGGTGATTTTAGATTCGTCAACCTTAATTCTTGGTTGATATAGGTGTCATTCATCACACTGACTCTCGATTACTATGTCCCTCCCAATTTTGGTCATGGATTCTCTTATTATTAATTATCTTTTTTCCCAATGGATATAAAATCCATGGGATTTCATTGGATCTATGTTTTTAAATTGGGATTTTTCTTTCTATGGATCTCTTTGTTTCTGCTTTGAGTCAGTCTCTCTAGATTTTGGATTGATTCCTGTGATTGAGACTTCGAGTAATTCAAGGTATGTGTCCTAATAATCTCGATTTGGAATTGAATCTATAATTTACTTTTAAATTATCATGATTTTTTGAGTAATTTAAATGTTTAAAAATAAATATATTTTTTTCATCATGGATTTATGATTTATTAAAATTTTAATAATATTATAAAGGGATATTTTAATATGATTCTAGTAAAACCAATTTTAAAAGAATATAATAATTTTTTGGAAATCAATATGTCTAGTTGGATCTTGATAATTTTCTTTGGGACTTTTATAATGATGGTTTCAAAAATATATAGAAAATAGTGGTGTTATAAATACTGGATTTGTTCAATCCATTTTGAGATGATTTTTTTAAAATGAATATTTATTAAAGTGAAATGATGTATGATTGGTTTTATAAATGGCCTTGGATTTTATTGAAAGTCTCGACATCCTATGTGGAATGTGTAAAGGCTCAGTTATCACATTAAATAATTTATTGGAAAACTGGAAACCCATCGTATATTTCAAATTATTTTTAATGGAAACTATGGATGTTTGAATTCTTGAAATGAATTTACCTTTAAGGGAAGTTTAATTGATTTCATTTTATTTTTTTGATAAATATTTTGTTCCTATTCGGGTGTTCAGAGGTGTGATGAGGACTAATTATTCATTTTAAAATTTGATGATATGATATTATATATGGTATGAAACTATCACTGAAATGACCACCTATATTTAAAGTACATTGGAAGACCTAGGTTTATAGTTTTTAATTATAGATACACATGTTCATTAGTTTAGATTCATGGTCTTTATAGTAGACGTAGGTGGGACTTTGGTCAACCTAAGGGATTTTCCAAAAAAGTTAGTTCAGGATAGGATAAGATTGGGTATTTGGGAAATGTTTGATTGCTGTCTTGATTGTATTCCAATGCTTATAATTTTCTTCATTGATGGCCAAGTAGACTCTATTCTAAACTATTTCCTTGATTCACCATTAAAATTAAATATAATAATTTATAACTATTTCCCAAGGATTAGTTATTTAGAAAATTATGATATGATATCATGTTTTCTTTAATGTTACTTTTTTTTTTAAAAAAAAAGTGAAAGAAACATAAGGATTGATTTTTTGTGATAAAATTAATTTTTTTTATACTAGGAAGGAAAATATTTTTTTTAGGAAATGGGTGTTTCAAGGAAACTATTTTACGATTTTTGTCATAAAATAAATCTTGAAAAACTTATTTTTGTATCCTTATTTTCAAACCTACATGATATGGCTTCTCATTAAAGTTGCTATGCATTTTTTCAGGCAATGGTGAACTACTATGATTTTAGCTCAATACAATATATATTATAAGATTAGTAGGTTTCTCATTATAGTGGATATTTTTATATCTTTGGGTTTGATATTTGGTGGAGGTGTGTCCAGATTTTTCTCACATGCTCACGGAGGATTTTGTGGTTGGGTATATCTTTCCCTTGTTGTGAGTTGTATTAGTTGTCATCATTGTTTCCATACTTTTGTAATACTATTTATCTTTTATTATTGGATATCTTAGTTTATGAATTTCTCAATTTTATTTCTATTTATTATCCTTTCATTTTAACTATTGTTTCTAAAAATAGTTTCCACTTCCTTCTTGTTGATTCCCATGTTCTTATTGTTGGCTCACATGGATCCGGAATGTCCTTTGGTCTAGTAGTAGATTGATTTAGCGAATGGTTCTCATGGTATTCCATGTATATTAATTATAGTATTATTAGATTATATACCCATTATTGGATAATTAATATCATAGTATATTATTATATATTAAAAATACGTTAAAATATCACGAGAATATTTCTTTAGGATATTACCATTTTTTATTTTGATGATACTTATTTAAAATTTTAAAATTTTCAATATTTTGTAGAAAATTTTTTATTAAAGAGAATCATGGAAACTTTTAATATAATATTCAAATAAAATATTGGTCATTATAGTGTAAAAATATGTTCATTCCAAATACATTAAAAGAAAATAGTTTTTTCACACATCTTCAAAATGATAAAATTGACTTGTTCAGAAATAAAATCTTTAAAAAGTTTTATTTTTTAATCATTTTTAAATAAAGTCAAATGTAGTGAAAAATAAATTTATAAAACATTTCGACAATAAGTAATATCTTTTATAAAACTATTTTTATGATTATGGACATGGAATGAAAAAATCAATTACTGAAGAGGAAATAAGGTATTTTTTATTAAAAACAGTTTCTCAATCATTTTAAGTTACAAAGAGAGGGAAATTATTATAATATAAAAAAACTATAGAAATAGACAAATTATAACAAAACAAATGGGTTTTAAAGTATAAGATCCATATAATTTCTCCCAATGTAAGTATTTCATCAAAAATCCTAAAAAACAATGAAATTGTAACAAATGCCTTACCTCAAGTTTCATCTTCTTTTGTACACATTAAAATCACATGTATTGTAAATATAAATTTATTATAAATATATTATAGAACCATATTCATACATAAATTATTATATATTATTCTTTTATAAATTCAAATTATTCTTTTATTAACAATTTATTCTTTAAAATGAACATTTAGGTGAAAAATGTTCTATTTTACATGAATATTTTAGTTAGATAGTTTTTATGATTGAAACTTGTTCACGGTTTAATCATCTCTTGAAACATTATCATTAAATAAGTACCATTTTTATTCATTATATACAATTTCATAAATATTCATCTAAAGCAGTGATGATTAATGGATCAGATTGTTAAAGTGAGATTATAGTCCAGGCATATATAAGACGAACGTTATCATTTTACAAGGAATTGAAATGTAAGAAGCTACATGATATATTATAATTATAAAAAATAATTATTTCATAACTATAATTTCTAAAAATTAAATCCATCATAATAAATATATGTGTAAGGTGGTGATAGAAAATGAATGATATCACTATGTGAAGGAGGTTGTCCACATGTACACAAAACTGATAATTTGTTTTAAATTTTATGGAAAGGAGGTAGAAAATGTTTGATCCATAATCATAATAACAATTAATTATATTATAGATAATTAAGTCATTATTTAAAAAATGATACCATATATTTAGGATAGGTAGAAGAAGAAATAAAATTGAAAGTACTGGGTTAAGAGTTATACCTCTTTGTTGAGAAACATCCTTTTCTTTAGAACTTAATCCTTGAAAGGATAGAATTTTAATCAATCTAGGACCACAATGATGTTTGGATGGATTTAAGAGGGGATTATGGTATTACATGGCTCATTTAGAAGGATCATGTGGCTCCGAGATGGAAAATATTCAAATATAAGAAGACTAAGGTTGAAATACCATCAAACAATCAAATTAATTAATGTATTTTCTGATATTTTTTACCTTGTCTTTTAGGATACCTTTAGTAAACCATTTTAACCCTAACCATTATAACAAAATTTTACTATTTTTAATATTCATTATGACCAAAAATTATGTTTACCTTTCTAAATAATATTATTTATTATAATATAAAATATTGAAACCATTTTAAATGATTAAATATCTATAAGTGGTAAAAATTATTTTTAAAATAAAAGTGAAAAATATGAAAAATAATAATTTTTAGAAAAAAAAAATTTGTAAGAATAAAATTGAGTTTATGTTCATTATATGCGATGTAAAAAATATTATATGAATATTAAAACATTTAAAATAATGTATTATGTACATATTTTGTTAAAATCATTCAACAATATAGATTAACTTAAATTATTAAGATAAAATAATATTGTATGCGTAAAAACATTTTTTCCAGGAAACAATAACCACTTTCTTCATTCAGAAGATTTTATTTTAATAAATAGCTACTTAAAAAATAATTAATTATTTTTATATATAGGTAAAAAATATATTTTCTATAATTTCATTTGTATTATCCATACCCTCCAATCGAATATTTATGAAATAATTGTCATATAAAATAATATTATTTAATTTTATATCATGGTTCATTAAAAAATAGTTTTTTATGCAAAGAAAGGTATCAATGAAATTAAATTTATTTAAAGTAAAATATTTCACAAAAAACTCATGGTATTAGATATTATTTCTATAAGATTCTTCATTCTAATACATATCGTTTTAGGTTTCTTATTAGGGGAATGAAATCATTATCCATCACATCCATTATTAACTCATTTAATCATTTCACCAACCATTACTTGAATAAATAAAATTTTATGAGCATAATTAAATTAATTGGGTTTAAAAAGTAAAACTAAGAAATTAAAATAAATAACTTATAAATGACTTACATAACCTAGCTTATAAAACTATAGGGTTCAATCATATTATCCATTGACATTTTCATATTAGTTTATCTGATCCTTAATATATACAAATCTCACTTTATAGTATATTATGATAATGTGCCTCATTCATATAATATCCACCAAGAGTGTTAAAATAGCTATGTAGATAGGTCCATTTTTTCTACACTAAGTAAAGATCAATTTAATACCTAAATGACCTTTTCAGGTTAATTACCTTTAGTAGTGTCTGTACTAAATCTGGAATCTATATGTTTTTATCCAAACATAGATTTCATTCCTTGGAAACCATATACTTCTTACATTACCAAAATTTTAGGATATTTTCAAATATTTAGATTTATAACTATAGTTTTCACTAATGTTACCTAGTGTTTATCTCCACGATTTTCTAATCTAATCCCCAAAAGTAACTAAACCAAGAAATGATACTAACTATGACACCATAGACCCTCACTCCTTGATATATTGCTAAAAAAATTATTTACTTACTATCTTTGATATCAGTTTAGATGAATCCAGGAAAAGTTACATATATTCCCATAATACAAAAAATATATCTGAAAATATTCATAAAATACCAAAACCCAAATTTTAGTGTCATTGGAGATAATATATTTAAAAATAATATTTCACATAATTTTTAAAACATATCTGACAATATATATTCATAATAATTCATTCTACACATAATTCTATATATAATGTCCTTGGTAAATGGAAACATTGAAGTGGTGGGATTAAACACTTAGTAAGGACAAACCATATCAATGATTCATAAAGGGTTAGAGTGTAATCTGATAAAAAACATGAGTATGAATGAAATATATAATTAAAAATAACATGGTATAATAATATTTTTATATGAATTTTGATAGAATAAGATGTAATCCCCAATGATCAAACATATTCCATGATGTAAGAGTGAGGAGTCAAGAGACAATAATGATGATACATAGATACTAAAATAATCATATAACATTGAAATTTATCATAACAAAAATAATTATCATATTATATCAAAACATAATAGAGAAGACAACACTATAAATTTCCCACAAAATAGTTGAGCTAGTTATACTACCTAATTCTCAAAGCGAAGCGGGCATCAATACTCATTACTCATAATTATCTTATGTGATATAAAACCTTAACCAAATAAATATAGATTTATATAAGAAACCTAAAATCACATAACAATAATATATATATATATATATTCAACATGAAATTAATCTATTATCATATCATAAAGAACCAACTAACAGAAAACTAGTTTCATAACATTTCTAAATGGTATCATATAAACTTAATTTGAGAATTGGATCGGTTGATACCAAAAAACATCAATGAACAAAATTAAATATTTTGTAATAGTTTTATAGGGTGATTCATAAAATAAAACTCTATATTAGATTGATATTTTTAAGGTAAATTTAAGAAATATAAGCATACAAATATTTTTTATGAGAAATTTCTTAACGTTTTCTTAATGAGATGGGGTTATGAGTCACTTTGAAAAAAAAACATCTTTGAATAGTTTACATGAATAATTTTTTAAAAATTATTTTTAAATAAATATCAATGTTAGTTCCTTGAAAAATAAATAATGTTTATCTATAGTAAGTGTGCATTCAAAGATAAAACATATAATCCTGAGAGGAAAATAATTTTAATATTTTAAACTATATTTATTGAAACTGACATTATAAAAAAGATAAAAAACACTTTTGAAATTTTTAAAGATGAATATCAAGATAGGATATGATAATAAATATATTTATTTCAAAATAATAAATTAAAACCTTTGTGGAAGGAAAAGATATAGGCATAGATGAATGAAATTATTCTAAAGAAGATTATATTTTTTGAGAAATAAGTTCCCCAAGGAATAAGATTTAAATTAAAAAATATCATTTTCTCTAAAGTTATAAGATATAATATTATATAAAATATTAAATGGAATGATATGAGGAAATTATAATAATGGATTTAGTGAACTAACATTATAACACTCTAAAATGAAATTTGTGTTAATAGAATCCCTTACATTTATTCTCGACTTCTATGAATGCGTTTTAAACTCTTGTACCCTAAACCTAACCATAATAATAAAAAACTAAAAAAATTTATTTAAATATATTAATTTTTAAACTCCTTAATTATTAAAATTTATTATAAATTTATTATTTAGTTATTTTTTATTTTTAAAACCTAATGATAGTGATTTTAATTATTTCAAACACACTTTTCACTGTTGATGTTGATCCTCATATTTTATAATAATTATATCATTAATATATTATTTAATCTACTTGAATAAATGTTTTATAATTATTTATAATATTCTAATTTCATTTCTTAATATTTTTCTTTATGATTAGTGAAGATGAATTCGGGAAAAAGCTTGTTTTCGATAAATTTTAACGAACAAAATGATGGATATTAATAAGGGTGTATATATTTTTATAATAAATAAATTATATTTATAGTATCATAACAATGTCATAAATGTAATTTTTATTTATTAGATACAATCTTAAAACCATCCATTCATTATATTGATGAAATATTAATTGTGTTTTTAATGGTGGCAGTAGCCCACACAAAATATGAGGGGTGTTTCAATTTTCCTATAGATAAAGAGGAAAATATAAAATTTTTTCTCCATAAATATAATAATATTTCAATATAATAGTGATATAGATTTAATTGTATTATTATGGTTATAGTAGTTTTTTAGTATTGTGAATGAGAAATATGGAGAAGAAATGGTTATTGAGTGGGCAATACTCACCTTGAATAAATTAATCTTATTATGGACTTCATAGAAATGGAGGGTCTAAGAAACCTTATTGTAATCAAGTTATGAAATAAAATATTCCATAAATTTTTAACTACATTTCATTAGTTATTATCACCATAATTGTTCTAGAAATTTTTTTATTGTTCTATTTTTTATACATTTGATAATTTTTAACCAAAATGATAAATTACATTAATCCATGTTTTGAATTGCTTTATTATTATATTTTCAATTTATTGAATATAAATATATTAATTTTATTTTTATTTTTTTGTCAACATGATAATTTTATAAGTTGTAAATTAGGTTTATCATTATTATGTTTTACTCACAAAACCATCCTATGAAATTGTGTTTCTCATGTTTCTATAGATTCTAATATATGATTATGTAAAGAGTGCAGACTTTTCAAGGGTAACCATCATAGGATATCTAAATTAAAAACCATACATATGTTGTCACATGAGGTTTCTTCTATATATCAATAGACTTTATAAATTTACTATCATTAGTCTCCATTCTTAACTCATTATGAGGAAAACCGGTGGTCAGCAATAAGTTGTACCAAACATACTTTAATTTTATTTTCTTTGATAGTCCTCCATAATTATGTCTAGAAATATATGGTTTTATTAGCATAGATTTGGGCTGTGTTTTTCACAATTGTAGCACATTTTTTATGAGTGTTTTCTATTTTAATTTATTCATTGGCTTTATATTTTTCTATGTTTTATTTTCATTCACTCATTATTTATTTTCTCTAGTTTGGGATATAAATATTTGATAGTCCATTCAATAATAATGGTTCAATAATATTATTCTACATTTAAATATGAAAACAAACTCATAGTTTGGGTTATTGGTCCACACCAAGAAAAATTATTTAATTCTAATCAATATCTCATCTATAAGAGTTTGAGGGGGAAAATATTCGCATACCAGAGTTGGAGAAACTAATTATACAATTCGATGAGTGGTAGGATAAAGACTACAATAATCATAAATCTAATAAAAATTAATAAAATGTCCCCCACATCATTAGAATCAAGAATAAATTATACATGTTTAAAACTAAACGTACATCATAAATTTTTTACTACTATACCAACAATATAAATAACAACTGAGTGAGATGTGAGAGATGGAGGGAATGATGGCCACCACCCTCTAAACACTTATGGACAAAGAAAGGGAAATTGTGAAGAAGAGGGTCAAGAGGTGATTGAGGAAGATGAATAAGAAATTAATCTTCATATAATTTTAACTATGAAAGTGAAAGAAACACTAGAAGAACCTTCTCTCTAAATCATTATATATATATATATATATATTCTAAGAGAAACTTGATAATGAAAAATTGATACTATATGAACCATTAAGAGGGATAAAAAACCATTAAATTGCATGTTTATTACTTATTCTAAAATTCATTTGAAAATTGACCACATGGGTTTTAATGATTGAAAATAAACATTAACATAGTATCCCTTATAAAATAAATAATAAGAGTATATTATGGGCATTGGATAACACTTAATATATCCACTACCCTATCTTGAAGAAAATAGTCCAAATACCATTATTCATAAGTATGATCCTCAAGATGAGCCAATCAGGGGAGTGTAATTATTTTAGTATGATTATTTAGATGATTTTTAATACTTTAAATAGAATATAATTTCAACTATATTGAATTTATAGGTCTACTTAAGTTCTATACAACCCTAGATAGTAGATAATAACCCAAGTTAGGTACTTAAGGAGAAAAAATGGGTCAGTAATTATAAGAAAAGGATACTGACATGAATTAGAAGGGTTATAAGAGAAGTTATTTTAAAATATGATCACGTATTACCATTAATGGTTAATTGGAAAACACATACTAGTGGTAGGAGATTATATATAAAAACATCATAATGACAATATTAAAGAAATATGTGTTAAAAACCCATATAGTGAACACAAGCCCACCGAAGAATAATATGATAATAGAGAATAATATCTAAGCCCATTGATAAAGATACAGCCTCCTTAACAACACTATGGACAACAACTAGGGAGGATGCATCAAATAATATGGTGGCCCCTTTTTTTCTCTTCCCTCCACCACTAAATTGTTTATTTCCCTATCATTTTTGGTAAGGGATATTTTAAACTATTCTTGGGGTCATCCTAGACCATCTTATAATCAATTAAATTCATAAAAATGAACTTTATTACCACTTAATATAGAAAAATAACCCACCATTATACTGGGTTGGATAACTAAAATTTTCCACAATATGTGGTCAAAATCCAGTACCCTCTTAGGGGTTAAACAAGGTTTTATTAAATTTACAGTTTTTGATAAAATTTCTTTTGTTTTAATTTTTTATAGGTTTTACAAAGAGGGTAGAACCATAATATTAGAGAATAAAGTTATCTACATTGACTAAGGATAGAGGTCAAATCAATCTTACAAAAAATAACCACATTATATTTGTATTTTTACACCAGTTTTACTCATTGGAAATCTATTGTAATTTATCATACAGATCATTCATGTGTTAGTGTTGATTATATGTGGGGGGAATAAAACCTATTTTGGATCTATTTAGTACTATTTAATAATTTTTAGAGAAATTTTATTAATTATCTTGAGAATCTATAAATAAAATCTTATATGCTATTTTCTTTGGTTTTTAGCTTATAAGCGAGTTTTAAGGTTAAAAATTGATATTTCATTAATTTAATTCCTATTGGATGAATATATGATATTATTGAGGATTTTTTTTAATAAAAATATACTACGTTTCAATAATTTCTCTGCGAATTTATTCCATTTTTTATGGAATTTATTCTTTAGAACTAGAAAAATATAGTGTGATTGATAATGACGTAGTGGAATTTAAATTATAACAAGAGGAATCTAAATTTTTGAACTTGAACCAAGGTGAGTTAAGAATTTTTAAGAACTCCTCAATAATCCAAAACATAATATAGTTATATATGTTGTTAGATATTTGAGTAAAATTGAAAATTGGGATCCCATAATGAAATTTTAATATTTTCATGCTCTGGGTTTTTTATTAATAAATTAAATTTAACATTTAATAATTTTCCTATGAAACAAATGGTTGGGAAGAATTAAATAAGATACAAATTATAAAAAATAATTGATTTAGGAAAAGGGATTATTAAACCCAAATGAATGGTAAATTAATATACAATAATATAATTTGAGTGGTATTAAGGAAGTAAAAAAATGGATATTTGGTAAAAAGAACCTAGGTGGAGTGATAATTGAAAGTACCCCTTGTTATTGTTTTAATTCCAATAAAATATTTTCAATTTAACTATTATAATTGGAAATTTTACTTGGTATTATGTATGTTATTAGGATTAATTCACATATGATGTGTTACATTTTTTAAATGGATGACACTTTGATATCCTTCATTTCTAGTGTGTGTTGGCACCTAGGTTGGTAAAAGAAGTTATAGATTAATTTCATTATATTTATTGGGAGTGTCACAAATTATGTTAGGGGGTGTGATGAAAACCAACATTTTATAATTCATTTTACTTATTCTAAGTGAAAATTTACCCCTCATTGATCTTGAACTTATGTAATTAATTTATTTTTTTGATACATTAGAAAATTTAAAAATAAATTAATTAATTGATTTAATCTTGGTTTTATGTTTTTATATTCATTATTTTAGAAATTATTTAAAAGGAACAAATTGATTATTTTTAAATATGGATTTAATTTTTAAGAGGATAATTTTAATGGTTTTAAATTAATTTTATCATTTTAATATTTTAAATCACAAATCACCCTTTAAAATTCTATTTCATGTGTATTTATAGATTTTTAGTTACCCTTACATGAGTAATACTTGTTACATATGGGTAACCATAATAGACTACATAAACATAGAGAACCCCAACTTACACTGTGTAAGGATACTTCCCCATATCCACAAGTTTCATAAAGGTAACTACTATAGTCAAGGTGCTACATAAACGTCCTCAAGGAATTATGTAAAGTTCATCATCATAGAATAAAAATTATGTCAGTGACACAAAGTTTTTTTGTAAAGGTAACTTCTATGGGTGAAAACTACATTAGGGTATATTCAAAAAATTTACATGCCACATAATGGTAAATAGTGAAATCAATATTCTATGTGAAGGTTATTCAAAGAGAGTAAGGGATGCATAAGGATACTTAAGTTTTTATAAGAATTAGATTGAAAATACATACAATGGAAAAGGAAAATCAAAATAATAATTTCTAATGTTAAAAAAAATTAGATAGTTCTCTAAAAGAGGTTCCACATGTTATCAATTGAGCTATTAGAGAAGATGGAGATAATTAGAAGGATCTAAGGAAAAAGAATGTTCAAGATGAGATCTCCTAGAGAAACCACATCCTTTAACATATAATTCATAAAAATATGATTCCCTTATCCCATTGAAAATGATTTCATTCTATATCATTTTTCCTTAACAAAATTAACAATGGATTTTTTAATGATTCAACCTTTTTATTCCTTACTGGAAAACTGTGCTATATCCACGAACTTGTACAGACGGTTTTAAAAAATGGCTATAGGTATTTATACCAAGGCTATATCCATGGTTAAAAACCATATAAATGGAACCTATATCCATAACTAAAACTATAAAAATAGAACATATATCCATGGTTTAAACTATGGCTATATACATATAGCTACGGTGGACAATCGTGTGAGTTATTTATGCAATTTTCAATACTGTGGCAATAAACCCTATTTCCATGGGTTGAACTGGATATATATCCTCTTAAAATCATGTCTATAGATCCATTTTTCGAGGGCTATACCACATTTTTCATAAACCATGGATATAGATTTTATTATTATTTTTTAGCCACTGTTCATCAAAATTGTGGCCATAGGTCTCCTACACTTGCATGAGAAAAGAATTAACCCATGCAAAAATGATGGGAGGTCTATATCCATGGTTGATATGATATTCTTAGAGTTCTTAATAGTATATATATATATATAGACACACACACAAAATGACATATGTGGTGTTGTGCTAAGGTGACAGGTTCAGATAGCAGAGGTAAGGAGATCAAATCTGGATGGGCACTATTTATTTTAAATATATAGCCACGGTTTTCCACCATGGTAATAGAACCTATATACAAGGTGGAAAACCATGTAATATATATCCGTTATTTCAAAAACCATGTAAATAGAACCCATATCCACATTTTAAACCATATTTTTAGCCCTTTAAAACTATTTCTATATCTTTTATCTATAGCCACACCAATAGGTTCCATGGATAGTAAAACTGTGGCTATAGCCAAAATGTATACTAGTGATATTTAATTTATTTTATTTTCATTCATGTGGTATAATCTTATATTCTACCCACTTTATTCATTTTTCTATAACTTTTAGGATATATTGATTATCAATATCTCATCCATGATGAGAGTCTAACATGAGGATCACCCACTAAATAAAAAATAATGAACCAAAGTCCACTCACTATTATTATTTTTTATTATTTCAAGGATTTTGGGAAAGTGAGATGAATAGGGGACTATTTTAACTCATTCTTCTCTCTTCCATGGTTCCTTTGGAATTTTTTAAATGATTTCCTTTCTCATTTTATATATCACTAATGTATTATGTGATTAGTTGTTTGAGTAGTGGAAAGACTTATAATGTTGGAAAATTTGATATAGTAAAGGGTATATATAATGAAAAATTTCATTAGTGTGATGTCCAAACACACATTTCATTTTTTGAGGATATTTGTAGCTACTTTGAACACATTGATAGTAGTACTAGGATTCTATGTAGTGTGATAATGAAGGACCAATAAGGTTGAATTTTAGGGGTGTATCATTTCCCACATCCATTTGGTGTCTTATTTTATTTTACACTATTCTTTCATAAATAAATAATATTATATAAGTATTACATTAAATATTATAAACACACACAAAATAAAATATAAATTCTAGGATAGTGAGTCTCTAGGCGCTGCTCCTTGTAATAAAAACATGTTGTTAACTCTACACCATTGATAGGAGATTTAAATTTCAACTTGTAATGCCCTTCACAAAAATGGGATGTCACCACAGGCTAAAAAAATAAAATAGGGATTTAGGGGATGTAAAATGAGAATAGGGTTATGGAAATTTTTAATGAGAAGTGTTTCTTAAAGTGGTTCGAAGTGATCTCATTTTATGAGTGAAAAGAGGGATATTTCTTTGGAAAATAGAATTTGATGAATGTTAAAGATAGAATCACATGGATTTTAAGGGAGTTATATAGACAATATTATGGTTAGACTTATGGGATTAACTTTACTACATAAAAATGACATTTATATGGTTCTAGGGCCACATTAATTTATAAAAATTCCATCAACATTTTGTTAAATCTCATTATCTTTCTTTACATTGACTAATTATTTACAATTTTAATTATTTTTTAAATATTATATGATCACACATATTACCATACTTCGATTTAATAATTATAAATTTCAACTCCAATTAATTTAATTAAATTTCTAAATATGATAAAATTATTTTTTAATCCAAAACATATTACACGTAGACAAAAGTTATTTTTATAAAAAAATTGTTAAATATTTACCATTATAATTTTAATTCGTTTTCAATTACCAATTAAATGTGCGTTAATATATTATTCATATGAATAATAATTTTTTTATAATCATAATTTAATAATATTATATTCATTTTTCATAAAATAAATATATAATGTATAAAGAAGACAATTTTTATTAAAATTAATTTTGAAATATAAAATTATTTTATAAATTATTTAAACACATTTTTATTAAAAGGAAAATATAATTTTATTTAAAATTATAAATTTAAAATTTATAAAAATTCATGCTATAAATAAATATATATATATATAATTGATAATTACATGCTTATATCATCGTAAATTATAAATAAATATATCTCAAGATCTTAATGAAAGAACTAAGGATAAGATAAGTTTTAGTGGTATTCATGGGAAGTAATTTAAAAATCATGGAACATGTAGTGATCTATAAAAGATTATAAATATCCTAAAAAGGATTTATCCCAATCATCAATTATTGGATTTCATCTAGGGATTGTTCTAGGGAAATATTTACAAAAGGAACATCCTTTCAATACTCAGATAATTGAGCCTCTTAAATAAGACTTCTATGACTTTATTATAATTTATTTTGTGTTGATTTCATAATAGGGTTATATCTATTTATAACCAAATGATCATATTTTAATTATAAATTTTTTTATTATTTTTGGTGACGTGTATTAAATAAGTGACACATGCCTGTCGTGGGGTGTGACAAAAACAAATAAAACCTATGTTAAAATGTAGCAAAGTGGGTAACCTAATATGTCTCCAGAGAGGAGTGCACACCAATTATGTTTGTCACTTAAATTAAAGAAAGAAGAAGATGTTCTTTTTGACAGTTGTTTGAGTTCAATAATAATCAAGCAATTGAAAAGAAAGGTTGAAAACTAATGGATGAAGAGAGTGATGGGGTCAGGGTAGGATCACCTTTTGTAATGTCATCATAGTCACAAAGATCATCTCACCTATCTTCCTTTTGAATGACAAATGAAAGACTCCTCGATCGAGTCATCTATCACCCTTGGTTAAAGAAGAAAATTAAACTCACTCCTATGTGCATGAAAGTTCATAAACAATTCCTAAACAACTAAGGCAAGTCCCGATCAGGAATGTTTCCTCCCTAGAACTCTAGAAAAATTTTACTAGTTCCACACACCTGCCAACGATCGTTAGACACTCACCACCTAACACAATCTGCTCGATCGAGACAAATTGCACTAGGCAGAGGGAGATAAAAAGTCTTTAACCAAAGCTATTAAAAATGAATACACCAAAATCAAAACACGATCGCATTAAGAGAATTTGGAAACACTGAGAATAGATTTCATTCAAAAGAAAGATAAGGTTTTACATTTAAGCACAAAACTCCGACATTACAAAAGATAAACTCCCCCTTCCCCGGTCACTCAAAGGTTTTACCCCTCCATGTGAAGGGTATTAGAGTTGAAAGGGGAAGAAGAGAGAATGATGAAACTAAGTAAGAAAAGAAAATAGAAAATACAAATAACATAAAGAACTGAATCCTCCAGCACAGCCCTTCTTGAACCTTCTTCAACCCCCTTGAATGGAAGTGAATACTCTTATTTATAGGCTTGGGGAGTAGAAAATTTCCCTCCAAAATTACTCCCCCGAAAGTGTGAGTCTGGTTGGAATAGTAAATTACCGATTTTGAGAATTTTTCCTTCTTGAATGTTGTTCCCCTCCATTTCTTCTATCGACCCACAAAATATGAGCCTAATTGGTCCACTAATGAAGGATCTATGGCCACATTACTCTGGATATTTAATTCTTTCCAGGTGACTCTTCGTCTTCCACAACTACAACTTCCCATGACATTAATCCCTTGAAAACAGCCGATTCAGACGTGTCCTCATTAATTAATGATTTTCATTAATTTCTATTCCATCTCCTTGTCGAATATCAGCTCCATTGGATCGGTCAGCTTCGAGATAAAATCTCATCATTAAAACATTCCAAATCTGTACACAGTTTTCGAGGCCTGGTTTGTGAGCTGAATCTAAGATTCCAAATGATGGATTGAGATTTTGGTCCAGAAGGATAAAATGAATCCCACGAGCATAGAAATACTAATAAAAGGAATCATACAATTTGGATCAAAAATATAAAAGATATAACCGAAATACAGAAGCTCCACAAAACTGCTAAATTTCCAGAATTAACCAATTTCCACAATTAAGTCCATAATTCACCAAAATAATAAAATGATACAAATTAGCTCAAATTGATTAATTGGAAGGGGTTAAGTAATTGAAAAACATATGAAAAATTGTGAAAATATTATCTCTATCAATAAGATATCAAAACATTAATGTAATATAAAATCTATGATTTTTCGATACATATTAGGGAATTAAAATCATTATTAGTGGTTTATATCAATTGTTAACATTAAAAAAATTGTTACATATATTTTAAATGGGTAAATAGTTCCAATTATAAATTATTCAATTATTAATATGTATAGGACTTCATATATAATAAATTTTGTTAAAAGGTGTTGGTTTAGTTATATTTAATAAATAATTTTTAATTAATTCTTAAAAGAATTAAATTATTGCCCCAAGATTGATAGATATGATTTAAAATACTATTTTATGTGTTTTTTTATTCCATTAACCCATGAATGAAAATAAAAATAAATTTTTTGTTTAGAAAAAACAATTATTTTGAACAAAAAAATCAGTTTTTTATAACATCATTCCAAACTTTTTAATCAATTCGATAACATATTATAAAAAAAGATATTGGGGAAATTATTAAAAAAAATTATTAGATTGAAATAAGATAATTTTTCAATATATTAAAATTTGAAAATGTATCATATTTTAAACCACATTTTTAGAATCTTCATTTTGATAAAAATTAAATAATATCTAATGGATTCCTAAAATATATGATTTTGAATTTAATTATTTGAAATCTTTTAATTTGAAATATATATTTTTTAATCCGAAAAGAGATTATGTGTCCAAAAAAAAGTTTGGGTAATTTATCTTTTAATAGACTAGTGTAAGTCAAAACTGATCTTGGAGAAGTTAAAACTGAAATGAATACTTTAACATTTCAAGAATAATGACTTTTTTAGAATAATTTAATCTTAAATAAAGACTCTAGGAATATATACTCGAACATAAAAATTATTTATCAAATTTAAATAATATATAAACAATTTTATGATTTATAATGACTACTATTTAAAAGATAAATGATCTTAAAAAATGATTATATTTGTTTAATAGAAAGGTTCAAAAAATTAAAATTAAAATTATAAAACAAATAATAATTCTATGTGTTTGTTGATTTATTAAAAATAAAGTATATATGAATCATAATATTTGATATTAAATTATAAGGATAGTCCTACATAAATTTAATGTGTTAAACATAAGTGAAAATTACCCAATTTTTCAAAGAATTAAATGTTTAAAATTATTATTTCAATAAATAATATATGTGGAGGTTTTATTTTATATAAAGATAAATAGTGATCCATTATATAGATACATGAAAATGTATTATAATTTTATTGGTGATGTAATATGTTACGATAAAACCATTAAGAGAAAAAAAAAATTAAGATCCTTAATCAATACAATATTTAAGGAATAATTCTTTTACATATATATACATGAAACCCCGAGATTTTAAAATAGAAATATCAAATTTTATGGAGTATATAAAAAGATACATTGAGCCTAAACAATCTAGGAAATATTATTACTTAAATATGATTACTATATCCTAGACATTATATTGGAATGTGTGAATAGGATTTACTAATTTTTAAAATATATATAAATGTTATACTCAATATAAATAAATTTTTAAATTCTTAGAAATTCATCACTAAAAGTTTTAGTATAGTCATTTTTATTTTAAAAAGATGTTCTCTTCAAAAATTGTTTTTATTTCTTTTTTCCATAAAATATTATACTTAATATATATAAATTTTAGAAATTTTATTTGATAAAAATTTTATTATTCTGAAATTTTGATATTTTTCAAAAAATATTGGGTTTTATGTGAATAACGAAAAATGTCATTTTTTTATAAAACTATAATTATTTCAATTAAATCAAGTAATTTTAGGTTTAATACTCTTATATATTTATTCATAAAGTTAAATATTATATATTTTATCTAGAATAATCTAATTATTTTTATTTTTATTGGTAATTTTTGTGATTTTGGTATAAATCTACATTTTTGCTTAAAAGCACATTTTTTCGGAAAATTGTATTTAAATGAATAATATTTTTTCCTTTTTAATTAATTAAAATACCCACTAATGATGAATGATTTAAATTAAATATAAATATTATATTTATATATATATTGATTCAAATTCATAATATGGAGACTACTAGTTATATAGTTAATATAAAACCATCGTTTCGTTAAAAAATGCATTTTCATGAAAAATCATTTTTTGTTTTTCTTTATGGGATACTTATAAATTTATATTATTAAACTTATATAGAAATAATTTGGTAAAATTGATTAAATATTTTTAATCTTACTAATTAATATTATTCTATAAGCTCAAATTAACTTTTTTCATAATAAATTATAAAAATAGTAAACATTTGTCACCATAGTAAAAGGGTGAATAAGGTTAAACTGGTAAAAAAGATAAGGAAAGAATTTTTCATATTTAATATTATTGGATGAAGTTATTTCTACTTATATCACCTTATTCTTGATATTTATTTATTTTTTGGACACTTTTCCATGAAAGTGACCAATATAATTATTGAATCAAAGAAAAATATAAAATATAACTCTCTAACTTTAAAAAATATTCAATGTGTTCTAATAGGGGAAAAATAAATTTTTCAATGAATTTTATTGGTTTTTATGATAATAATGAATTTTTTAGGATGTTAATATATGTATATTCTTTATAAATTTTATAATTACTTCAAATTCTTACGTAATATCGACACAGTATTTAATTAATTTAATTGAATATAAAATAAATAATTTTAGAAATATTAAATGTAATATAATTCCAATGAATAATCGTGTTCCAAAAAATATATATTATTATAACATAGATGGGGTGTGTAAAGGAATTAAATTTTAATTCCATCTTTGTTTTTATGTTTTTAAATTCAAATTAAATGAATAGTTTCCAATTTGACATTAATGAGATTTCATAATAAATAATGTTTTATTAAATGATTTAAAATTCATGAAAATATTATATTCATCTAATATAATGGGATATATATTTTTATTTCAACTATGTTTTATTAATTAATTTTTTTCCTTTTTTTGTAATTTTCATTACCCATAAAGAGTAAAAAAAATTTACTCATGGTAATTGTAAAAAAGGTTTAGAACCAAAAGATAAGGGTACAAACAATACCAATTTTTTTAAAAAAAAATTAGAAGATATGCTTTAGAACCATCCTTATATTGTCTTAGATATATACATTATTTATCCATTTTTATAAGACAAATAATTTATATTAATTTAATATTTTATTAATTCCAAAAGTTCCCCTCCCTTCACATACAAAAGGGTACCTCTTATTCTGTTTAATTTACACTCAAAAACCCCTTTTGTTTTAGAAAATTCTTAATAAAATCCCTTATTAAATCTATTAACATTTACTATAGGCCATTATTTTATTATCTGTCTTTTCAGAGACATATGATAAAATTGTAATGATACAGAGATGATTATCATGGCCTTGCTTTTATTATTAAAACCCTCTTTTAAAGTATTTTGGTGTAAACATAAAAAGGTTTCTCAATGAAGAGGTATCGTTCTAAGATGAACATTATTTATTTATTTCCTATTAAAATTATTATAATCATATTTAATGATAATAATATAATATCATTAGTATATACCATATAATATTATTTATTTATGTTAATTTCATACCCTATTTCAATATCATTTTCATTCAAATAGAAAACAAACCCATCATTCGTATGTATGGTGGACTACGGGCTCATGGACCAGATTCATTTGTATTCCATAATCACCCTCATAAAAAATTTTAATGATATATTTACAATATATATATATATATATTCATGAAATATTTATCACTATAAAAAGATAATATATCATTTATTTTATTACCCTTTCATTCACTGATAAATGATAGCGTTGATCATGTTTATGTTTGGACTACTACCTCCACAAATATATATGATTTGTTATTCATCACCACATCACATGGATGAAATATTTAAGTATATTTAAAAATAATAATATCATATTTATGACATTATGATCATTTTTAATGATAACCTAATGCTTACCTTCTTTCCAAAATGATTGTTGAAAATTGGAAATGTTACTCATGCGTATGTACGTTCTATTGTATCTATGATTGTAACATAGTTTATTATTCCTAAACATATTCCAATATTGGTAATATAAATATAATCTATGTAAAAAAATTATAATTACATAATGATTATTATTCTTTATATGATATAATATTGGCCTTTTTAGCATATTAAAACTAGAGAAGTTTTTTTCAGACATATGAATTGGATATCATCAAAATTGCTGACATGAATTTAATTGATTAAGTAATTAAATATAAAATGGTATTAAATAAAATAAAATTAATGATAAACATGAATAAAATTATTAATAAATTAAATAATTAAAATAATTTTATTATTCAGGAAGATAAAAAACATATGTGACAAGCCGGACCTGAGGTATAGGATTTCATCTCAATTTACCTTCATTAAGGAATATTTTATAGTTATGCAACTAGTTTATTTTATATTGTTTATATACTACCCCATGTACATGTCATATCATGAATCCTTAATACTACCTATTAGTTTATGTTTTAATTTAAATTATTTCATCTAAGAGGATTTCACTTGAAATCTACAAGTGGTAGGTGGTTTCATAACTAAAATTATTTTCATTGGGTTATACTACTTCATCATTGTATTTGATATTATAAGATTATGTGTGTAATGAATTTTGATTATTTTATATTTTATTTCCACTTGATTTATGATAATTTACATTTTATACACTTAATCAATTCATTGATTATTTCTCACTTCAACTGTATGATCTTTGTAAGTGATTTTGTCTTAAATTTCACATCATTGAGACATATTTGGTATTATCCACCAATTTATTTATATAAGGTGCATCAACTTCACCTATGATATTTTATATCATTAATTTGTTTATATTCATTATGTTTAATTTTTATTTAAAGTTACTTCTTTTATGGGGATTAAGATTCAAAATTCACCAAAGCCGTAAGGGTTTATTTTACAATCTCATCATTATTTGGGATAATTTATGTTCAAGTATTTCATGGTGAGCTAAACATGACAAAATTCAATGAATGAATCCTCATGTGACTTGTTTTATTTTCATGGATTTCACAATATTCCTAATATTCCCACATTATTTTGAATTATTACTTTTGGTTTTTGAATTTCATATTTTTGATTATGTGCTATTGAAATATGAGTGATTTGGATAATTTGATGGTTCTAACTCTAACCCAAGATGTGGTGCTATGAATATTTAAAAATGATTTTATAGGGGAAAAAATACTCTGATGGGGGAATTATTTGATCTTCCTATCATCAAACATAACTATTATTTATACTATAGTTATTTCTAGAAATTATATGTTTTCCTTTCATCTTATACCCATTATGTTATGAATATACTGAAATCATGATTTAAAAAAAAACATACTCGTTTTCTAATCAGGCGGGATATTTTTCATCTATATCCAAATTTTCCCTAACATGATTCATATAATATTTTTAATATTCTCTAATTATTTTTTATGGAAAATTGTAAACATGTTTTAATTTCTGTAAAAAAAAATTAAAATGAATCTTCGAATTTTTTTTGAAACATGGTTCTTTTTAAATTATAATAAAAATGTTAAATGAATCATTATTTTAGCGTACTTGATTTTAATTTTATTTTCCCATAATTAGGAATACTCAATGATTTTAATATTCCATTAAAATTTTATAAGTTCATTTTCAAATATGATGTTTTCCCATATATTTTATATATTTCTAGTTTTTAAAAGTGATTTTCAAAGTGCAAATGGTATTTTCAAAAAGAGTTTTTTAATGATCTTTTTATGGTATTTCTATTTATAAATGATAAAAAACATTTATTTTATTTATACTCCATTGAGGATATATTGTATTGACACCACCTTATTCTTTTTCTTGATGGTTTATGATTAGTTTGTCCAGGGAAAGTATTAAAATTCACATTCTTAACAAATTTTGTAGTCATTAACATTCCCAAAAAACATTCACATTCTGATGATCATTGGAAATTAAATTTCCCATATATATTCAAATTAATTATCATTTTTATCCTTATTTAATAAATTATATATCATTTCTACATACATTTTTTAACTGAATGTTATTTGATTGATTGGGGAAAGTACTGATAAGTTTTTATTCTTTACTCAATATCGATATTTATTGATAAATAATATGAATTATGAATTTAATTTCCCATTCAATATATAAGTAATTCATTAGACGTGTAGTTTCTGTTGGGGCCCAATTATATATATCCCCTCGATGAAATAATAAAATCATGAGACAGATCAATAATCTATCATTAAATAGGTTTCTAGTGTATACCTACCCAAAAATTAAAATATCTTGGAATAAGGTATTTATGGTAAATATATCATGATGTTCAAGATCATGAATTGTAATATTAATGATTTCCTCCATTGAGAATTAATTTATAATTTTCCCTGATACAGTTGAATTGATATTATCTATTGTTGAATTTCATGCTCATGTTATGGATTAATGGCATGTATTTCAGTTTTTTATCATTCCATATTAATTATGACTTATGGATTCCTGATGGAATCCATTATATATAACCCTTACCTAGCATTTGATCTCAACCTTATTTATTTTTATTTCCCTGGGATATGAATAAGTAATATTTTATTGGGACTATGAATAAAGAATATTTTCTTTCATTGTGTATTATCTTTATGTTTTAAAATGTAATGTTAGATTCATGTATATATCTGGTTTCCATTAATTCTAAACTATTTATTCCTCTATGATGAGTTTTCTTGTATCTTATACCAAACTAGTAATGTAAACACCAGTTTGATGTAATTGGGGTTAGGTTCTTTATAGTTTATATTACAGTAAGTATAGTATAAAACCTGGGAGCTAGATTTTGTTAAACATAGATTAGAAAAAATAACAATATGAATTAATCTGAGGATAATTATAAGTAAAGGATAATATTCTAATGGTTTTGTAAGGTAATTATTATGTGATTTTCCTAATAATACTTCCTCATATGGATACTATAATTGGACATGGATTTTTCACAAATATATCTTGGGGTAAGAACTATAAAAATAGTTAGTCGATAATATTTTGACCATCATTATAATAAATGTTTAGTGTTCCCTTACATCAAATCTATTTTTATACTCCCTAGGGATGTTTTTGGGTTAATTCCCATTATCACTATGAACAATTAGGATGAATTAAAGACAAAAATATGAAACCTATTATATTTCATAGTGATATGGACTAAAACTAAAGTGTCTTGGGATGATATGAAGACGGTTAATATTATTTTTAAAGTCATATAAACGTTTTTTTAGGTAGTATGTGATGGGATATTAACATTATTATGGATATTTTAGGAGACATTTATGGTAAAACAATCCTTATATTTGGTATGTGTTTTAAAGAAAATTTTATTTGAGAAATAATTCTTCAATATTTTATAGGAACATGTTTAAAGTTATTGATAGCCTTTTTGGTTAATATGATCATTGATTTTTAGGTAATAATATTTAATTAAGAGTATTTTATTTTTATAAAAATAAATAAACTCTATAGAAAACATTCGTTGTTTAAAAGTGATTTGTTGGTTAATTTTATTTTTTAGGATTTTCGTCATATTTTTTATAGTTTTATAGTAGTTGTATTAATATAATTTTATAAAAAGGATAACCCTCATGATGGGTGACAACCTGTCGCATTTGGAAAGGTCATGGGACTTGAACCAACAACCAAATGGGGAAAAAGGTTCAACACTTACCAAAGGCCTATGTGATGTCTGGGATAACATGAAATTTTTTTATTTAAAATCATTTATATATAAATACTTATTTAATGGATTAAGATGAACATTAGGTGTTACTGTTGAAATTTTATATCAGATAACTTATTCTATCAATTTTAGTTTTGGAAAATATTTAGAGACATATGAAAAGATTTTTAACTTTTTTATGGATCTTATGATCTGCTAAAAGTTAATTTTAATACTCAAGAAATTAAAATATATAAATATATATATTTTTTATATTCACTTCTCATAGTGAGATATGATTTTTAAATTTATTGAAGAAAAAATAAAGGATTAAATTGTGGTTATGAACTAAAAATATATCAGGTATATTTTTTGGAATTATATATCATGATATTAAAATAATCCATTAAATTTTGTAAAAGGGTCTTAAAATTAAAAAATTATACATTTAACTTCAATTTTTATGAATCAATGGTCTTTTCAACCATTGAAAATTTAGGGTATTTAGGTTATAAAATTTTTCTGGGTCATATTTTTTTCACTCTCTATTTGTAATTATGTGTTATTTTTATCCTCCATGTCCATATTTTAAATATACATTAATGTTTTTCTATTTGGAAAAATATTTATTTGTTATTCAAGAGGTCCTTTATATTTCTACTTCTATTTTTTAAAGTGTAATTTTTATGTGATGTAGGTTTTCAAAAAAGGAATTTTTAAATTCCAAACCCTTGATTTCAAATTGAAAGATATAATTCTTATGATTTAATTTAATTAAGGTGGATTGAATGTAAAACCTTACTATTTTAAAAGAAAAATATTATGTTTTTTAGTGTATGTGAAATGAAACAACAAGCATAAATGAACCATGAAATGATATTATTTAAATATTACCATTATAAACTAGAATTTAAATTGGTAGGTATTAATAATATTAACTAATGTATGAAATATATATAAAGTTTATACAAAATGAAATATTACTGATAAATGTTTCAAAAATTATCAACCAAATTTTTTGTAATGTAATTTTAGTCATCAAAAATATGTTTTCTTCATAAATTCTTTTTAGTTATTTTTGTGAGAAAATATTATAATTAAAATTTTTAGAATTTATAAATTTAATTCAATAAAAAATGGTATCATTTTTTACATCAACATATCAAAAATATTATATGGTTGGTTTTTGATATTTTTTGGAAAAGATATGATTTCTGAGTAGTGAAAAATATCTATTTTCGAAAAATTATCATTTCATTCATTAAATAAAGTATTTTAAATTTAAGTCACATTTTTTCTTTGGTATTAATGTAAAATATTATCCATTTTATTTGTAGTAATATTACTAATTTTATTTTGATCCTCAATTTTCATGATTTTTGTAGAAATCCATTTTTGTGATTAAAAAATCATTTTTTCTGAAAATTATTTTTTAAGTGAATAATGTTTTTATAGTTTATTTAATTAAAAAACCCCTAATTATGAATTATTTAATTTAAATTTATTTATCATTTATTTATCTATTTTAATTTAAATTCATATAATGAATATTTCTTATCCTGAAGCTAATGTAAAGTCATCTTTTCTTTGAAAATTGAATTTTCCTAAAAACCCATTTTTCATAAAACTTTATAGGATATTTATAAGTTGAATGTATTACATTTAAATATATTGAATTTAGTAATATGGATTTAATATTTTGAGTTAGAGAAAATAATATTTATTAATAAGTTCAATTTAATTTTATTGTCATAATGAATAGTAAAAGTAGTATAAAGTTATCACCATGGTAAACGGGTAAATCAGGTTAAACTGGGTTAAACAAAGTTAAAAGGCCAAAATTTTTAATCTAAAATATTATTGGATAAAATAATTTCCACTACTATCACCATATTTTTGATATTTATTTTTTTATGGGTCTCTTTTCAATGAAAATAACATACATAATAATTTATGAAAATAAAAAAGAAAAACTCTTTAAATGGTGAAGACCCTGAGTTTTAGTTGATAGTCCACAAAATTTATTAAAAAAATTTAAAGTAAAATAAATAATAATGGGGTAAACGAAATACCCCCAATCATAGAAATGACCAATGAAAGGCCCGACAACATCGAGACTCTAGAACCCCCAGAATAAAAACCCACCTAAAGCCCAACTATACTTGGGCCAAAGCCACACAATAGACCCATCCCCGTTGCATCTTTCACTAAGGGTGCCTACTACACAAACGTGTCGTAGTCCACTCACACCCACCCATATAAACATCATTGGTCATTATCACCAAAATGAAATAAAAAAAACAAGACCCTTATATACCAAAAATACCCATCCGATCATCAATAAAGGAACTAGTATTCAGAAGGCCGCCCATTTAGGATGTCGACATCCCTACTCATCAATTCCCTATTTTTTGAGGTCTTCTCCTCATTATAATTTAGGCCTTAAATCCGACGCACCACATGAAGCCTCCCATTTTTTGCTTGGAAATTTCCAGAATCTCTCTAGCCAATATATGCCACTGACATGAGACCATCTCCATCCCTCTGGGCACACCAGAATTCCAGGTTGAACATAGTCAACCACCACGGCTCAGTCGAACCTCCACCTTACTGATCACACTAGTCCATTTTCATCAGACAATCATCATGAACCACCATCATAATATCTACTCTGTGAGTATTCTATATGAAACTACCCACCAATATCTTTGAATGGTTGTCGGTGGGATCCTAGAACAGTCGCACCCCACAAAGAATCCACCGCTATTGGCAACACCAAAATCAGAAAGAACCCTCCATTTCGAGAATCCTCCATCTCTAGCTTATGGATCACATCCAAATAAACTATGCACAACACAACACCATTTTTCCATCATAACACAACCGATTGAACCGGTTCACAACAAGCATCACGAGATAACTAGTTGTGTTTGAACAAAACATACTAAGGAAAGCCCAAACACCCATTGGATTTTCACAAAAATATATCACTGGCCGAAATGAATCATCATCCCCATTAATAATCTATAATCAAAGTAACTCATCATAGTTCTTAATCTCAAAAACCGCCTTGAACAAATCTACCCTATTGAACGAGCAACAAAAGGTAAATAGTTTGGTGTAACCAACCACATCAATATCTGGTTGAATATTACTAGAGATCCTTGAATGTAATTGATTTCCAAATAAATTACAATAATTGATAGAGATATAGAAGTTCTCTCCTTGATAGAAAATCCATCTCAATAAACCAAAAAAAATTATAAACACAAAATGTTACTCTCTTACTTTTAAAAAATCTGTCTATGTTCAGGTAGAAACAAAATAATGTTTTAAATAAATATTAATGGTTATTTTCATAATAATAAAATAATATTAATGATATAAATTTATTTCTAATTTTTATAAATTATACAATTACCTTAAATTCTTACGTTATGCTAATGTAGTATTTCTTTAATTAAAATTAAAAAATAAAATATTTTAAAAAAATTAAATGTAATATAATTTTAATGAGTTACTGTGGTCCAAATATTTTTTGATTATTATAACATTTATTATAATTTTCAAAATATTATATTCAATTTATATCTTTTTATTGATGATTTTAAAGTCAACTTAAATGAATAGTGAGAGAATTTACATTAATGACATTTTATAATAAATAATTATTTATTAAATGATTTAAAATTCCTAAAAATTTTATCGTCATAAAAATGAATGTAATATGGTTTATTATATCACTATTGTTCTATTTATTGTCTAATTTCCCATTTATATCTATTATATTAACCCCTAAAGAGTAAAATAGTTGTTATCACGGTAATTGTCAAAAAGAGTTAAAACCAAAAGATAATGGAAAAATATTACCTAAACTTATTAGGATTTTATTTTATGATATAATTTATAATTATACTCATCATATATTTAAAATAAGTTATTTTTATCATTTTTACAAGGTAAATAATTTATATTAATTTCATACTTTAAGAAATTTCAAAATTTACCCTCTAGTCACTAATAAAAGGGAACATCCTATCCTATTTTATTGAAACATAAAAATCATTTTGGTTCATAAAAGCCTTGAAATAATATATTCATTACTTAAATTAACATGCATTAGAGTCCTTTCTTTTATTATGAAACCCTCTTATGAATAATTTTAGAGTAATCCTCAAGAGGTTGTATGGAGAAGCAATATTGTTCTTAACCGAGAATTTTTGTTCTACTTCTTGTTCCACCACCTTAAAATTTTATTCAACCATAATCACATAATAAAATAAATATCTTACAAATAATTATATTTTTTTTGTTAATTTCATACCATATATTCTTATCATCTTCCAGCAAATGGTAAATGAAATTGTCGTTCACGTAGAGGGAAGACTTTCGCCTCACAAACCATTTAATTCATTTCCCATACCCACCACTCATGGATGGTTTAAATGATAGATTAACTACATATATATATATATATTATTCAAGTCATATTTATAATTATTCAAAAATAATATATCATTTACTTTCTTACGATTCCTTTCACTGAAAAAGTTATAACATCATTTGTGTGTTTGTATGGACTACCACCTCCATGAAGCGATATGATTCATTTCTCATCAACACATCAAATGATTGATATATATATATAATTATATTTAAATAAATAATAGGTAATTTATAATATTATAATAATTATATAAATATAAAATAATACTTACCTTGTTCTTATAATTATCATCGAAAAACAGAAATGTTACTCATGAGTACGTATGGACTATTATCTTAATTATTGTAACATATTTCATTTTTATAACTATATTTCAAAATTCATTTTAGAATTTTATATTGATGTAAAAAATTAGAATTATTTCATTATTATTATTATTATGGATATGATAGAACAATGACTTCTTTTACCATAGTTAAACTATCAAAGTCATTTTGGACATATCAATTGAATGTCATCAAAATGTCTATTGTGAATTTAATTAATTATGTAATTTAATATAAATGGATACCTACTAAAATAAAAGAATAATAAATATAAATAGGTTTCATAGGAAATTAAATAATTAACATAAATTTATTATTCAAGAAGATGAAAAATATATGTGAAGAGCCGTACTAGAAGTATGAGATTTCATCTAAATTTTCCTTTTATTGGGTGATATTTTATTGTTATGCATCTATTTTATTTTATATTCTATATATAATACCCCTTTTACATGTAATATCCTGAATCCTTCATACTTCCTAGTATATTATATTTCAATTTTAATTATTTCATTAAACAGGATTTGACTTAAAATCTATCGTGTGGTAAGGGGTTTAATTACTCAATAAATTTTCATTATGTTATATTAATTATTCATTGTAATTGATATTATAAGATTATGTGAGTATTGAATTTTGATTATTTTACATCAGATTTTAAATTTTTTAATGTGTATTTTTATTTGATACACATAATCAATTCATTCACTAGTTATCACTTAAATTATATGATCTTTGTTATAAATTTGGTTATAATTTTCACTTCATTGATACATATTCAGTATTATACACCTTTTTATTTATATTAGGTGTATCAAATTCACCTTTGATATGTTATATATTGAATATATTTTTATTCTTGGTATTTAATGTTTCATTTAAAAGTATTTACTTAATTGGGGTTGTGATTCAAAACTCGCAAATATAGTTAACGTATATTTCACAATCTCATCATTATTTAGGATAATTTATGTTTAAGCCTTCGATGGGGTAACTAGTTGACATTTAAAACATAAACCTAGATTATATTATTATCCTATGTTTATTTCAAGAATTTATAATATTTACTTTAATTTACCACACTTTAAGTACATAGGATACTAAAATCATGGTTTTAGGGAAACCCAGCTTTTTTTCATACTCAGTCATGAATATTTTTCTTCCATATTCATATTTTACTGAAATTTTTTTAAATAATATTCATAATATTATCCAATAATTTATAAAATAAATTTTTTATCATGTATAATTTTTTTCAAAATGGTTTAAAATGAATCTTCTTGTTATTTTTCGACCAATGTACCTTATGTATTTATATCAAAAATTTGAAAAGGATAACTGTTTTAATGTTCTCAATATAATGGTAATTTTCCAATAATCATGATTTCTCATTTCATTGAATATTTATTTACATGTTTATAGAGTTCTTTTCAAAGAAAATTTATTTCTGAATATTCTGGATTTTTTTTTTGTTAGTTATTTTCAAGTAAAAATTTTATTTTCCTTAATACTTTTTGTTATTATATATTTTTAGTATTCTTGTCCATCAATGAAAATGTGAGGACCTATTTCCTCACGGTTTTTGTAAATCTGGTTAAATTTGACAATTTTTATTAGGTGTATTAAGGAAAAATAGTAATTATTCATATAATATTATCTCAAATATTTTTTATAACTACTCCATAGATCTTATAATAGGGGGTTTACACTAGGAAAATAGTTTTGTGGAAATATTAGTCATTCAAATTTCTTTGAAATATTTAATATTTCGTTAAATAAATATTAATTTATTTGAATGTTTTAGTAAAATCATATATTTTAAACGGAGTGTTGGATTGATATTGAGTATTCTTTGTTGATTTTGGAATGGGGTGGCTTTCTTAGGTGATACATAACCCTGTGTAAGGTTTCAAAGCTAGGCTCAGGCCCCCATTTATTTTTATTTTCTTTTTATTTTTTATTTTCTCTTTCTATTCATATTTCTTGTCATGTAAAACCTTGAAATATTAATCCTATGTGGTATAGAGATGTATAAGGAGAGAAGAGGGAGAGTGAGAAGATGAGGCACTATAGTGGAGATCGGCTCATGCTGGATAATTGTTTAGTAGCTACAAATCGCGTATTATTATGAAGATTTGGAGGTTTCCATCCTGAGGTAGTAACCTTTGATATTTTTATCCTGAATATCCCTACATAATAATTGTTTTAAGTTATAACCCAGTTTTTTGGAAGTCTGGACCCCTTGGGGGTCAATCTAAAAGTATTGAAGAGAAATAGGGAATTTCAGGCCACCTTTCAGGTTTCTTGTTTGAAAAAACCAGTATACACAACATTTGATTTTATGAAAACATCTTGTTTGTTCTTCCTTTTTAGGGATGAAAATTTTTTAGGAACTACAAGTTGTTTACCAGGGGTAGACACAATATAGTTTTATTCTAAGGTGTGGTCGAGTACTTCGCCAACCACTCCATGTGGGGGTACATGGACATGCAACTTACACATCCATTTCCTATGTAGGGTGTATGACATGTAGGGGTAAGTTCCCAATAAGGTTATATATCTAGGTAAATGGGAGAGTACCAATGTGGGGTTACAGGTTGTGTACTAGTGGTACAAGTTGTGCACTTGGGCATGTTACACTTCATGTACTCGAGCATGTTACACCCTGAGTGGGGATGGGTAAACAAGATGGTACCCATGTTGTGGAACACACCATGTAATAAGAGGCACATTCTATGTACTTTGGGAAAGCTAAATACAAGTGTCCTGAGGAACCCATCCCAGGAGGACCTATATGGGTATACCTCATGTACCCGAAGTGCACGTCGTGTACTTTCCCTATTGGGGGATGTTTATATTTTATTGAATTGATGTTATAATTGGTCTTTTGGGTTGTCAATTCTAAGTATTTTTCAATTTATATTATGATGATGATATCCTTTCGGTGTTTAGAGACCGTATGGATGGGGTTTTGGACTATGAGAGTTCAGTATGAGTATTATTTTGTAGTGGTTTCAAAGTATTATTGGGGATTTGGTTGTGATCCGTGACGCCCATGGGAGGGTGATATCTTGTTAGTAGGTCATTACCTATGGATGTATACTAGTGTTGTTTTAGGTTCTTTGGACAGATTTTGGTAGGCAAGATCTAGTATTATCTTCGAGGAGATCTTGGTTTTTTCCCACATGTTGAGACTGGTTGGTCAAGTTTGGTGTAGTTGAGGCTTACCTTATGTGTTTAGAGACTGGGGATATTGGATTATTTGGGATAGTTTATGGCTTGGGATGGCCGGGACAGATGTGTTTCATTGTTCTTCATAGATAATAAGGATGGTCTCATGAGTATTCCCGTTTGATCTAATTTTTGATCAAGTGATCAGTGGTACCTATATTTGACTATGGAGAATTCTTGTATAGAATGTTTTGTTATATATTATTCTGAGGGACCCTTATGAATGGTCTCCTAATTTTTATGCGGTCATGAGGAACATTGTGAATACCCTTTTTGGTGATCATGGGATTTTGGATTCCCCTTTGGGTGCGTTGTTGATTCTGGATCATTTTGGAAGTCGGTGAGGGATGTTTGGGATGTTTCATCACTTAGAATGTCTCATGGTTTTTGATGAGATAGAGGAATCTCTCAAAGGGGGTCCTTCTTTTTTCTACCCTTCAGAATAGCTGACTTTGTTTATTTAGCTGTGGCCTAAGAGATTGGGTGCAGCAGGGGAGTCACATGTTTGATGTCACATTAAGTTATATCCCCATGAACCATAGGATCCCAGAGTTTTCTTTAACCGTGAGGTGGGTCATGGAGATCCCATGGTGGATTTTTTTTAGATGTAGATATCCATGGTACTATGAGATATATGTTCTTCTTGTCCAATAGTGGATCAAAATTTATCATTCAGATATTTGGACGGTGGGTTCAAGGTTGGTTCGTCCAACATTTGGCTGGCTATTTCCCATGATGTTTGTGTATGTTTCTCCTCAGGAAAATGGTTTGAGGAGGGTATATTTGATCGGGTGGTGTCCCTTAGTTTGATTTGGTTCTCTTATATGTTGTATTTATGTGGTTATATGGTCTTAGGGAGCTAATTGGTGATTTGGATGAGGTAATTAACCCTATATTGAGGGTGCTTCCTCTCTATGAGAGGTTTTTTATCATGGATGTTATTTCATTCCTAACCCTTTGTATGGATTCCATGTGGTATTTTATCCTTTTGGGATATATGGCTAGATCCCATAGAGTGGTGTATCTTTCTTGTCCATGTTCTGGTGTTTGATTCAATCATTAGGACTTACGGGACATGAAATATCTCTTACATTTGAGGGGGAGGTTTTTCCCATTTCTTATCCTTCCATCAGATTCTTAGTGCCCAATAGATTCTTTTTGTTCATGTGAATGCCTATTGACATTCCCTAGGGGCCAACATTTATTCCTATTACACTTATATTCCTATGAGATCCTATGTAGATCAAGCAGACGCATCGGTTATTATGTTTTTTGGGTGAGAAACATCTAGTATAGGGTTAGATCGAGGGTAGATTTTCCATGGGTGTCTGGATATAACCCACTAGTTGGATTCTTTCTTGCCTTCATTTTCCCCTTTCTGTAGTTGTTTCCATTATGTGTAATGTGGAATTAAAATCATTTGATTTTAAACATCTTTTTATTATGTTTTTAATATATTAATTAATCATTTATGCCTCTTGTCAATTTATTACAATTTCATAATTTTCTAATATGATTTATCAAATAATCATTTTTTTGTAATTAAATTGGTATTTTTAGCTTTTAAAATCATTATTTGTATTTTACTTATTTTATTTATTTATTACTTTTTATATTTACTTTAAATGTTTTAATTTTTCTTAAAATATTATGTTCGTTTTTGTTTTTATTAATTAGGAAATTATTCTTTATTTATACATTAATTAACTGAAACATTAGTTTAATTTTTAATCTTTTGTTCTTGTATTATTAATGTAATTTAACTTTAATTTACAATTTAACTATATTATTTTATTTCAATTTTTAATTTTACTCTTTTAAATTTAATGTTTTATATCAATTTATTTTTTAAGTATCGAAATATTTAATTGTTCCGTGTTTTAATTTGAGTTAGTTTATGATTTAATTTTAGATTAAAAATTATTGTAACTTTTTTCTATTTTAAATTAAGTCAATTTTTATATATTTTTATTAAATTAATTATTAATTAAAATTACATTTCAATAATTTAATGTGTTTATTTTAATTAAAATATTTTTTTTCTCCTTTTATAAATTTTTATTTACTATTATTATTTTTTTTATCTTTCTATTTTAATTTTCTTCATAGTTTACCCACCATCACAATTTTTTCTCACCACCAGCACTAACCCACCTCTAGCTCTTTCCTTTTTCAAATTTATCACACCCATAATTTGAAATATTTCCAATGGTGAGTGACATTTTCATTTTCAATAAATACACTACCAAACTTCCAGTCCCAATTTATTCACCATCCACCGACATCACCTTCCTTCACAGTTCACAAGCCACTATCGGGTATTCATGCCCAACTCACCATTCATCTACTCAATGCTTCCACCATCCTAATACTAGTCACCATTGGTTTCACATATGAGGTACCCCCATGAGGATCCCCCACTATTGTTAATAGATTAAAACTGAACCCTTACTGAATCTTTTGAATGAACAATATATCAGGTGCTAATTCCTCCCATCATTGTCCAACCCCCAAATCAAGGCCA
Organism: Viscum album; assembly: GCA_963277665.1. Taxonomy (NCBI): domain Eukaryota; kingdom Viridiplantae; phylum Streptophyta; class Magnoliopsida; order Santalales; family Viscaceae; genus Viscum; species Viscum album. The sequence continues at coordinate 1,114,267,947 of OY728156.1, forward strand.
CAGATGAACCCAACCCAAATTTGACCTTACCACTGACTCGCCACTATAGATCTTTGCTGATTTGAAGTTGTTGTTTCACCATTGGATGATTCATCCCACCACAAGTCACTAGTTTATTTTATATCCACCTAATTTGAGCCATAAGATGGAGAAGATAATCATGTCTTCAATAGAATGTGAACCCATATCTGAAATCCCCAGTGGATCCACAACTAAATATAACTCCACCATCACCGTCGAGGCTTGGGGATTAAGTTGTTGCATCTTCATCTCGAGTTGTCGAAAAAGGAGGAACCAATGTTGAAAGGAATTGTTACCACCCTTGCCTATTCACGAGCCACTAGAGATTGACTAATGTGAACTGAACCCCTCTAATTTTCCCCATCCACTGACCCCCGAATCCTACCACCACTCGAGGCTGCCATTTCCAAGGACTCACAGATGCAGAATGAAGCTCCCCTTTAGTGGAGGAGTTGACTACCCATGTCTCTAGATAAGAGAAGAAAATAACAATAATTAAATTATCAAAATAATAATAATTACTGTAAATAATAAATTAAATTAAATTATGTAATTATAATAAAATAATTTAAATAAATATAAATAAAAAAAATTTATAATAATTTTTTCCATTTTAATAATTTAATTAATAATAAAAATAATATTGAATAAAATAAATTAATACAAATTAATTAACATAATAATTTAATATCTATGTTAATCTAATAATGGTAATATTAATTAGTTTAATATATTAATATTTATTTATAAAAGATAAATATTTATAATAAAATTAAAAAAATAGTTTTCTTCCTTGTAAAAAACCCATTCAGGATATGTTCTAGGTTCTTGTTGGACACAACATGTTGAGGATTCTTTTAGAGGGGTTCTATAATGACCACATGCAGGTGATCTTTTTCAATGAGAAGAGCCACCTTGTTGTTGAAAAGAGTAGGTGATAGAGTTTCACTGACTGAAGGCTATTGGTGACCAAGTGAGAGATAAAAGATAATTAAAATTCAAGGCTGATAGTACATGTCATCATCTTTACATTCGATTGGGAAATTCAAATCTGGGAGAGCAGGAGAAGAACTGGAGACTGAGGGAGATTGAGGCACTCCAGGATGAGTAGAAAAGTTTTCTTTGACGATGAATCTTATAAATGTAGAATTATTAATCCTTTTTTCTTTCATTAATCTATAATCTAATTTGTTCTTTTTAATTGATATGGAATGATTCCTTGATAAATTAATTTTTCTGAGGTTTAATAAAACTAGGTTTTTTCTAAATTAGTTTTTCTCATCATTTTTCCAATGAATTAGAATCGATTTACAAGATCTATACCAATTTCATTATAAAATGGTTCCATGCCTCCTATCCCTGATTTCAAAACCCCATGATCATTCGGAGAGATTTACCATGGATGCATTTCTTCGAGCTTATTTTTCATATAATGGAATATTTTTTTGAGATTTATTCTAATGTCAATTCATTTCAATCTTCATTGCAGTTTGATCCTTCATAGGGTGGAGAACTCCAAGATTTCATATTTTTTATTGATTTATGTCTTAGAAGTGGGTATTGTTCTAATCTATTTTTGATATTGTGAAATTAATTTTCATTTTTTTGAAAGTGTCGTCTTTTTAACCCAGTCAGTATTGATATCCCGCATGCATCCTTCCTGTTAATTTTTCATCAATAATTATTCTATCTTCTAATTCATTTTCTATCTTTCCTGCTTCATCATAGCTCCACCCCCAACATAGTTTTATAAAAAAACATATATCTTTTCATTACATTTTCCATCAAAATATTAAAATGTAATAAAAAATAAAAATAAATTTCAACCCATTGTTTTCATTCGGTCATGTTTTTAAAAAATTGGTACATATCCTGATCATGGAATTGATCCTACGAACCTTTATACACTATATTTTATAGGATTTTATAAATAATTAAACTTTTAAAGGTATTCAATGATTTCTATGTCATGTTTTTTGTGCCATTACCATGGAATGATTCATGAGTCCCATATTTTTAAACATAAAAAATTATTCTAACAAAATTATTTCATTTGAACATTTTAAAATTGATCATTTTGTAAAAAATTGAACAAAAAATTTGCAGCTTTTGTTGAATTTGAAAATTATAATTTTTTGTAAAAATGGGGGTGTTTAATCTAGTTCACTAAAAAATTGAATTACATGAGGTCAGTAATCTTCAAAATGAACTTTTCTATGTATGTTATGGCCATCATGGACACAATTCCTAAAATTTTTCCTAAAATACCACACAATAATTTAATTATTATATAGAAAATTAAACTTTCCCTAATATTGAACTTGATTTCCCAGAAAAAAGATGAAAAAATATTACAAAGATGGATTCTGGGATTTACTATAGGCTAGGATAAAACCATGAATTTTAAACTAAAATATATCAAGAATAACTTCAATATCTTCAAAAGTTAGAATTCGTGTTCTTATTGTTCCGAAAAAGTATTATAGAACAAGAATAAATTGTTAAAAATGAAGAATAAATTATTGTATGAGAAATTGATAGCCAAAGTAAAGTGGATTGTGAGTTTGAAATTATGGAAGGGAAATACAATTTATTTGAAGAATTTGAAACTAACAATAAGAAAATAGAAAATTTAACTAACTCATACAATGATAGTAGAAAATTGAACAAATTTAAATCGAACTTTAATGAAAATGAATTGGATGAAGTTGAATATAAAAAAAACATATTTCATAACAATTCCATATTCTTTTTCTGATAACTATATTTGAAAACGTTTTTTACTTCATGATCATTTAAATTGTGATTACATTTTTTGAGGAGAATCTTAATAATGAAAACTGTTGGAACCACTTTGTATATAAGGTTGTATTTTTTGTCAATAGTTGTCAATGCAGGTCAAAATGAAAGAGATCATGAAGTACTCCGATGAAGTAGAGGAGTGGTGACTCAGACGATTGTTGTACTGATCGTATGTTCAAAGAACATGTGTCAAAGGTGATACATTTTTTACAACAATGAAGAATGTGGGGTGCAATCCATCTGAGGCCGATTAAAGAAGAATGAGGTTTTTGGATGAAGACCATGCAATTACTCATGATTGTGTGTGAACCATGCTAGAGACTTCTTGACGGATTGAATCACATGCTTTGCATGAATTATATCATGACGGTTGATGAAGAAGACAATGTGCAATGATTTGAATTCTGAGATAGTCATGCACATCACATTGTCATAGAAGATGATGATGCTAAAGATATGCCTTCAAATAATACATATCACAATAGAGGAGTTTGTGATATAAGTAGAAGAGTTGTCGAAGGATATAGATCACCAAGAAGAAGTGTTGTTGAGGTGATCGTGCTTGTTGACAAAGAAAACAGACAACATTCCAATTTGTTGACAAAGGAGATTCCATGGCGGCACGTCGAGTTCAAGGACTGTGGATATTGATCCATGTTTTATTCCTACAACATCAGAATAGATGATCTGGAGGTGGACTAAAAGAGCAGATACAAGGTGGCGCTGTTTCCCAGTGTTTGCCAAATTTTTGGGGTCCAAAATCTGGAAGTTGCTGAGCATTGCGAAGAATGGATTTCCAGGAAGATCATATTTTTATATGGCAAAGGCATGAGTTTCGCGAAGATTGGATGCATGTATTGGATTTCGCAAAGACCAGAATAATAGAGGCGGTGACTCTTCACGATTACGTTAATGCTTCGCGAACGTCAGGGTTGAAGCGGATCGCGGCGGTGATGGGCTTTGTGAGGGAGCTCCGCGGCAAAGGCGCGCGCCGCGAAGGAATGGTGACGATGTTTCTCCATGATTACGACGAGCTCCGCAAACGAAGGCGCGCGCTGTGAAGGAATGTTGACGGTGTTTCTCCGCGATTACGATGAGCTCTGCGAACGGAAAATTTCCGTTCTGCTTCGCAATTTTGTGAGATTTTCAGCGGGAACTTCAGAGCTTCGCGATTTGAGCTGACGTGGTGTTGACTTTGTGAGGAAAGGTCGAGGGTCAGTGGAATCTCCTATAAATAGAGGCTGACCCCCTCGAGATAAGTAGAGAGAATTTTAGAGAAAATCCTTGCTCTCGGTTCGCAAAGGTATCTCGCGAAGACAGTGAGCTTCGTAAATGTCGAGCTTCGCGGAGGCTATTCTAGCTCCGCAAAAGTCATGCGCCCCGCGTTGGCTTAGTGAGCTTCGAGAAGAGGCATGAGCTCCATGATAGCCAAGCATTGCGAAGGCTGGAGCATCGCGAGACTGCTTCGCGATTGAGCTTCACGAAAAGGCAGGGGCTCTACAAAGAATTGATTGAGCTTTCCAAAATTGGGAGCCGTGCAAAGTAGGGTACTTTGTGAAGACCCTTTCCAGAGGTTGTTAGCCCAGTGGACAGGGGTAAAAAGAGTATTCATCAGTGGATGAAGTATGGACTTTTATAGAGCATCATTTATTGAGAAATCACACAAGTGAGTGTGATTCAAGAAAACAAGGACAGAGGATCTAGTGCATTCAGTCATTGCACTAAAGTAGGATTGAACTGAAAAGAGAATCAACTCTGAACTCTGATGCACGCAAAGTCTCATGCTGAACATGAGACACATAACATCAGGTCTATCTATTGAATATACCTTCATGTCTATAAACTAAGTGTGACTTCTCCAAGGGCAGTGAGCTAGGGGGAGTAAACGGGAGTGACCCGAGGGAAGCAGTGAGCTATCCCTGAACCTTTGTAAAGGCAGTGAGACTGGGCCAGAGTAACTGTGCCCAAACAATTGTATCTACAGCTAGTGAAGCATAGTGGATTTAGGTAAGACTGGAAACCTGTCGGCGTATGCTCCTTGGAAGTATCCCTTAGTGGTGAACCAAGTAAAAATATCTGTGTCACCTCTCTTCATGTGAATGTTGCATTTCTGATCATATCCATCATACAGGTTTGAGTTGTTCCTACCAACGTGGGAACAAGATCCACAACTTTAAGAAGAAAAATTTGACACCCGGATTCACCCCTCCCCTCTCAGGGTGTCCCGGGGTCCTAAAAAACATGACTTTAAAAAACTATTCACCTAGATATCTGAAATTTTTCAAAGTAAAAAATAACACAGAAATCATTGATTCCCAAATTCAAGAACCTAAATTGAAAACCAGTCTTCCCTATTTCAAAACATTAAACCCATCAATCATTGAAATTATGTTTTATGAAAAATATGAGGGACTTTGTTTTGAAGAAATAATTATTGATGAATTTTCACCTCTTTTCCCTTTTACTAAATATTCTTTAATTGATTGTCTTGCAAATGTGGAAAATAATATTTACTAACTTTGGGAAAACTCTTTTAATTCAAAAATTCTGGAATCTGAATTTATTGAACATTAACTGAACATTTATCCTCCAAAAAACTATACTAGAACACTAATAAATCATTGATTTAGTGATTGAAATTTTGGAATTTGAACTTCAAGGAGAGATTGAACACACACTTTAGAATTTAAGCTTAGTTAATTTTTTAGAATAATTTGATGATAATTATTTATCTTCGGATGAGGAAATTTAGGAAGATATTATTAAAATGGTGTAATGTGAGTTTTTAGATGAAAAAATTAACTCTTAATTTCTTTTATAGGACTTACTCAATTGAGTTAGGTGTTGAACCATTTTATCGGTCTATGAGTGAATTGGAAGAGGGACCCTTTTGAGTGTTAATTTTGAAACTCCACTATTCTCTCTTAATAACTTTATTTGTGAAACTTTTATGAAAAAATAATCCCTTAGAACCCCTAATCATGATCGTTTTCCAAATTCGAATGAGTTGGATAACTTATAATATAATGACACACCTTTAGAATCCCCTAGTTCAATGTTTTCCCTTTAATAAGATTTTAAATTTGTTAAATATGACTTAATTCTATAAGTGGATAGTACGCCTTCCATGACCGATCCCTATGATTCATTTTTTGTTTTAGATATTAAAAGGTTATAAGAGCAGATTAATAGAGTTCATTGTTTTACACTTGAGTCTAAATTTCATATAACCATTAAAAAAGTGATCTTGGGGGATGAATGTGTTTCTCCACTTGAAGACTCCTATGAGTTGTTCATTAAGGATGAAATGAGTTTCTTTATGTAATATTTCTGCTTATAAGAGAGTGGAGAGTGGTTTTATAATTATTTATTTGCATAATAATGAATTCTATATTAAAAAGAAATGTTCTAAATACTTGTGGTGGTTTACAGAAAAGAAACCACATCCACCTGGTGACTTTGGATACTTTTTCATAGAGTTCAGCTGGGGGCTTTAAAACTAGATTTGCATGCGGGGTAACCCCTGATTTTATTACATAAAAAAATTTATTTCAATAAAATTGTTCTTGTTTTGTTTTTTAGAATATCAAAAATTATATCTAAATACTTAAAATTAATTTCTTTACAGGAATCAACCCATGGGTTTTCTTTGTTTTTACTTTATTTCATGTTTTACTTTGAATAAAAATTTTCTTTTCTTTTTCCTTGTATTCTATTTTCTGCTTGATATAAGATCCCAATATTCTAATGATGTGACATTATTACATACATAATCTTGAATTTAATCAAGAAAACAATTCCTTTTACATTTAGTATCTTATCAATTTTAGATATTTAGAGAATTAGGACAATGCATTCATAACATTACACATTATTAGAGAGTGGATACCAAAAAAAAATAGTATTCCTTACTTCCAAAATATAAAAAATTCCAAATAAAACACGATTTCTTTGATAGATCATGAAACATTTAACTTGGCTTCCTTCACATTCTAAAACATCCTTATAAACTATTAATATCATTTAAAAACTTGGGATGAGAACAAAAATCTCAGTAAGGGATATAAAAAACACATTAGTCCAAGAATAGTTGTAACATATGAAATCACTTTCAAAAGACATGCTTGTCACCCATATAAACTTACTTTTTAAAACATGAGATTCAAAAAACATACACAAAAAACATGAAAACATAAATATAATCATAATGGTATCTTGTTGCATTACTTAATAATCTTGTAACCATTCTTGGCTACCTTATAATTTGTAACCCTCACAACTACCTTACTTTGTATAACCATCATAGTTGCACGTGGAGTAACCATATGGCCAACATCAAAATTACTCATAACCAATGAATTTTAGGGAGATATAGGTCTCACCCTTCATCATAAATAAATCCCAAGAACCAAAATATAATCACACAGCATGAATAATTCCATAAAAAAATTACTTTGGAATTTCATAAAACAGAATTTAAAAAGATTATTTTTAAAGAAAATCCCCTTATAGATATCATAAAATTGAAGAGATAATTAATAGAGTGTATGGAGTATGTATATATACTATAAATACACATAATAAAACATAATATAAACCTAACCCATCATAGAAACAATTTAAATAGCACATAAATAATGAAGTAGAATGTTAACCCAATGAATGGAAATCAGGTTATGAATTCCCTTACCTCAGGTTTTTCATACTTCAAACTTGTTTAAACATCATGTATAATGGTTAAAAGAGTGTTATTAGTATTCTGAAGAAATATTTTTATGTTTATAACATCTTATACGATCATTTAATAACATCATTTCACCATTTAATTGTTATTATTTTTCTCCTTGCACTGTTTTTTGGTGAGTTCTTTACATGATTTCTATGATTGGTTCATGGTGGACGTTATTGTCATTTGGAAGTGAAACTCCATAATTGGAGTGGATTAGTATTTACATATATATAGTAACATAAAGTATACCATTTATCATTTTGATGATTAATATGAGGATGATTCATAAGATAACACATTAATGATGTTTGTTTAGATCATTTTAGTGGTTCTTTGGAAATAACAACCTCATTTCGTTTTATAAATTAGAAGCGTGAGTACAAAATAATTCTAGAACCATTTATGAGACATAAAACATATATTATAACCTATTTCAACCATAAAAATGGTTTCATGACTAGACTGAAAATAATTAATGGAAATTGAAATCAAATCGTCCATGATGTCGATAATTTGACACATCACGGATAATGTTTTTATTCCGTAAATATGTGGGAGAGGAGAAGAACAATGATGATAAATTTTACATGAACATGAGAACATCTAGAATATACATTATTCTGGAGATTTTATTTCTCTTGAATAATAGGGGGTGAGGAAAGAAGAAAAAGGAATCATGAAATAAAAGAAAACATGAGATATTTCTCATGAAAATTCGGCATCCTAACGACGTCCCTTAAAATTTCATAAAAACATTTTGATGAGAGAAAGGGAATATGTCATCACTAATAAATAATATGTAATGTAAGGGGGGATATGGAATGAAATATCCCAACATAATCCAATAGGTAAAGTAAGATAATAACATAAAATGAACGAAAATAAAAATAAATAAAAGAGGATGTTTACCTCTTGATCTAATCTCCTTGAGATCTTTCTTAAGGGATTTCATTTTGGTCTTTTGGTGATACCAACAGCTCTAGGATGTGGGTAAGAGCCTTGGGGAGTAATGGGTAGAACTTAGGCATGGATCAAGTCTTGAGAGGTGTGGGAAGAAGAGGGGAGTGAGGGTCGTATTGATAGTGGATGAGAGGGGGTATTTTTCATTATTTTAATCTTTATTATAACATTATTTCCCAAGATTATGAATAGTCATAGTTAATGTGACCTAAAATAGTAATAATGGAATGTGAATTCAATCCAAGTGTCCTTTCACCACATATGATTTCAAAAATAGTGTATTTTACTGATAATTTGATTATACAGTATTTTATAGTATTTCACTATTCACCAAAAAAATCAAGAATTTCAGAAAAAACCCAAAAATTACCCTTACCATTTTTCGATGTGTAGAATTCAAAAATGAAGTCCATTTTTTGAAAATAATTTTCTAAATATTATTAATTTTATTTTTAAATAAAATCATAGTTAATTCAAATATTAACAATTCTAATTCTATAAATACTTTTATATCACGATGAAAAATTAACCAAGATGTTTTTATCTAAAAGCCTTTAGAAAATAAAATATTAATAAAATTTACTATTCATTAGGGTCATATTAAAATTCATATTACTATTCATAAGGGTATGTTACTATTCACCAAAAAACAAGTTGGTTCCAATAGACTCCAAATAACATATTGAACACAATTGTAGATGATAGTTTCTTGAAATTCAAAACATAGAAGTGGAAAGTTATGTTTTAAAGGCTAGTTAAAAATATATACTTAAAAAAGATTCATTCATTTAAATTTATTTTTTTAAACTCGGATGTTACAATTTTCATTGTTATTGTTCTTAAGGAAGGTTATTTGTAATGTCTTAACATAAGATCATAATTCTAATTTTTTCTCAAATCAAAAAAAAATTTCATATTGGAGAATCACTAATTAAAATTCCCTAATCCCATGCCTTTTGTTTTTCATTTTAATTGAGCTTCATCTATTGATATAATTTTTAATTCACATTCATTTTGTATCAACTGAAGCATAATAAACTGTAGGATTTAACGCAAATATAAGAAGGAAGATAAGTTTTTGGATTAACTCAAGAATAAATATTTTATTAATAAGGTAATTATTATTTTTATTTTTTTTCATTTCTCTATAACTATTCCTAATATTTTTTCTACTTTGATACATGTTCTCATTTTCTTAAAATGGTACTAAAATTCACTCACTACATGAAATTGACTTTGGGGGGATAATATCCACATTACTTGAATTTTTATTTTAATTTAATGTGTTATTCTATGATGGGTGTTAAAAAAAACTATTTATGTTATGTTTAAATTTTAATTGAATTAAATTTTCAGAAATTATTACACCCTTTTAGAAATATTCATTATTTTAAATGATACTTGTTGGATGTTATTTTAAAAAATAATTATCACTGGATTTAATGACAGTGTATGTGAATCTGTTGTAAATGTTTTACTATGATTGACATTATAATTTTAAATATTAATGTAACCCTTGAACTTATCACTAAACTATTTAATTTAATATAAATTTCGGGATTTAAAAGTCTAATTTGTTTCTCCACATTTTAATTATACTTTGGGAAAAAGTTGGGTTTTAAGTGTGGGGGAATATTCTTTATAATCTGAGATAATTAGTTCTGTAAATTATTCACATTGTATTCATCTATTTTTTAATAAATAAATTGTCAAATTATGTTCAAAATTATATCATAAACCATGTTTCTATTGGCTTGATTCTTCACGTAAATTCATTCTTGGTTAATGGTTAATAAACATACTGTTTGTTGAGGGTTGCATTGATTCTGAAATTTTTTTGGATGAATGATTGTTGAGTAAGGTTTCTTACTATTTTATGAATTTTTTGTTTAGGAACTAAGAATGAGAGTGATATAGGATAGATATATGTTGAATTATGATCATAACTTTAAGATACTGGATATTTGAAGTTCATCCCAATGGAATCTTCATTAAATAAAAATAATAATCACCTTAGGCAGACAGCATAAATACTAATCTTATAAGTCTTTTGGAATTGGACTAAAATAGGGAAACAGAATCCCAGGACAAACATATGATACACTGGGTACTGGGTGTGTGTGTGTGATCCCACTATACATTTCTAATAAGTGCATCTATACATTTATTTTCACAATATACATGGCTGGGTAAAATTCAAAAAAAAAGATTTCTAGTTGTCAAAAATGAGTTAATTAAGGTGAGGTGAATTTTAAACACTAGATGAAGCAGGGAAATTTAAATTGTTTGAAAATCAATTATGTTGTATCAATAAACATATTGGAAAAAAATAATTTAAAACATTGATTTTTGGAACCTATGATAAAGTGAAAGTTGAAGGTTCATTTTGTTATAATTTTATTTCAAATTATATGTAACATGTCATCACTCTTATAATTAGAGTAGAGATATGAATTGATGTAAGTAAATAGGGGACTTCATATAAGATACATGAAAATTTTAGCAGTGTATGATTATTTTTTCATATGATATCCATGTGGGTATTCGAATTTAGGAAAGACCGCTTTTGAACATTTCATTTTAAATGCCTAACTCATATTTTTTGTTCCTCTATTTTTAAATTGGTTTTTAGGGTTCCTTGTGAGATGATGTTTAAAAAACATGTTTCTATTTCAAAAAGACAAAAAACATAGAATGGATTGACGACAATCAATGAAAAAGTGTGGGTGAATTTGATGTGGCCTTATAATTACATTATTTTCCACAAATTTCTATCAATTTTTTATTTTTTAAATTTATTATTTATGCCAATTTTGTGAATTTATTTCTATTTAATAATGGTATAGTTTAATTTATCAATTAATAATTTTAATAAATAATTTTTTATTTTTTATTTTAAAATAATTATGTTTATTTAACTTATTTTTATATTTATTGTTTTTATATTTACTTATTATGTTTTAATTCTGCTTAAAATATAAATTTTGTTTTTGTTTTTTTATTAATAGTAAAATTATTCATTATTTATTTATTAATTTAAGGAAACTTAAGTTTAATTTTTAATTTTTTTATATTCTTAATATAATTTAACTTTAATTTTTCAATTTAAGTATTTAATAAGATTTAAATTTTGAATTTAACTCTATTATATTTAATGTTTTATTTCAATTTAATTTCTGAATATCAAAATATTTAATTTATCGACTTCTTAATTTCACTAAGATTTTAATTTAATTTTTTTTAAATTATTTTAATCTTTTTCTATTTTTAATTAATTTAATTTTTTTAAGTTTTATTAAATCTATTATTAATTAAAAAACATTTAAATAGTTTATTGTATGTGTTTTAAATATAATATTTTGTTTTTTTTTGTTTTTTTTTGTTTTTATTAATGTTTAATTACTATTTTTTATTATTATTAACTTTATGTTTTAATTTTCCAAATACATTACCCACTATCAAAATTGTTTTCACTATCATCACTAACCCACTACTAGTACTTTCCATTTCCAAATTCCTCACACCCACTGTGGGAAATATTTCCAACAGTGAGTTCCATTTTCCTTTTCCGAAACTCAACTACCCAACATTGGGTAGTCAGATTCTTGTCATTGTTTACTCACCATCCACCGACCTCACCTTCCACCATAGTTCATGAGCCACCATCAGGCAACCAAACTCAACTCACCGATCTTCCACTCACCGTCAAACCACTAATCGTTGCCACCTACCTGGATCTAGTCACCATCTATTTCAAAAATAAAGCACCTCAATGAGGATCTCTAGCCATTATTACTAAATTTGAACTGACCCCTTGCTGAATTTTATAAATAAAATAACATATGAGGCACTACTTCTACCCACTATTGTCCAAACCATAACTCTCCACCAAATATGAGCCACATCAAGATCTATAGAGAACACTACCCTATGATGACATTTCTACTAAATCTCCACCACTGATCCAAGTCGACTCAAATTTGTTTTGGAACCATTGACCGATTCAACCCACCATGAATCGCCAGTTAATTTTGGAACCACTATAGTCAAGGCCTAAGATGGATAAAATGAGCATGTATTCAAGATAACTTGAACCTATATCTAAAATCCACAGTTGAACCACACCTGATGATCACTCCACTATTGAAGCTGAGGCTTGGGGATGAAACCAAAACACCTTGATACTATCTTTCCTATTCACGATCCACCAAAGATGGAACACTACCCAATTAACCCCTTGACATTGCCCTATCAAGTGCCCACCGAAGTTTGCTGCATTCTATGGATGTCATTATGGAGGAGTTGCAAACATAATATGAATCTCCCCTTCAGTGGAGGAAATGACCACACGTGGCTCTAGATAAGAGAAGAAACAAAAAATAACAAAAAAATAAATAAAAATAAACAAAAATAATAAATAAATAATTGAAACTAAATTATTAATGAAAAAATATGATAATAAGAATAATTAAAATAAATAATAAATTAAGTAAATTTATTCAATTATAATAAATTCTTTTATTTATATTTAAAAAAATAATCTCAATAATTAATTTTTAAATTTTAATAATTTAATTAAAAATAAAAATAATATTAAGTAAAATAAATAAATATAAATTTATTAAGATAATAATTTAATATCTACACTAATATAATAATGGTAATAATAATTCATTAAATATATAAATATTTATTTATAAAAGTTCAACCATTATAATAATGATAAATAATTTATTAATTTTTGTTTTTTTGTTTTGTAGAACACAACTGGGATCCATTCCATATTCATACTAAATAGATCATATTGAGGATACGGTTAGAGGGGTTCTGCAATGATCACATGTTGGTGATCTGGATCAGTGATAATATCCACCTTGTTGTTGATGTAGAGTAGAAAACTGAGTTTAATCGGTTTGAGGATGTTGGTGAGCAAGTGAGAGACGATAGAGGGTTAAAATTTGAGGTAGAAATTAGAATTTGACAGCTTTAAATTCAAATGATACATTCAAATAAAAGAGATCACGAGAAGTACTAAAAACCGAGAGAGATTGAGGAAGGCCAGGAGGAGCAGAGTAGTTTTCATTAACAATTACTATTCTAATAGTAGAATTATTATTCCCTATTTATTTCTTTAATTTGTAAAATAATTTGTTTGTTTTAATTTATTTTCAATGATTCATGGATATATTCTTCGTTCAGGGGTTTAATAAAACCAGTTTTCATCTTAATTACTTTTTTGCATCATTTTCCTAATGAATTAGAATTGTTTGGCGGGAATGATACCAATTTAATTTTTAAAAAACTTGTCTGTCTTGTTATTGATTTCAAAACCCCATTATCATTTAGTGATATTGATCATGCATGCATTTCATTGAACTTGTTTTTTAAACGATGGAACATTTTAGGGATATTTATTCCAATGTTATTTATTTTCAATTTTCATTACATTTTGATGATTTTTGGAGTGGTAAACTCCAAGTTTTCATATTTCAGGGAGATTTATATCCTAGTGTGAGATTGACCCAATCTATTTTATAGGTTTTCATGCTAATTAACATTTTTTTTAAAAATAAACCCTCTAACATATTTAGTACTAATATCCCCCATTCATCCTTCCTGTTCATTTTTTTCAATAACTTTTCCAATTTCTCATTCACTATCTATCTTTGACACTTCAACATAGATCCACCTCCAAACTAGTTTTATAAAAAAAATTGTTTATTAATTTCTTCCATCATAATAGAAAAAAGTAGTAAAAATAAAAATAAATCCGAACCAAATATTTACAGTGGGTCTTGTTTTTGAAAAATTGGTACACATCCTTCTAATGGGTTCGGCCATAGGAACCACTATACATTATTGTTAATTGTAGTTTTTAAATAATTAAATTTAAGAATGTATTCAGTGAAGTTAATTTTAATTCCTTTTATTTTTAGTTTTTGGATAAGCTTGTTATATTCCATGTGCATGCACATGTTATGATAATAAATTTACAGGTTCGCCATTGGGGTGGCGTACTTAGATTAATTTCTCACCCCATGTATGTGAACATCAGTGTGCATGTAGAGATGATTTTTTCATTCATGTTGGAGCCTAGGTTGGGAAGGGGATGGGGTTGAGGCCCAGTGTTTCTTGATCAAGTGAAGACGCTCATGTGGAGTCTCGTGATCGAGCTAGGGTAACTCAAGTGTCATTGAAACTGAGTATGTGGTTTGGATGTGTTGGAAGTAGAGATAGTTTTATTTATTTTTAGTTTTTTAATTTGGTAGATGTTTTTAGCCTAGTGTGAGATTGACTACTGTATGTTTTTCATTCTTGGAGTGTATATGTTTCATTCCATTTATTATATATTTCTTTTTTAAAGTTTATTTATTATGACTACTCTAATTTTTATCCATGTGTAGGGATGTTTGGTTATTTTATGCTATTATTTCACTCTAAATATTGGTTATAATCTTTTCACATCATCTTTTAGACCCACATTGTTTCTTAGAATCCTATGGCATATGAGATGGTGTGCTTGAGGCCTTATGGAATGAAATATCGGGTTCCATGTATATTTGACCTGGGATAATTCATTATAGAAAACAACCCTATATCTTACTTTTTCTTTACAAGGGATATGTTGTAACAATACCACCATTAATCTATCTTTGGATTATTTATGATCATTTCGACCAAGGAAAGAATTTAAATTTAGTTTCTTGACTAATTTTTTAGTCATTAACTTTCCCTTGAAACATTCACTATCTTATTTCCCTTAAACAATTCATTTTCCTAAAATTTTCATTTTCTTTATCATGGATATGATAATTTATTTAATCGTATATCATTTCAATGTACTATGTTTTAATAAGAATGTTATTTGACTGACTAGGGAAAATATTTATAAAACTATATTCATTACTAAATATATATATTTATTGATAATAAAAAATAATTTATAAATTGAATTGATCATTAAATATAAGAGGAATACATTGTACATGTGGTGAAAGGTGTGGTCATGTAATAGTTATACCCCCAATGCATCGAAATTCTCATGAGAAAAATCAGTAAGCTATAATTAAATAGGTTTTTATTGTATACCAACTCATTGATTAAACTATCTTGGTGTAAGGTCTCCAAAGTATAGATATCATGATTTATGAGAACCTGAAATAAAATATTAAGCCTTTATTTCATTGAGAATTAAGTTATTATTATTCATAATATTTCTGCTCTGATGTTATACATGGATAAATTTTGTACTTATGTTATTAGTTAAAAAGAATGTGTTTCAGCTAATCACCTTGTAATTATTGATTATTCCTTATGTATTAATCATATCTTCTAATATATATAATCCTTATTAGGTATCTAAGCTCACATTTATTTTATTATCTTCCCCACGATATAAAAAAGAAATATTTGAATGATTTCAAGGGTTCATAATATTTTTAATAAGTTTTTATTCTATTTTATCTTTTTAAATGTGTTGTGAGATTCAAGCATATATCATGTTTGCTAAGAATACTAAACTATTTGGGCTATCGGGATGTGACCACTTGTATATTAGACTAAACTAGTAAACTGACCACCATATGGGGCTACAGTGTTCGGCATCTTTACAGTTGGTATCATAAGAGATTTAGTGAATCCTTGGAAACTAGATTTATGAAAAACATCGATTAGGAAACATAACCCTATGACTGACTTTTAGGATAATTATAAGTGTAGTATAACACCCTAAATTTTTTTCAAGTTAAGAATATGTGTTTTTCTATAAAATAAATCCATTTATAGAAACTATAAATGGATGTGGTTTTGGCACAACTGTGTCTAGTCATAATAAACTTGAAAATTGTTGGTCAATTATATCTTGACCATATTTCTCTTGAATAGTAAGTGTGCCTTTACTATGTACGCAATTTGATAATCATAGAGGATATGCTTAGGTTAATTCACATTTTTCCTATGATAAATTATGATAAATTAAATAATATAACCTATGGAAACCTTTAATATTGGGAATGCACATCTGAAAACATGTAAAATATCATTATTTATTAACCTAACAACTGTTGTAGAAGTGGTGAGTAGGGTCAAACCATAGAGAGAATGTGATTAGACACTAGGAATAACCTGTTGAAAAAATGTTCAGGCAGTTGAGTTCTTCATGTGATTAACAACTAAACTGTTATAAAACTAAATTACTATTTAAAAATGATTATTTAAATTAACTAAATATATCTAAGTGAATTAATATATGAAATAAATTAGCAAGGATGGAAGTGTCTGGGTTGTGACTTTTATTCAGGTGCATGTCAAGGCAATTATTTAATTCCCACATTTGAATATTTATTTTTTCAATTATCAAGAATTCCAAATTGAATCCAAATAATATGTGATCTTGTTCCCTAATGTAAGAAAATATTATAATTTTCACACAAATTATTAATCATTTCATTCTCTATCCTGAAGAAAAATTTCTGCGTCATTGTAGCACTGAATCACTTGGTGAAATACAATGACCTGTTTCTCACAAAGTCAAAGTATCTAACATTGTCGAGTTCACTTGAAAGAGATTCATTATTAGGTATAAATCATGAATGTTTTAAGGGGAGAGCACACAAAATATTAATTTTTTCCATTAATACATTTATTTATTCAGAATTCTCTCGCACGCTTGATTGAATTATGGATAAATAAATTCTTTGATGAACACACACATGTGATTACTGATTAGGTATCACATGAACATCAACCAAAGCATGCATATAGAACCTAATGACAATTAATTTAAATGAAAATATAATTAATTAAATAAACATCCAATTAAAATTAATTCAAAAGACAATAAAATATGGGAATAAATAAAATACATGCATTCATAATCACATTTATCACAACTTCGACACTTATGAAATTAGCCAACCATCATGATGAACTGACACATAAAGTAATAAATATAAGATATCACCATGCCCGTGTTTTTTCTATGGTCAACGGAATCCATCGTCGATAAATAATCATCCCCACTCCATCCGTCACCATAACATTGAATCAATGTTGATGAACAAAAAATGAACTACAACAAAGAATTCATTCCATGACAAGACACTAAGGCGTGCACAATAGAGACACCCCCAGTTTTATGTAGTGAGGATGTGCAGCAGAGGTAGTGTCTGGTGTTTCAGTGGAGAGGGGGAATGATGCTTAGACTTCATTGGAAATACAGCTATGAAGGAAGGGATCTCGTGATTTGCAACCAATGAAGATGTGTTGTCTATTGGTGCTAAGGTCACTGAGGTGTGCACTGTATGGGTACGGTGAGGGGGTTGGGTAGGTGTGTAAGTCGGGGAGGTGCGCCTCCAGTTCGTAGAATGAGGGGTACTAGGAGGGGGTGGTCGAGTGGGGTGAGAGATGCAGGTGGATGAGATGATTATTAGGGAATGCGGCAGGTGAAAGGGGTGGGGCATGCGGTAGATAGGGGGATGGATGGAGAAGCGGAGCGGGTCAAGGAGAGTAGGGGCAGGTAGGTAAATTGGGATGAGAGGGGAGTGAGTCAAAGGATATGGGGAAAGTAAGAAAACAAATTCCAAAATCAAATTCAAAATTTAAAAATAAAATTCTATAAAAAAAATTGTTTAATGTTAATAATTAAAAAGTACTAATATTAAAAATTTTATAATAATAGAATTAAATATAAAAAATTATAATTAAATATAAGCAAAAACAAATAAAATAAATGTTAACATAACTATTACTAATAGTGTTTAATAAAATATATAAAATTAATATAAACAAATAAAAATTCTAAAATAATAATATCAATATATAAAATAACTAAAATTATCAAAATATAAAAATTACTACAAAAATACAAAACTAAGCTAAAAATATAAAAAATAGTTAAAATAATTAATCAAAACTAAGTTGTAAAATTATAAGAATACTAGTGTACATCAAATCCCCAAAAATTATTCATTTTTACTTCTATGAAAAATAATCATAAGGAAAACAAAAGTGGACCTATAGAAAAATAAAAAAAATAAAATTTTCAAGTACAAAAAATTTCAATCTATTTTACCCATAAAATATCATGCTTCATTTAAAACTACATTTTCCAAAAAAAACATTTTTATTTCACTCATATTATTTCCAAAACAAGTATGTGAACTCATGTATCATGTGACCTACATCGCCATCACTCTCATGTCACAAAAATATTTGATCAAAGTCATTCTCAATTCTCATAAACATGCATTCTTACCATATTATTTCTATGAATTTCACATATCTACTTGTGGAAATAAAAATAATGCACCAATCTCAAGGAAATTACGTGGGTTTCAAATGTCTCTCAGGTTGTGGGACAGTGGGTTATAAAAAATTTTCCACATGTTTTTGGAAAAAAGGGGGTTGAATCTTGAAATAAATGTATAATAAATATCAATCCAACTATTTCCATTAGACTCTCTCTCACCCACACTTAAAAAATTTCCTTTTCTCATGCATATGATAATCTTGTGTTTTCCTCTTTTTATTCTTTGCATTTTCCTCTCTTTTTTAGGACACAACTCACTCATATAAGATGGGTAGGAATAATCTGTGAGTATCAAATCTAAAACCTGATAAATAAATGTTAGAAAAAATACCAAATGTGGTACACAAGTAGCGTGTATGCTGTAACATCTCAGTGAAAGTAGGTCATATAAAAAAATCTCTAACTCCTGGAGTAATGGATCAACAGTTTAATATGTATCCTAAAAGGCGAGGGTTACCGCGTGAAAACCACAGATGTACTCATTATTGGAAGCAAAAAAGAATCTATATGTCCATATAAAAATACATGTAAATAATGTGGCTACTATAAAATATAACTCACATAACCATGATTGGATAATGTTGATCCATGTGCATCAAAAGACCCACTACCCATCAAACAACCCTCTCCATGGGTAAATCTCTCCCCCACACTTAGAATGAATTCCATCAAGAAAATATTCCTGAAATGGGTAAGTAAGGGTATTAGTTATGGGATCATCAAAAAAGGCTTCTCCATGGCTTCTAAGGGATACACGATGGAGAAAATGTATGGGTGGCTCAGGGGGTCAATGGGGCCAAGGAACAAACAAATGCCTCAATCATTTTGATAAAACTTTAAAAAATTATCATTGCTTAGTTCGAAAAACAATGAAAGTTCTAGAAGAAAAAACATGGTCAAGATTTACTCCAGAAAAAGAGTAACAAGAGATACTGAAAAAAGGGTTCAGAGTCCTCATGGGTATGGAAATAAAATATTGGGTAGCATAGATGTGAATGAGTGAAAATTAGTGTCTCAGAAATATAAATATTTTCAAAAAAACATTTTCAAAGTAAGAAACAATATCAAAAATCATCTAAGTCATGTGATCAAGGATCAATATATTCCAAACAAGAGTCATGTGCCCAAACTATCTAGGGACACAAGTGGTATGTTCCTAGTAATGTTACAAAAAAATTCTCATGTTTTCATATGGGTTCAAAGGATGACAGGAATGATTGTTTTTTTTCAAAAATTTATTTTATTTTTAGTTAGTTTACCTGCTATTTTTTGGAAGCAAAAAATATGGAAAAACTAAAACACTTCCCAATGTAAGTACAAATAGATGTCAAAAGTCTGTCTGTGTCTGATGAAAATTCAAAAATGGTATACCAATAAAACCTACACATTTACAGCACACACTCACATCATATCAAATAATTCATAGCATAATTAAAATCATGTGGATGATAAAAATATGTATACAGAATTCGAATCCACTAAAGTTTTAGGTGAAAATATATTACAGTAAAAGAATTCCTTTTTATTTTATTTTATTTTAAAAAAAAATCAATTAAATTAAATGCAACGAAAAAATCAAAAAAAATGATTAGTTTCCTCCCATTGAGTGATAAGTTTACTTCACCTTCATCCAGACATTGATAAAATTTTAGCATGATCGAATGGGAATTTATACCATAAATCAGCTTCTTTTTCTGTTGAATTGTGGAATCCATTCATTGAGAATGAATTTATCCTTCAAGATGCGCAATATCTCAACAGAAACTCGTTAGAAAAATAGATGTTCATAATGAAATTTAAATAGGTAAACTAACAAGGTAAAAAATATACCACGCATGAAGACTCAATGAATAATTGATTTTGTGAAAAGGCCATTAATGGAATGATCAAGAAGATTACCTCTTTGAATGTGAACAAGTGAAAAAATTCTGTTACAAGACTCCTTTAGTGGTCCTCTTATATCCATCACATCCTTGAATGTAGTATCTAGGATGACGATGTAACCCAATTTGATTTCACACCCAACCACTATAATATGGAAATATACATGTTTATAAATGAAATCATGCTTGATGCATGGAGAAAGTAGAGTATGCTCAACTGGAGTAGATGAATCCATTGTGTCAGGAATGACCTCCTTTTCAAAAGTTTATTTTATACTACCTTCATCATATTTCTCCCTTGGGACATGTTTCACCAAAAACTCATGATCCTCTAGGAAATCCAATTCTTCCATTGTTTCTAGAAAATTATGAGTGCTCTCTACCACCAATGTTGATTTATTTTCCAACTCCAGAAATGTTTTTCATGTCTCCATTTTAGAAAAAGTTTCAAACTCACAACTTTTATTGAAAGAGGCAGTTAGGTGATATTTTAAGTGATTATATCTTATTATTGGAAATACGCTATGTATTGGATTAATTATGAATCAATAATGGTAGATAAGGGTCCCAGGTAAATTCCCTCCTCATCCTCAAAAGGTGGGATTTAATTAATATTGAATGTGTCCTTTTTCACTTTGTGATGGTTGGGTTATGGACTCACAAAATAAGGACATGAAATCACATTTTATGAGGGACCATTATGTTCAACTAGGAGGTATACTAAGATTTCATATTCTAGAAATGTGATTAGATTATAAGAATTTAATTCTGATGGGGAGGAGTCATCACTTGGATGAAAATCAAGCAGATCAATCTCATTATCAGAATTCAGACATGAATGTTGTTAAAATGGAACATCTACTACAATTTCCTCAAAAGAGTTATTTTGAATTAGATAATAAAGTGGTAGTGATACAACTAGTTCATAAATATGAGTAATTTCATTTAGTGAATTCTTCAATTAATTTTATAGATCTTTTGTCGAGGAAAGAAACAATGCATTATGTTCATCTTGAATTTCAATACTCTGATTTGTCTTATTGATAGTAGAAATCAACATGTACACTATTATTGAATCATTTGTTTCAAATGAATTATAAAATTATATGTTTTCAGGAATACATTGACAATGAAAATGATCATTTGGTGGGTAGGAACTAGAACTATAATATAGTGATGGATTCTCACATGGAACATGACATTGACTTGAATAAAAATATTTATAAAATTGGATTAACTGGAGAGATCATTTGCTATGAATCATTATACATCATACCTTGATTTATGGATGAATAGGGAGGGTATTTATTGTAGATGTATAGGGATGAACTTTCCATTTTGAAATTTTGTGTGTCGTGATGAATCTTGCAATTAAAGATTTCCTGAGTAGTAAATTGAACCATTTGTTGCGTGTTTTTTTTATTTTGGGCTAGAATCACTATATTAAAGTAATTATTAATGATACTATTCTCTTCATAAAAGGTTCAAAAAATTTGGCATGTGTGTTGAAACGCATTAAAATTTTAAAAATTTATTAACATACCAACTATTGTAGAAGCGAAGAGTTGGGTCCAACCATAGAGAGAATGTGGGTAGACATTGGGAATATCTTCTTGGAAAAATGTTCAGGTAGTTGAGTTATTCATGTGATTAATAACTAAAAAGTTTTAAAAAAATGAATATATAAAAATGACTATTTAAATTAGTTAATACTATCTATGTGAGTTAAGATATGAAATAAATTTGTGGAGGTGGAAGTGTCAGAGTCGTGACTTGCATTCAGGTGCATGTCATGACAATTATTTAAATCCCACATCTGAATATTTTTTTATTCAATTATAACTGATTCCAAATTTAATCAAAATACTATCTGGTTGTGTCATCTAATGTTAGAATGTATTTTAATTTTCAGACAAATTATCCATGATTTCATTCTCTATCCTGACGAATAATTTCTGCGTCATTTTAACACTAAATCACTTGGTGAAATACAATGACCCATTTCTCACAAAGTCAAAGTATCTACCTACATCGGGTTCTCTCGTAATATATTACTTATTAGTTATCACTCATGTAAGTTTCAAGGAGAGCACATATACAATATTAATTTTTTCAATTAATAGATTTATTTCTTTATAAATATCTCAGGCACTTGATAGAATTCTGGATAAATAAATTCTCTAATGAACTTCTTATTATTATTACATATTAGGGATCACACGAGCGTGAACCAAAGCATGCATGAAAAACACAATGAAAATTAATTTAAACATATACCTAATTAATTAAATAAACATCCAATTAAAATTAATTAAAAATGAAATCCAACATGGGAATAAATTAAAATCATGCTTCCACCGTCACATTTATCAAAATTATGACACCAATAAAATTATACAACCATCGCTACGACAAGACCAATAAGGTAATAAATAGAAGATATCACCATGATCGTGTTCTTTTTAAGGTCACTGCAAGACATTATTGACGATCAAAAAAATAATAATCCCCACTCTGTCCAACACCACAATGTTGAATCAATGTGGGTGAACCGGAAATGAACCACAATGAAGAATGATCGTTGTGACCGAACTCTAAGGTTTTCACAATAGATACCACACTGGGTTGATGTAGAAATTATGTTTAGAGAAGGAAATGTCTAGTGTTTCATCTTTGAGGGAGGATGATGCCCAGACTACTTTGTTGACGTGGATATGAAGGAAGGGCTCCAATGATTTTCCACCACTGAAGAGGTCATGTCCTTGGGTGCTGAGGTCACTAAGTGGTGCGTTGTAGGGGTAAGGAAAGGGGTTGATGGGGTTGGTGAGGTGAGGAAAGAAGGGTAGGTGCACCTCTGATTGAGAGATGTAGGGTAGTTGGGAGGGATTGGGGAGTGGGGCGAGAGATGTAGATGGATGGGGGTAGTTGGGAATAGGGTGGGTGAGAGGGGTTGGGGTGTGCGGTAGGGAGGGGATGTATGGGTAAGGGGAGCAGGTTAAGGGGGTGGGGTTAGGTGGCTAAATAGGGAGGGGAGGGGAGAAAATCAAGGGGGTAGGGGGAAAGTAAAAAAACCTATTCAAAAAACCTATTCAAAATATAAAAATAAAATTCTATACAAAAAAATTGTTTAATGTTAATAATAAAAAATAATAATATAAAATAATAATAATAATCAATTTAAATATATAAAATTCTAAATAACTATATTCCAAAACAATTAAAATAAATGTTAACAAAACTAATACTATTAGGTTAAAATAAAATATATAAAATTAATATAAACTAATAAAAATACTCAAATACTAATATCAATATATAAATTAACTAAAAATTATCAAAATATATAAATTACAATAAAACTACAAAAATAAGCTTAAAATATAAAAAATGGTAAAAATAATTAATTAAAACTAAGTTTTAAAATTTGAAAAGTACTGTCACTGATAAACCTAGTGTAATGGGATGATATTTATTAGGTTATTAATATGTATAAAAGCATATATACTCTTTTTCAGGTGTTATGTGATGGGATTCTGACATGATTATGTATATTTTGCGATACATTTATGGTAAAATAACCATTGGGTTTTGAATGTGTCTTACTAAAAAAATTCATGATTAATACTTTAATATTTTATGTGAATAATTTTAAAGGTATTGATAACCTTTAAGGTTAATATAGTCATTGATGTTAAGGAAATAATATTCAGTTAAGATTATTTGATTTTGTGGAAAAAATTATAGAATTATATTGTTATTGAAAAGTGATTTTTTGGTTAATGGTATTTTTGAGAATGTTCATCATATTGTTGGGAGTGTTAATGGAATTGTATTAATATATTTTTAGGAAAGTAAAACCCACATGCTAGGTGATAACCTGTTGAATTCGGCAACACCACAAGTCTTAAACCCACGATCAAAGGGTAATAAGTGTGGAGTTTCTACCACTCACCTATGTGAGGTCCTGGTTAAATAAATTTTTTTACTCAAATGATTTTATGGATAAATACTTATGGAGTGTAATATGTTGAACATTGGGTGTTACTGTTGAAGTTTTATATTAGATAAATTGTGATACCCATTTTGGTTTTGGAAAATATTTAGAGACATATGGAAACTATCATCGCTTTTTAGGGATATAATGATTTATTAAATGTTAAATTTAGTGATTTAAGAATAAAAAACATTATCTTGGATATTTATTAATGAGAGTGATAAATAGAGAATAAATTTATTAAAGTATAACCAAAGGGTAAAATTGTTCTTATGAAATAAAAATATATTAAGTAAGTATATTTTAGGTTGTAATATATATTTATAGTAAAATAACATCTAAATTTTAGGAAAATTATCTTGAAATAAAAGAGTAAAAATTTTACCTTCATTTATTATTAATTAATGGTCTTTTCAACAAACACATATTTGTAGATTTTGGGTCATTAAAATTCTTCTGAACATATTCTCCACTAATCTCTATTAGTCCTTGAGAGTTTTTTATCCTACATGACCATATTTTTACTTCCTATTAATTTTATACTATTTGGAAAAAAAGTTTGGATTTATTCTAGATTACCTTTGTATTTCCCTTTCCCTATTTTCATAGCATTTATTTTATGATATTGGTCTTCTATAATGGAATTTATAAATTTAAAACCCTTGATTTATGAGTGTAAGTTAAAATTATGACAAAACATTTTATTGAAGGTGTGGAGAATATGAAACCCCAAGATTTGAAATGAAAAACATTATTTTTGATATCATATATGACATGAAACACTAAAATAAAATAAACCATAAATTGATATTATTTAAATATAAACATTTTAAACTAGTTGTTAAATTAGAAGGTACGGATAATATTTACTAATTTATGAAATGTATATAAATTTTCTACTCAATATAAATTTTTGGATAATTTATTAAAAAAATAACCAATTAAATTTTTAGTAATGTTATTATAATCTTCAAAAATATATTTTCTTTAAAAAAGGTTTTTATTAATTTTTTGTAATGAAAATATTATAATTAATATCTCTAACTTTTAGAAATTTTATTAAATAAAAAATATGATTTTTGAAATAATCATATAAAAATTATTTTATGGTGATTCTTTTATGTTTTTATAAAAATATTTTATTTTCCTTAAATAGTGAAAATTATCAATTTTTGTAAAAATATCATTTCTTTTATTTAAATAAATTAATTTAAAGTATGATTCTATTTTTTATTTGGAATTCATGTGAAATATGATCCATTTTATATGTAATAATCTAATTAACTTTATTTTAATCATCAATATTAATTATTTTGGTATAAATCTATTTTCTTCCTTAAAGCACATTTTGTTTGAAAATTGAATTTAAGTGAATATTTTTTTTTATTTTAATTAATTAAAATAAAACATAATTACAAATTATTTAAATGAAATTTGTATTATATATATATATATTTAAATTCTTATAATGAATAATACTTGTCATAGAGCTACTATAAAATCATATTTTCCTAAAAAATACATTTTCTTGAAAAAACTATTTTCATCACACTTTTTGGGATAATTATAAAATTTATTCTTTCCACGTATAGTGATTTAATTTGTTAAAATTGATTTCTTATTTTAAATCAATATTATTTATTTTATTTAATATGTTAAATCAAATTTTTTTGGTCATAATGAATTACAAAAATAGAAAATATTTATCATCATGGAAAAAGGATAAATCGGGATGAACTAGGTTAAAACATAGTGATAAGGCCATCATTTTTCATGTTCAATAATATTGAATGGATTTGTTTTACCCTTATTATTTATATTTACTTGTTTAATGGACACTTCTCTAAGAAATTGACCTATATAAAAATTTAAAAAAATACAGAGAGAAAATGTCACTCACTTTCTTTTAAAAATCTTTTATGTGTTCACATAGGGAAAAAAGAATGTTATTAATAAATATTAGTGTTACTTTTTAGAATAATTAAATAATTTTCCTGATTCTATTAGTTTATAATTTCTATTAATTATATAATTACAATAAATTTTTATGCAATGAGGGAGCAATATTTATTTAATTAAAAAAGAAAATAAAATAAATTATTTATAAAATATTAAAAGTAATAAAATATTAATGAATTATTGTCTTCCAAAAATTTAGTATAAAATTATAACATATTTTTGTGGTTTAACTATATAGATTCTAATTACATATTTTTCTTGATGTTTTGATTGTAAAATGAAGTGATAAGTGTCAAAATTTATATTAATGATATTATATAATAAATAATGTTTATTAAATGGTTTAAAACCCCTAAAAATATTATTTATCGTAAATTTAATGATATATGTTCTATGATATCAATAATAGATCATTTATTTTTAAATCATCCATTTATAGTAATTATTTTGATCCCTAAATAATAAAAAGGTTGTTATTGTAGTAATTATCAAAAAGTGTTAAAAGAAAAAGATAAGGGTAAAAAATCACTAAAACATAACGAAATATTATTGGAAGATAGTATATCAACCCATAATAATCCTATATTATAAATATAATATTTTGGAGAAATTTTTCAATGGTAAATAATAAATTTAATTTTAATACATTCAGAATTTCAAAGTGTCCCTCCCCTCACTTATAAATAGGAAACTTATATCCTCTTATATTCACAATTAACAATAATTTTTGTTCAAAAAAGTCATGTAAAAATATATTACATACTTCCCATACCATTTTAATTATTTCTTGTTTTGACTATGTAACCCTCCTAGGAAGGATTTTTGTTTTTACCTAAAGAGGTTGGTGGAAGAACAGGTATCGTTCTTAACCTAGAGTTTTTCTATTATTTATTCTTCCACCTAGTTTAACTCTTATTCAACCATGATGGTATAAAAACATAACTATCTAATGTATATTTATATATTTTTAAACTAGTTTAATACCCTATATTCATCTCTTCTTTAATAAAATGAGAAACCAAATCATCGTTCGCATGTATGGCAGACTAACACCTCGCGAACTGATGTATTTCATCTTCCATCACCCCCAATCATAATTATTTTAATGACATATTTAGTATATATATATATATATATATTGTTTTTTTGTTTGTGTGAGTGACATTCATGAAATATTTATAATTTTGAAAAGTTAATTTATCATTCTCTTTCTTACCTTTTCATTCACTGAAAATGAAAATATCATTCATGTGTATGTGTGGACTACCACCTCTATGGAGAAATGTGATTAATATTTCAACACCACATCACATAGATTATATATATGTTGGAATAATTAATGAAAATATTTTATTTATTATATAATTATTATTCTCCAAAGAGAAAATAATACTTATCCTCTTTCCATAATGACAGTTCAAAAATGGGAATGTTAACCATGCTTACAAATGGCCTCTAATCTCCATGATAGTAAAATCATTTAGTTTTTATAAAAGTATTTTATTATTTGTTTTATAAGTATAATTTATGTAAAAATTATAATTATATATTTTTTATTATGTAGGATATGATGAAGAAATGGCCTCTTTTACCATAGTCAAACTATTTAAGTCATCTTGGACATATGAACTGATTATCATCAAAATGTATAATGTGAAAATAATTGATTATGTAATTTAATATAAAATATTATTAAATAAAACTATATTAATAATATAAATTAATTTTTTCTTACGAAATTAAATAATTAAAAAAAAATTTATTATTCATAAAGATAAAGAATAAATTTTATGATTTGGACCTACGGTTTGGGATTTCATCTCAATTTTTAATCATTGAGACCTATATTATTATTATGAACCATTTTTGTTTTTCATGGTTCTTATAGTGAAACTTTTACCAGCATTATCACTAATTATTCAAAAATCCTATTATTTTATGTTTAAAATTAAATTATTTCATCCGTGGGGATTTAACTTCAAATCTAATAAGTGATAAGGGGGGTCATAACTCAATATCTTTTCATTGGGTTATATTACTTATTCGTTGTGTTTGATGTTATAACATTATGTTTGTAATGAATTATTATTATTCTATGTTTTATTTAAAATTGTTTTATGTGGATTTACATTTAATAAAAATAAAAAATTTATTAATAATTTTTCACATTGATTGTATGTTCTTTGAAGGAGATTTCATCACTATCTCCACTCCATTGAGATGTATTTAGTATTATGAACCAATATATATATTTTAGGTGTATCTATATTATATCAACAATCTATTTATATTAATGGTACTTATTTTTTCCTTTGAATATATTTCTTTCATTTTTATTATGATATAAAAATCACTAAAATGGTAAGGTTTATTTCTCAATATCATCATTATTTAGGGTTTTTTATGTTTAAGTCTTTTATTGGGGAATTAATTTATATTTCTATATTAAATATAAACTATTTTATTTTAATATTTTTTTATATAAATTATAATTTTTTAAATCATTTTCAACTCTCTAATTACTCAAGATACTAAAATCATGTTTTCAAGGAAAACCAGCTTGTTTTTCTACTTGATCATGGATCATTTTCTACTCAACATGAATTGAATTTTTCCCCCATCATAACCATTAAATTATTTGAAGTTTCCTTTAGAATTTTAAAAGTTTATTTTCAAATAAAAGGGTTTCCTTGATATTATATAAATTTTTATTTTTTAAAGTGATTTTCTATTTGAAAAGTATATTTTCCTCAAAAATAATTTAATGATTATTTTATTGTATTTATATTCCTCAATGACAATAAAAAATTATCTTACTTATACTCAATTGGGGATGTATTATAATGATATCATAATTATCCTATATTTGGATGGTTTATGATAAATTTTACTAAAGAAATTATTGAAATTCACTTTCTTAATTAATTTTTTAATAATTAAATTTCCCTTCAAAAAATTAATTTATTGTGATCCATGGAAATTATAGTTCAATTAAATGTCTATATAATTTATCATTGATATTTTCATTACTTAAAACATATATAATTTATATTTATGGTGTTTTTGTATGAAATTTCTTTGATTTACTTGGGAAAATATTGATAAATTCATATTATTTACTTAATGTTGATATTTATTGATAAGGCATACAGAATATAAATTGGACTGATCATTCATTATATAAGTAATGCTTTGGAAATGCAGTGGTGAGTGGGACCGATTATAGACACCCCGTTTATCATCGATATTTACATGAGACAATTCAATAAGCTATCATTAATTGGGTGTCTAATTTATACCCACCATTTATTAAACTGTATTAGTAGAATGTATTGATGGTCCTGATATCCTAATGTCTAAAATCTTGATGTCTAATATTAATCATTTACTTAATCTATAATTTGTATATTATTATCCAAGAGATTAATATAATGATATTATCCATGGATTTATTTAATTGTTAAGTTATTCATTTAATGGCATGTGTTTTAGTTGTATACCTTATCATATTGATTATGTCTTATTGATTCATAATAGATTCCATTGTGTTTAACACTTATTGAGAATCTGATCTCACCATTATTTTCTTTTATTTCCCTGGTATTTCAAGATGGAATCCTTAAATGAGTTCAATAATGGATAATATTTTCTTTTACTATGTATTTTATTTTATATTTACAAATGTAATGTGATATTCACGTAGGTTTCGAGTTTACCAAAACAAATAAACTGTTTCGTCCTTCAGGATTTTATCACTTATATCTTATGAAATAGTAATTAAGTAACCACTAGATCTGGGATACTAGGGTTTGGGTATTTACATATTAATATTGTTTTATTAGTATATTTCTATAAGGGTTTAATGGTTTTAAAAAAATAATTTTATATAATGGAATTTATACTATATAGTTTATTCATTAATGATACATAAATCATAATAGTAGAATTTCAATTAACCACATAGAGATATATTTCTACTATATTTATAGTGGATTATAATAATGTAATTTCATGGGTTTTGAAAATATGTTAAGATTAGTATGAGTAGGAAATCATATAAATAAAATAGCGTTCATTCAAGAGATATAATTGTGACTTATTTTTTGAGATTGAATCACTTAATTATAACCTATAAATTGAAATATATAATTCATTAGAATTATTGGGTTAAATTTTATGAAGTAATCCCCATTAAATAAGGTTATAAAGGTTTCTTATAAGTGAAAATTTATACTTTTAAGCATTTATCAAAATTTCTGTAACACCCCAAGATTTTGAGAATTATTTTATTCGATTTATTTTATCTTTTAAATATTTTTCATTTGACATGAAACTTGAAATAGTTCTTTATATATATATATATATATAACATTAAATAAAACATTAATTTCACATTCAATACTAACTTTTCATGTGCTACACGTAAAACCAACATGGTTTGTGCTACACATAACACTAACTTGGTATATGATGCCCGCAACAATAAGTTTCTATGAAACATATATATATATATATATTTAATTTAATGAAAAAATTATAAACTATCCATTAAAAAAGTTATAGGGATAGTAATAAATACTTTCTAAATATGTTTATATAATTTTTTTATATTAATAAAACATATTGACAATAAAAAATACGATTTTTGGTAGTCATTTCTGTGTTAAAAATTCCATTTTCATGAATGGGATGCTTTTAATAATAAAATTAATTTTTGAGACATTTAGATGTTTAGTTTTATAAAATAAACTTCATTTTTTGAATTCATAATGTCAAAATTATCCTAGAGTGAATTTTTGGTATTTTTTCTAAGAAACTTCATTTTTAATGAATAGTGAATAATATTGCTTTCTAATTAAAAACAACTTTTTTATCTATTTAATTATTTATTATAAATAATATTGTAAATATTTTTAAGGTCATATTATATAAATATTACATCTATTTAATTAATTTGATTCAGTTTCACTTTGATACTGAATATAAAATATTAACAAACTATTGAACTTTTTTCTTCTTTAAAACCACGTTATTTCATCCCGTCTGCTGGATTAGCACTAATATTAATTTTTATGCTTATGTGAAGTGAATTTAAAAAATATTATATACACCACTTAATTCTTTAAAATATTTAGAGTTTAATAATACCATGTTAATTGTTTACCAAAATTATTATTAAAATAGATTAAAATTAATCATAGCAGTTAAGGCCAAATTAAGATTAATTTGCGACTAAAACATAAAATTAAGGGCCCAAATGACCAAAAAACTTGTCCCACGCCAATTGGATGCCCATAGTTCGTCCATAAAAAATCCATTATTTAGTTTTTTGGTTTGTTATGAATTTCTTTAGGTAAGAACATATGCACACCAAACATGTTTCTAAAAATTTCAATTGATTCTTTTTTCATCCCAATAAAAGGCCACACCTCAACCCATTCCTCAACCCTTTTATGTTCATAAAATATCTTCCAAGTATCATCCCAAAAATTCTCCCTTATACCATAAATCTTTTCTTTTGGTATTAATATTCTCAATGAATCCTTTTGGTATAAACCAAACTGAGTTATCGGATTAAGAGGTAACATCCTCTCTCAAACTCCTTTCATTGATTTTCTTTCTCCACCCACGCCACTCTCGTTATTAAATTATTCTATGAAAAAACTAGTATCCTCTATATACTATAATATTTTAATGAAAATGGTCTGACATAAACTTACACTCACCTCTATCTAATGGATGTTGAACATACTATTTCTATGTATGTCGAACTACTGCCTCACGAAACAATGATTTTTCATTTCTCCTTTACCACTAATCATGGTGTCCTTTATAACAAAAAATGTATTAATATATGTAATATATTATATTTATTTTGTCTTTAAAATTATTTATTTATTTTATAACACACATATTTTTACCTTCCATTTGATGTTAATATGATAATATCGTTTGATGAAGTATGGACTAGCGCCCCCTCAAAGAGATGTGATTCATTCAAACACCACCTAAAATGTTTTAAGGATCAGTTTAATGAACTTATATGATATATATGATATATAAATGATACCTGAATAATGATATATATATATATATATACATGAACATTTATATATTTAATTTACATACTTTCTATCAATACGATAATACGGTCACAACCCATCCCCTGGGGCCCGCATCGTGACTACCCCAAGCCTGCCTTCCATAGGCCAGGGGCTGGTGACTAGTACCAAAGGCGTAATTACCTAAAACTGGGTAGGCGTTGCCTTTATAAATCATAAACACACACAACCAGAGTACAAGCGGAAGTAAACACTAAGTAAAAGTTGTATAACAATTGTACTGAAAGGAAAGGGGGCCAGAATACAATCCCAACTGTATAGTACAAATAAAACTGAAAGTAAGTACAACTAAAAATGGAAAAACATCTAAAAGGTGAAAGAATATCCTGGATCTTCCTCTAGGGTTCCTACCTGATGGGTAGGTACATATGGTCTCATCATCACTCCACGTCCATCAAACTCCATCGTGTACCGATACGTCGTAAGGTCCTCCTCTGGGTATCGTCCAATCCTGGTGCTCTCGGCCTTCGTCAGCGTTGTCCGTCATCTGCATCCAACACAACATGGTGCGGGCATATCCCGTGTAGTAGTGAGTATAACGATACTCAGTAGGGACCCCGAGACCCTCAAGGTCTCACAAAATCCAACAAGTATAGACCACAAAAGTATGATTTCAACGGATAACCCTTACTTAGGAATATTCCCATACATAAACCTATGTTATCAACTAACCCATCTCAATCATGAGGAAAACACAAAGGTCATTGACTCAGCTCAAACTAGGATTTTCATTATTGAAACCATGACTGCTAGAGAAATGTTCCTCTGTCGAGGACAGTGGCCCTATCGTGACTCTGAGGCGCTACTCACTAACCTTAGACTGCTGAGGTACTCCTCCTATCGAGTACCGCGGGTCTACTGCAAACCCGGGTGCTCTTCCATTGTGGGTCTGCCGCCAAATCGGGAACTCTCCCTAATAGCCGTCATAGGTACTCCTCTTGTCCAGTACTGCGGGTCTGCTGCCAAACTAGGTGCTCTATCCATTATGGTTTTTCATCCAAACCAGGAACTCCATCCACATGGCTAGTCAAATCACTCCGAGTTGAATAGGTCAAGCAGTCGTCAGGTCTACAGCTACTAGGTCTCTGCACTCTGTCTGCTCGTCTCCAAGAGGATCTGCTCCATGACATACTGTTTGATACTCCAAGTGTCACGATGTATTAGGTGGAAGTATCTCAAAGGACCTCCATGTCATAGGGGTCTCAATGCAACAGACGACGCGACAATCGGACGCCCGGTCTGTGAGTTATTAGCATTTCAGTCTCGGGGGCCCAGTTGGATTCGTGTACGAACCAAACTGACAGTGACTCAACTATACCCCGAACTCTTGTGGGGTGTACTCAAAGGGACGGCTATGCTCTAAGAATACCGAAACCACTTACGGTTCATCAAACGGACATCTAATGCCAAAGATATGGCCAATGAAAGTAAAGGGGTCACTAATGGTCCTAGGTCCAGTCCGACCCGGTCGGACCGACTCGGCCCAACCCAGTCTGGGTCAACCTGGTCTGGATTTACCCAGACTAACTTGCTGGGTCTGACCCGGCCCATTGGATGGGTCAGTCTGCTGAGTTTGGCCCAGTCTGTTGGTCCCGGCCTAGCGGACTACGTGGAAAATTCGGGCCGAAATTCTCCAAATGGGCGACTAGGCCTGAAGGCCAGTGGCAGGTTTGGTCGGCGCCACCAGGGGCGCGGATCGGGTGGCTCATCCCAAGAAGCCAGCAGTAGGCCGAATTTGGCACTCACAGGCCGCGAGTAGGTCGCAGAGGCATGGGCAGGCCGCGAGACGTGCCTGGCAGGGCAGCCTGGGCGCGGGGTCACTGAGCAGGGCGGAAGGGCACTGCGGGGGGCACCGAGGTGCACTGGGCAGCACGGGAAGGGCGCCACGGGGGGCGCCGAGGAGCACTGGAAGCGCACCATGGGGGGCACTGGGGTGCATCGGGTAGCGCGGGCAGGGCACCGCAGGGGGGGGGGGCAGGCCGGCAGTGCGCCAGGGGGTGCAGGCAGTGCATTGGCAAGGCGCGGAGGTTCGTTGGCAGGGCCACGGATCAGCGCGTGGGGCGCGGGTCGGTCGTCGCGTGGCCGGCAGTGTTCGGTCGGGTGCACCGGTGCACCGCGGGGCGGTGTGCTTCACGGAGGTCGCGGGTAGCACAACCTTTGTCATTGTCACCACTGTTTCCTCTGGATACATCGCCAAGTCATAGAACAAACAAAAACGAAAAAGGGGGAGTGTGTCAATCCATGTTAGTCAGCCTGCACCATCCGCGTTTAGAGGGTGATAACAATTGGCTCACAGAGTGAAGAATAATGTTCAATAGTACGTCTGCAATAAACCCTTATCATTATTTGAAAAAGGAAGGATAAAGGATATAATTTCGACAAGTATAAACCCCCTACCTTGTAATCGGTGTCGTTTCATGAAGTCACGGGATGGTGGTGTCGCTTTGTCAACATCAGAAGGAGGTGACGTTGTCTTTGGCGATGTTCTTCGCGAGCGGCTTCTCCCCTTCCTTTGCCTCTATTGAAGAAAGAAGAAGTTGGCGTGGATCATCAATGGAAGGAGAGTTCTTAGCATTCTTCTCTAGAAGAACTATTCTTCATTGGGAACTTTTCCTCTCCTTATCTATCCACAAAAGAAATTCCCACCAAAGATAATTATGCCAACTAAATAATAATAGTTTTCTTATTATTTTAATTTTGGCACGAAAATTCAAAAAAGAGAATTAAAACCCAAATCCACCAAATTTATTCTCGTGTGGTGTCACATTAAATTGGGGAGGAAGTCAAGAGGATCCCCCTAAATGATTAGAAAAATTTAAGTGGAGGAGTTGAGGAGTTTCTCCCAATTTAATGGAGAGTTGAGGAGGTTTTTATCCTCCATTAATAGGGGTCGGGTGGTCCCCCACCCCAACACATTAATGGAGAAGTTAAGACCAAGTTTTCACTGCCACAATTATCCTCCCAAGGGAGTTTAGGTGCGGGTGGGCCCCACCACCATAACCTCTCATGGAAGGTTATGGTGTGGTCACCCCCACCACCAACCATCACTTCGTGGTTTTAACCACCACCATCAAAAATAAAGTTATCACTTTATTTTTGTCTAACTAAATTAAAAACCCCGAAAACTATCTTCCATCCACATCAGAACTCAACTACAGTGAAGGACTCACTAAGAAATTACTGACGCTACAAGTTCAAAGGTGGCCTCAGATTTCAATTCCAAGCACTGGTTTGAAAGTTATAAAATCCCAAATATATGTTTACTAAACTTACCCAAAAAAGTTCGGAAAATTATTATCTGCCACCCTCGACTTGCGCCGGTCGAGGTTAGGCTCTACCTATGTGAAACACACCCTAATGAACCCAATGGTACTCTCGGATTTTTAATCCAACTCACCGTTTAGAAGTTATGAAATTTATAATAAAATATTTTACACTTAATTATTTTATTTGTAGCAAAAAAATAACTTTTTTCTGATAGCCCGCGCCGGCCAAAGTTAGTATTTTCTTAAACAAATCATGCCCTCATGAGTTCAGTGGTGGTCTTGGATTTTTTATCCGATCTACCATTTGTGAGTTATAATCATTTGAAAAATAAAATAATTTATTTAATTATTTTATTTAGGGTTAAGACATTTTTGAGATTTCTTACAGGAGGCCCGTGCCAACTAAAATTAAGTCGCGTCTAGGGTAAACCCGCCATCCTAAGCGCAATAGTGACTTCATATTTCTGATCCAAGTAACCGTTAAAGAGTTATTCCACTTTTTCTGGAAAACTGCTTATGCACGTTAATTTAAGCTTAACAAAACTTCAACGGATCATTCTGAGCACTCCGACCCTCGGAATCAGGCGCCGTTAGAAACTGCAGACTCATAAAATTCCAAAAAAATTAAGAAAGAAATTCTTTGAAATTTACGGGCCTTTAAATTACCCCCACCTCAGGGCTTTACGACCCCATAAAGCTACAACACACACAAGGGAAACGAAAGGGTGGTACTGAGCATACATCTGAGCCTCCTGTTCCCATGTGCTCTCATGGAGGTTCCCATACTGCCAGCGAATGCGCACCAGAGAAATCGACCATCCACATAGGACCCGCTTCTATTGATCCTCAATCTCCAATGGAACCTCCATTAAAGTCACCCCATCATCGATGTCCAGCTCCCCGTGGTTGATGATATGGGATGGTTCGTGCACGCATCTCCTCAGGTGAGATACGTGGAAGATGTCGTGCACCCGGTGCAACTGAGGTGGAACGCCCAAGCGGTAAGCCACCTCGCCCACTCTGCTGAAGAAGTAGAGCAGTTACTATAAGAGACTGTAGATAGGTTGCACCATCTCTATCCACAAAGGATATATGTAAGGCAACCATCTGCTCTGTCGCCTCTCCTATCAGCTGAATACCAGTCCTCCAGCTGAGCGTATCTGTAACAACATTCCCCTTCCCAAGAGTATAGACTATCTCAAAGTCATAGTCTGTAAGGAACTCAAGCCATCGCTATTGTCTCAGGTTTTAATCTTTCTGAAAGAAGACACACCTGAGACTATTGATATTAGAGTAAACCGTAAATTTTTCGCTCAAAAAACTATGGGTGAGACTAGCCAATTGTAAGAACTCGACTTCACCCTTCTTCACAAATATTCTACAAGAGCTGCTAAGATTTCTCCTTTTCCGAAAAGGGAAATCCCGTATCATCCCCTGGATGAACCACATATTTTTCCTAATATAGTCAATCCTGACATGAACGGTACTAATTCATGCCATGGACGACATCGTAAGGCCTCGACACTACTACCAAGATATCCAACCGTTACTCTTGCCTCAAAGGGATGAGTCACACTGTCAGCATCAGCGTGTGGTAACTAGGTCTCCTCCAATAGAAATCTTAAAAGTGGGGGTCAAGTCAATAGTTTTAACTGGAACCTCTTAGTATTAACCACACAAAAAGGGCAGTAAAGAAAACATCACAAGGACAAGTGTCTTATTTTACTGCATTTCAAAGTACAAAGACACAAAGCAACCACAAACAACGAAATAAACGAAGATAGAAGCATCATGAAAAACGGCTTATATGCCTGGAACTAGTCCCACTCCTATCTACCAGCATTCGGAGCTCAATGGTGGTATTCTTCAGCTGCCTAAAGTTGTGATCTCCCCTATCCACCTATTCCCTGTAGTCGGGGTGGACCTCCTAGTGGTGGTGGTGGTAAGACCTCGAAGCATCGTCCACCACTAGCTGCACGGCCAGTTCCTCTTCCACATCTGCCTTCTCCCTGCGGACAGTCTCGATCGAACCTCTACCTCTGCCTGGGAGGTCCCTTAACTAACTGTTGATCATCTGTACAGCGGGTTAGACAGTCACGTGCCATGTGACCAAGATCGTCGCAGGAGTAACACTGTCTGTTCCTAGTATGACTGACTCTGCCTCCACCCTGGGTGCCCCGCACAACCAATCCAAAGTCGTGCGGTCCTCCACCTGTAGGTCTTGTCCTCTTGGACCTCTGCGTCATCTGTCTACTGCCAGCTGTAGAAGACTCCGCTGCATGTCGGCAGGAGGTGGGTCTTTCTTCTAGAGACTTCTAAGCCAGGAAACTCTCCACTAAAAGGGATCCCGCCAACACCCCCGTCTGCATCGGGATGCTGTGAGAGATAACTGAAACTCTGATCTCTCACCTATGTCCCTTCTCAAAGGTTCAGGCCATGAAGAACGGGTCTTGTACCATATCAGTGGAGTAGCACAAGAGGTCAGTGAACCTCACAGAGTATTGTGCCACTGTCATGCTACCCTACTGTAGATGCAGTAACTCCTGTATCTGCACTGCTCGAAGGGTGGCTAGAACAAACTCCGCCCGGAACAGGCTATCGAAGTCTTCCTATAGAAGAGTCTCCTCATCATGCATCTGGAGCATCAGGATCTACCATCTTTCTTCTATTTCCTGATGGAGGCTAGTAGTAAGGATCACCATGAAGTCGGCTGGTGTCCCTACTAGTCTAATGACTCTCACCACAGCCTCCAGCCAATCCTCAGCCGCCTGTGGGTCCTTCTCTCCCCTGAAAATTGGTGGCCTCTGACACTAGAACTCATGCAGCATGCTCAAGCAACGTGCACTCTCTGCTGCTGGGGCTGGTGGCATCGGTGGCCCAACGGGAAGTGGTACTGCTGGTGCCTCCACTATTGCATCAACTGGAATAGGGCCCTATACTGAGGCCTTGTCGCTCAGCGGGGTGTCAGTACATACTACTCTCGGGGCTCTAGCTAGTCGTCCACGAGGTGGAATCCTGAATGAAACAGATGTGACATAGTCAAAAGACTATACCTAGTGAGATTACCTAGTTTTGAACAGACTTAAAGAAGTATTTTGAAAACACACATGCAATCAATGTTTTCGTGCACTGAGTCAGAAATCAGAAGTTAGGGTCCTAGTGTATGGATACATCATCCGCCCGCACCAACACTGGACTCCCTAAACTGAAAACCACACTTAGTACCCTTAACATTATTGCTTCACAAAAAAGAAATATCAGAGTCCTAAGTTCTGTAGTAGAACCAAATCCTTTGATACTAATTTTTCACGACCCGTCCACCGGGGCCCGCATCGTGACTACCCCAAGCACGCCTTACATAGGTTAGGTTCTGGCGACTAGCACCAATGGTGTAATTCCCTAAAACTGGGAAGGCGTTGCCTTTAGAAATCGTAAACAGGCACAACTAGAGTACCAGAAGAAGAAAACCCTAAGTAAAAGCTATATAAAAAGTGTACTAAAAGGAAAGGGGTCCAGAATACAATCCCAACTGTAAAGTACAAATACAACTAAAAGAAAGTACAACTAAAAAGGGACAAACAACTGAAAGGTGAAAGAAGATCCTAGATTTTCCTCCAGGGTTCCTACCTGAAGGGTAGGTATAGATGTCCTCCTCAGCACTCCACGTCTGTCAGACTCCACCATGTACCGATACGTCCTAAGGTCCTCCTCCGGATACCGTCTAGTTTTGGCACTCTCGGCCTTCGTCAATGTTGTCCGTCTTCTATATCCAACACAACACGATGCGGGCATAGCCCATGTAGGGGTGAGTATAATGATACTCAGTAGGGACTCCGATACCCACAAGGTCTCGCAAAATCCAACAAGGATAAACCAAAAAGTATGATTTAATTGGATAACCACTACTTAGGTATATTCCCATACATATACCTATGTTATCAAATAACTCATCTCAATCATGAAGAAAATCCAAAGGTCATTGACTCAGCTCAAACTAGGATTTTCATTATTGAAACTACAACTGCTGGACAACTCCTACTATGTCGAGTACAGTGGCCCTGTCACGACTCTGAGGCACTACTCACTATCCTTAGACTGTTGAGGTACTCCTCCTACCGAGTACCGTAGGTCTGTTACCAAACCAGGTGCTCCTCCGCTGTGGGTCTCCCACCAAACCGGGCGCTCCCCCAAAAATCTGTTAGAGGTACTCCTCCTGTCGAGTACCGCAGGTCTACTGCCAAACCAGGCACTCCGTCCTCCGTGGGTCTGCCGCTAAACCAGGTGCTCCGTCCACTGGGCTAGTCAAATCACTCTGAGTTGAATAGGTCAAGCAGTCATTAGGTCTACAGCAACCAGGTCACCACACTCTGTCTTCTCATCTCTAGGAGGATCCGCTCCATGAGCTACTGGTCGATACTCCAAGTGTCACGATGTCTCGGGTGGAAGTATCTCAGAGAACCGTCACATCATAGGGGTCTCAACGAAATAGACGACGCATCAATCAGACGCCCGGTCTGTGAGTTATTAGCATTTTAGTCTCGGGGGCCCGGTTGGATTTGTGTACGAACTAACCTGACCGTGACTCAACTATACCCTGAACTCCTGTGGTGTATACTCAAAAGGAATTCTATGATTCAAGAATACTGCTGCCACTAACGGTTCATCAAACGGACGTCCGGTGCCAATGATATGGCCCAAGAAAGTAA
This sequence comes from Viscum album, assembly GCA_963277665.1. NCBI lineage: Eukaryota > Viridiplantae > Streptophyta > Magnoliopsida > Santalales > Viscaceae > Viscum > Viscum album. The sequence goes on from OY728156.1 coordinate 1,114,308,698, forward strand.
GGGGGTCAGTAATGGGCCCGAGTCTAATCTGACTCGTCGGACTGACTCAGCCCAACCCAGTCAGGTTCAACCTGGTATGGGTCGACCCGGACTGAGTAGATAGGTCTGACCTAGCCCATTGGACGGGTCAATCTACTCAGTTCGGCCTAGTTGGCTGGGCCCGACCCAGCGGACTGCGTGGACAATTCGGGCCGAAATACGCCACGTGGGAGACTCGGCTCGAAGGCAAGTGGCAGGTTCGTCCGGAGCTGCGAGGGGCGTGGCTTGGGTGTCTCGGACCAAGAGGCCAGCGGCAGGCCGCACGGGGTGCGGACAGGCCGCAGGTAGGTCGCGGGGGTGCGGACATGCCGCGGGACGCGCCGGGTAGGGAGGCCAGGGCGCGGGGGTGCCGGGCAGTGCGGCAAGGTGCCGCGGGGGCACCGTGTTGCGCCACGAAGTGTGGGAAGAGTGCCATGGGGGCGCTGGGCAGCGTGGGAAGGGAGTCGCGGGGCGCCGGCAGAGCGGGCAGTGCACCGTGGGGGGGGGGAGAGGTGCACCAGTTAGGCTTGGCAGCACGCCATGGGGTACGGGCAGCGTGCCGTCGAGGCGCGGCGCGTCGTTGGCAGGGCCACGGAGCAGCGCATGGGGCGCGGGTTGGGAGCCGCAGGGCCGACGGTGTTCATTCGAGTGCACCGGTGCACTGCAGGGTGGTGTGATTCAGGGAGGTCGTGGGTAGTGTGTCCATTTTCATTTCTTCCACCATTTCCTCTTGCTTCATCGCCAAGCCGTAGAACAAAAAAAAGAACAATGCGGAGGGTGTTGGGTCGTGTTAGTCGGCCCACACCATCCACGTTTAGAGGGTGATAACAATTGGCTCACCGAGTGAAGAAGAAATTTCAACAGTACGTCCTCAATAGACCCTTATCATTATTTGAAGAAGGAAGGATAAATGATACAATTTCAACAAGTATAAACCCCTGCCTTGTAATCGGTGTCATTTGACGAAGTCTCGGGATGGTGGCGTCGCTTCATCAACGTTAGGAGGAGGTGATGTTGTCTTTAGTGATGTTTTTCGCGGGCGGCTTCTCCCCTTCCTTTTCCTTTATTGAAGAAAGAAGAAGCTAGCATTGATCTTTGGTGGAAGGAGCGTTCTTCGCGTTCTTCGCTGGAAGAATGGTTCTTCGTTGGGAGATTTTCCTCTCCTTAACTCTCCACAAAAGAAATGCCCACAAAAAAGAATTATGCCAACGAAATAATAAGAGTTTTTTTATTATTTTAATGTTGGCACAAAAAATCAAAAGTGAGAATTAAAACATGGCTCCACCTATTTAATTCTTGTGTGGTGTCACATTAATTGGGGAGGATGTCAAGAGGGTCCCCATAAATGTTTAGCAAACTTTAAGTGGAGGAGTTGAGGATTTTCTCCCCAGTTAATGGGGAGTTGAGTAGGTTTTTATCCTCCTCCATTAATAGGGGTCGGGTGGTCCCCACCCCTACAGTTTAATGGAGAGGTAATGCCCAGGTGGTCCCCGTCACAATTATCCTCCCAAGGGAGGTTATGTACGGGTGTGCCCCACAACAATAACATCTCAAGGGAGGTTATGGTGTGGTGGCCCCCAACACCAACCACCACTTGGTGGTTTTAACCACCACCAATAAAAATAAAGTTAACACTTTATTTTTATCAAACTAAATTAAAAACACCGAAAACTATCTTCCATCCATGTCAGAACACAACTGCAGTGAAGGACTCACTAAACAATTACTGATGCTGCAAGTTCAACAGTGCCCTCATATTTCAATTCCGAGCACTGGTTTGAAAGATATTAAATCCCAAATGTATGTTTACTGAACATACTGGAAAAAAAGATAGGAAAATTATTATCATCCACCACTCACTTGCGCCGGTCAAGGTTATACTTTTCCTAGGTTAAACACACCCCAAAAAAACCCAACGATACTCATGGATTGTTAATCCAACTCACCATTTAGAAGTTATGAAATTTACAATAAAATAATTCTCACTTAATTATTTTTTTTTGCGGCCAAATACTAACTTTTTCTACTGGCCCGCGCTGGTCAAAGTTAGTATCTGCATAAAAAAAAGCATGCCTCGTGAGTTTATCGGTGGTCTCAGATTTTTAATCTGATCTACTATTTGTGAGTTATAAGCATTTGAAAAATAAAATAATTTATTTATAATTAATCCATTTTTTTGATTTCTTACAAGAGGCCCGCACCGACTAAACTTAAGTTGTGTCTAGTGTAAACCCGACATCCTAAGCGCAACAGTTCCCTCATATTTCTTATCCGATTAACCATTCAAGAGTTATTCTACTTTTTCATGAAAGCTTCTTATGCGTGTTAATTTAAGATTAACAAAACTTTGACAGATCATTTCGAGCACTCTAGGCCTCGGAATTAGGCGTCGTCAGAAACTGTGGACTTGTAAAATTACAAAGAATTTAAGAAAAATAATTCCTTGAAATTTTCGGGTCTTTACAAATAAAGATGGAAAACATCATTCATGCATATGTACGACTTGTTACCTCCATGAACAGTGTATTCCATTACATACTTCATTATTCTATATATTTATTATAATATAAATATAATAGATATAACTGATATTTATATCAGGTTATACATTCTAGAATCATTATATAACTATAATTATCGATGATATAAAAAACTAAGACACATGTGAAGAAGAAAGTGAATATTACCTGAAGTGAAACCGTAATATAGGATCATTAACAAGTAGGAAGTATAAGGTCATAATAATAATGTATATAGTATTATATTTAAGAATTTTCTTCTATAAAATATTTATAATAAAATTATATTTATTATACTGTAATATTTTTTGAGTATGGAGAGAGTCAAGACACGTGGTAAGGGGAATTCATCTCACTTTTAATTTCATTGAGATACAAGATATGTTCACCACTCTTTCCGTTTGTGTGGTTTCTATACTAACCATGATTTTATTCTATGTATCTTGTACTTAAATTTATGGGAATTAAAATATCTAATCTAATACCCTTTTTAATGTGTTTTAGCTTTCAAAAGTTACCAAATCATTTAAAATGTTTTGTCTCAATTTTCCTTCTTTGAGACTTATGTTTTGTTATGCACCTCAATGTTTTTCAAGGTGTATATACTTACTTTTTACATGTTAATTCTTGAATATAATTTTTTTAATTATATTTTTAATCTTCATTTAATATCATTTCATACATTTGACCATGTTATAATAGTTTATTGAGACAATCTCATCTCTTTTCAATATTTTTTATGTTTATGCTTCATTTTATGAAATATTATGATACTTATCTCAATAAAATTCATGAATTTTATTCTCATTTGGTAATTTGTGATGTAATCATGTATTGGTACCTTTTTTTACACTTTTTTCCAAAAGATAGTTAATAAGGTCTTTTCGTGAAATCCTGACTTTACCCTCCCTTTGGTCATAAATCTTTGTTTTCTAAAAAGGGCTTCCAATAATATCATACCATTATCCTCTAAGATTTAAAAGAAAATTTTACCACTTTTTTATTTTACAAATCTCTTCAATGGAATATTCTTGTCTCTTTCTGAATAATTTATTCCTTCTCACATTTTTACTGTGAAAAAGGAAGGTTCTTCTTACCTCATACGACATGTACGGATTTACACGCCGTCATTCCTTTGAAGATTACTTTGCACTTTTAAAAGGTTAATCATTAAGAAATTGTTTTTAAAATTAATTTTCAAGGATAATGGTTTTAAAAATTATTTCATGTCAAATTTATAATTTTTCAAGGTATTTTCTAGGAAAATGAATTTAAATAGTTTTATGTTTTAAAAAAGTTTTTCTCGAAAAAGAATGGATATTTTCCTTAAGAAATTCCTTTGAAAGATATTTCAAAAATAGTTTCCATATAATATGATATTTATTTATGTTACTCATTCTATTTTAGGAAATTATATAAAGGTTCATTTCATATCCTTTCTATGAATGGGTTACTCTTAATGTCTTGGTATTTGGGAAACATGTTTCTCTTTCACCGGTTATATATTTATGAAATCTATTTCTCTTTCTTGGGTTATTCTTTGATGAAATGGTTATGAAAACTATCTCATTTCTATAGGTTATGATATGATTAAATTTTAATGGTACCCATTTAATTTTATGGGTTATTGTTTTATGTTTATAAGACCTATATCCTTTTAATTTTCGTGATATGATAAATGTTTTATTATTATGCGGTACATGTGTGAATGATTTTACTATGAGATTGGTTGGACCTATATCTTCCTCCAATTCATTGGGTAAGGATATGTTTTATATGATATCAAAGGGTACATGGGTGGTAGCCAAAGAATAAAAAGGAAGAGGGTGTATGGGTTGTATCCCAAGCCTGAAAAGAAAGAGGGTGTATGGGTTGTAGCCCAAGCCAGAAAAAAAATAGGGTACATGGTTTGTAGCCCAAGACTGAAATAAAAGAGAGTGTATGGCTTATATCCCAAGCCCAAAAATAATGAGGGTGTATGGGTTGTAAACCAAGCCTAAATAAAATATGTTACGTGGGTAGTATCCCAAGCCTGAAATCAATAAGGTACTTAGGTTTTGGCCCAAGCCTAAAAGAAAGAGGGTACATAGGTTGTAGACTAAGCCCTAAAACAAGAAGTTACATGGGTTGTAGCCCAAGCCCAAAAGAATGTGGGTACATGGCTTGCTAGACCAAGCCTAAAGTAGGTAAACGGGTCATATCCCAAGCCTAAAATGTTATCAAATTCTTGGTAGGTAGACCTTACATAAAATTTTCTATTCATATATGTATTCAAAAAATCATATTTCTTATTACTTAGTTATTAATTCATTTCTCATGATGTTTATTTCCTTGTGATTCATTTCTTATGATTTTCCGATATTTATCCCATAACTCGTGTTTATAACCTTTTATATACATGGTATGATCTCTTAATGTTACAATCGCTTTACCATAATACTATGTTCATGTTTATGATTACATGTATTTCTTGTTTACCCTTACTGAGGATCTAATCTCACCCATTTATTATGTTTCCTTTGTCCAGGTTATGAAGAATGGTTTTAGGTAGAAGTACTACTGGTGGATATCTTTATGGGAGATGTTGGAGATCTTTCACCAGGATATAACATTTTTTTTTCATGTTTCCAATGACACTAAACTATTATTGTCCTCTGGCATGTATTTTTTAATATAATAAATATTCTTCTAAAAGGATGTAATATCCATGTATGTTAAGCCCGAGTCTCTATTGTTGGAATTAATGGAATGTTTTAGTCAGCATTTGAAAACTAGGATGATAAAACCTTAGTGATATTCCTAGGTTTATTTCTAAGGATATGTCTTGGGATGTCTCTAATAATAATTATAAGGATTAGTTAACATTTAAGAAAATGTCCTGGAATTTTGGTAAAGGATGGAGTGAGTGGTTTCCAATCAATACATCCATGTCTAGATACTACAAGTTGATGTGGCTCTAGAATAGATGTACCTAGGGGTAACAACTCTGATATGATGTTATGGGATTGACTTAGGGTAATATGGTACGGGTTGATGGGCCTTGTGGCACGCCAGGTTTGACACTCTCTGGGGATATTCTTTGAGAATTCAAAAACTCTTTCAAAACCATCATGAAAGATTCAGATATAAATTAACTATGAATAACCTATGATAATCCCAAGGTGTCATAGGTTATAGAAGGTTTCATGATTTATAAATCCTATAAGTAATTCTTTTCATGACTCTGTGGATTTATTCTATGATAAGTAATGATGACACACTATGCTTTAGGTTTTAGTCAATGGCAGTAATGATAGGGAACCAGATTAATGATGAATATTATGGATGATTTTCTAATGAGTATCGAAATGTGATGATCTATGGAGAAATAGATATTGTGATTATGTTGAATCAACTATTGCAGTATATGATTAAATATGTTAGCATTAGTGATATTCAAAATAGGTTGAACAAGAGAAATATGTACTTTTATGGTAAGGAACATAGAGGAAATAATATTTGTATTCTTGTATGTCAAGAATAAGGGATGTAGAACCATGAGGAATAACTCAAATGGAGGAGAATATGTTATTTTTGTGGGAAAAGGTGTTATAAAGTGTCGTATTTTCATGGATTTTAATGTATTATCTGTATAGAACATGGTAATTACCCAACATAATCCCCAAAGCTAAGGCTTTACTTTTAAACCATGTTATGACCTCTTCCATTCCAAATATTAAAGTTGAAGGATTGAAATATTTAAATATTTGGATTCTAAAATTAAGAATGGTGAATTATTTATGGATTGTTTAGTTTATGTCTTGATAAGGATTTACAAGAATATGTTTAAGGGTCATGATGGAATAGAAAGGTGATATCATGAAAGGTGACATTTAGAATAAGCAAGGGTAACCCTTAACATGTTCGTTATGATAAGATAATGTTGTATGGATAAAGATGTGTTGGATATGAATAAGTAAATTTGATAGCATTGATAACCTTGGAACTATGTAGGGACTTTTTGAAGGGTGGGTTATGCTATCATTAATGAGTATTACATTATTTTCGGATTTAAGGAATAGATCCAATATACTTTTTAATAAAGAATCATGAATGTTTTCCAAAATGATTTATGGTAATTCAAGTTATTACTATGTTTTGAGAGATTATATGATGAGGGTATTCAAATGTTTGGAATGTGATAACTAGGATCAAATTTTTTGTATACAGGGGAATCAATGTTAATCTAATTTTGTGACTCTCTTTCTAAGGTTTTGTATTTTCACCTTTGTGAGGGGTTATAAGGTTAACCATTCCTTGAAAATTTTATGTTAAACATCAAAGGAAGTATTTGTGCACTGAGTTTGTGTTGAAAAACATGGTTAAAAGGATAATCAGTGATTAACATTATTTCAAGGATTTCTATATTATATATTATATTAGTGTGGTTTTAAAAAAATCATCATATATGTTAGGTGACAACCAATCAAGTCCGGAAAGGCCACGGGTCTTGAACCCATGACCGAAAGATAATAAGGGTTTCTTGCCTACCATTGGCCTACATTATATCTTGGTTAATGTATATTTATCTGTAATGAATAAATATTTATGATGAACTATTTTTGATACTTTTTATTTTTTTTAGATTAATGCATTTTGTTTTTTTAACAGACAAATTGTTTGTCTTTTTATTATTTTATGGGCCTTATGATCTGTTAAAAGTGTATTATATTGGTTTATTTCCCAGAGTTAATTTCTAGAAATTCATTCCATGAGTTAATGGATGTATTAGATATTGATTAAATCACAACCCAAGAATGAAATTTTTTTATAGAATTTTATCATGAATTACTTAACATTATGAAAGTGATACAAAAAAAAACGTTGTCCTAATACCTTAATTCTATTGAAACAATGGATTATGAAATTTTCTCTTATTTATAAATTTGAGGCACTAAACATTTCTTATATAATTCACTTGTTTGTTATTTATATCCTCCATTACTCCTTATAAATATTTACCCTTTTTCTCCATGTCTAATATTAACTCTCAACCTATGTTCTACTATGGGGACACCCAATTATATATTACTTTGGATAACCATTATGGTTCCAAATATCCCTTTTAAGGAAATTTTTATCATCCTTTTTTATGATGTGGGTTTATATGATTGAAACATTCAAGTATTAAACCATTGATAACCCATATGAATCTTGAGGGGAAATCCATTTTAAGGGGGGGTATAATATAACTCCTTGAGATTTTGAGAATTATTATTTTTAGAATTGATTTATCTTTTCAATATTTTTTATTTCACATAAAACTATAAAAAGTTATTTATATATAACTAACACTAATTAAAACATGACATTAATAATCAATAACAAATTGGATGACTCTACATGCAATACCAACTTGGTTTGCACTACATGCAACACCGACTTGGCGTACGATGAACACAACACTGAGTTTCTATAATATATATATATATATATATATAATTAAATGAAATAATTATGACCTAAACATTAAAAATATTTATATGAATAGTAATAATTACTTTCCAAATATTTTTTATAATTGTTTTATATAAATAAAACATATTGATAATGAAAAATATGATTTTTGGTAAAGTCCTTTTTGTGTTAAATATATAGTTTTCTTGAATAGATTACTTTTAATGATAAAATTAATTTGATAAAAATTAAGAATTTTAATTTGATAATATAAAATTCATTTTTTAATTCATAATTTTAAAATTATCCTTGGGTGAATTTTTGGGATTTTTCTGAGAAACATCATTGTTTTATGAATAGTGAAAATACTGCTTTTTTACTTAAAACTGCCTTTTGGTCTAATTAATTATTAATTCTAAATGATATTATATATATGGTGTAAGGTCTAATTGGATAAATATTACATATATTTAATTTATCAGAATCAATTTCACTTTGAAACTGAATATAAAATATTAACAAACTTTTGAACTTTTTCATACTTTAAAACCCTGTTATTTTGGCTTGTCTGCAAGATTAGAAATAATATTAATTTTGAACATATTTGAATTAAATTTCAAAAATATTACTTAAACCATTTTATTTAGTCTAATATTTATATTCTAATAATACCATGTTAATGTTTTACTAAAATTATTAGTAAAAGAGATTAAAATTAATCATAAGAGTTAAGGCCAAATTAAGCTTAATTTAGGACTAAACCATACAATTAAGGGACCAAATGACCAAAAAACTTGTCCAAAACCCATTTTATAATCTTATTTCATCCATAAACCATAAATTATTGAGTTTATTTGGTTTTTAGGATTAATTTTTTGTACGTACAACTGTACACCAAACTTTTTTCTAAAAATTCAAAGTGAGTCATTTTCTTTCCCTATAAAGGCCACCACATCTACCCATTTTTCACACCTCTAAAACATTTTAAGTTCTTCCAAAATTTATCCACGTAGCCTCCCATAAATCCTACCTTCTACCTTGAAGCCTCCCTTTGGGAAGAAATACTCTCAATAAATACTTTTGGCATAAACCAAAAGGTGTTGCCTGATTAAGAGGTAATGTCTTCTCTCAAGCTCCTTTCCTTTATTTTCATTATCCTCCACTCCAATCTATTAATACCATTATTGTGTGAAAAAAATATCATACGTATAACATGATATTTTTATTAATATTTTCTGACCTACATTTACATACACCTCCATATAATGGATGTTGAACGTATTGTTTCTATATGCGGTGAACTATTGCCTTAAGAAACAATGATTGTTCATTTCTCCATTACTAGCAATCATGGTTTCTATTATTATGGTAAAAATATTTATATATGTAATATATTATATTTATTATGTCTTTGAGATTTTATATTCCTTTTACAACACACATATTTTTTACCTTCCATTTGGTGTGAATATAATAATCTCGTTTGAGGAAGTGTGGACTACCACCCCCTAAAAGGGATGTGATTCATTCACACACCACCTGAAATTTATTAAAGATGGTTTTAATTTAATTATATTATATATATGATATAAAATGATAATATAATAATTATATATATATATATTTAATTTACATACTTTCTTTCAATATGACAATTAAACTGGAAAACAACGTTCATTCTTACGTACAACTTATCGTCTCAATGAATGGTGTATTCCATTACATACTTCATTATGATATATATTATTATAATATAAATATACTATATATACCTGATATTTATATCATGTTATATATTCTGGAATCAGTATATAAGTATAATGATCAACGATATAACAAATTAAGACACATGTGAAGAATAAAGAGAATATTACCTAAAGTGAAACCATAACATAAGATCATTAACCAGTGGGTTATATAATTTCATAATAAAATAATATAAGGTATTATATATAAGAATATTATTCTAAAATATTTTTATAATAAACTTATATTTATTATACAGGATGATTGTACAAGTACGGAGAGAGTCAAGACACAAGGTAAGGGGATTTCATCCCACTATTAATTTCTATGAGATACAAGATGTGTTCGCCACTCTTTCCTTTTATGTAGTGTATGTACTTACAATGATTGTATTATATGTATCTTTTAATTAAATTTATTTTAATTAAAATATCTATTCTATGATCCATATTTCATAGTTTTTAGCTTTGAAAAGTTATAAAAATCAGTAAAAATGTTTTGTCTCAATTTGCCTTCTTTGAGACTCTTGTATTTTTATGCAGCTAAATTTTTTTTCTAGGTGCATATACTTCCACTTTACCTGATATATAATTAATATAGTTCGTTTAATGATATTTTTAAGCTTCATTTAGTTTAATTTATTACTTGTTACCAAGTTATAAGAGTGTGTTGGGTCAATCTCGTTGCTTTTTGAGATTGTTTATGATTATGCATCATTTGATGAATTATTATGATCTATATCCCAAGGAAATTAATGAATTTTCTTCTAATATAGTTATCCATGTTATAATCATGTATTGGTACCATGTTTCTAATCTTTGGTCCAAATATAGTTACGAAATTGTTTTCAAGAAATCCCAACTTTAACCACCCTTCAGTTGGAAATCTATGTTTTCTAAAAAGGGATTCCAAGAATATTATACCACAATCATATATAATTTAAAAGATGTTTTTACCCTTTTTTTATTTTACCAATCTCTTCAAGGGAATATTCTTGTCACTTTTCAAAAAATTAATTCCTACTAACATTTTTAATGTGAAAAAGGGTTGTTATTTTTACCTCGTATGCCATGTATGGATTTACCCATCGTCATTCCATTAAAGATTCCTTTGCAATTTTAAAAGGTTAATAGTTAAGAAGTTGTTTTTAAAAGTAGTTTTCAAATATAAAGTTTCTAAAAATTATTTCATGTATTATTTATAATTTTTCAAGTTATTTTCTAAGAAAAATGTTCTTTAAATGGTTTTATGTATTAAAAATAATTTTTGGAAGAAGAAATTATATTTTCCTTAAGAAATGACTTTGAAAGATATTTCAAAATTATTTTCCATATATAATGAAATCAGTTGATGTTACTCATTCCCTTTTACAAAATTATCTAATTGTTTCATTCATATACTTTCTATGAATGGGTTACTCTTAATTTCATGGTCTTTATGAAACATGTTTCTATTTCAAAGGTTATATGTTTATGAAATTTGTTTCTCTTTCATGGGTTTTTCTTAGAAAAATGGTTTTGATTCCTATATATTTTCAATAGGTTATGATGTGATGAAATTTTAATGATACCCATTTAATTTTATAGATTATGATTTGATGTTTATAAGACCTATATCTTTTTATGGGTCATGATATGATGAATGTTTTATTATCTTGTGGCACATGTGTGAATGATTTTAATATGAGATGGGTGGGACCTATATCTCCCTTTAATTCATTAGGTAATGATATTATTTATATTATCTCAAAGGTTACATGGGTTGTATCCCAATCCTGAAAATAAAGAGGGTGTATGGGTTGTATCCCAATAATGAAAAGAAAGAGAGTGTTTGGGTTGTATCTCGAAGCTTATAAAGAAAGAGGGTACATGGGTAGTATCCCAAGCCCAAAAAGAAAGAGGGTGTATTGTTTGTATCCCAAGAATTAAAATAAATAGGTTGTATTTGTTGTATCCTACACCTGAATGAATGAGTGTATGCAAGTAGTAGCCTAAGCCTGAAAATAAAAAGGTGCATGGGTTATAGCTTAAGCCTAAAAGAAAGAGGCTATATGGGTTGTATCCCACGCCCGAAAAAAAGAAGGTACATGTGTTATATATCAAGCCTAAAATAAATTTTGTTCTTGGGTTGCTAGCCCAATTACAAAGTAGGTACAAAGGTCGTAGCAGAAGCCTAACATATTATAATGGTCTTGGTAGGTATCCCAAACATAAAAGTTTCTATTCTTATATGTATGCCACAAATATTATGTCTTATTCCTTAGATATTATTTCATGGATCATGATGTATATTTCCTTATGATTCGTGTCTTATGAAATTCCTCAATTTATCCAATAACTCATGTTAATGACCATTGATATCCACTGTATGATCCTTTAATGTTACAATCATGTAATCATACTACTATGTTAATATTTATTCTTAAATATCTCCCTTGTTTACCCTTACTGATCATCTGATCTCACCCATTTCTTATGTTTCCTTTCTCTAGGTTATGATGAAATTTTTGAGGTAGAATTACTAACAGTTGAGATCTTTATGGGAGATATTGAAGATCTTTCACCAAGATATAAGATTTTTTTTTCATGAATCCAATGACACTCAACTATTATATTCCTATAACATGTATTTTTGTAATTTACTGAATATTAATCTAAAAGTTTGTAATATCCATGTATGTTATGCCCGAGTTACTATATATTCCACAATGGTGTAGTGAACTATGCTTTTTTGTGTATTTTTTTATAATTTAATGGTACTTTCACATCTGTGGTGGAATATTTCATCTTATATAACATATATGACATAAGGGACCTTAATGAAAATGACTAAGAGTATGGAAAAATCTACTTCAGTGAAACGAGTCATGGTTATCTACATTAATGAATTAGTTATGATGTATTCATCATGATGAATAAATCATGTCATATTTTTTTGTTTTATTCAGCCTTTAATTTGATATTCAAGGATGGGTTTGTTGGCCTATATGATATTATCATATTCCACAACTTATTATTTTAAACCTCTAGATAAATGATTATAATGTGATGTATTCATTTGGATAAATGGTATATGATATATTTTTTAGTCATAGATATGTGTGAATTATATAATTGAGAATTAGTTAATGTGTGTGGGTGTGGGTGTTTTTCTGGCATAAAGAGATGGTTTATAGTGTTGTATTACTAGAGGATCATACTACATGTGGTTACATAATCATTATGGTCTCCTCACCCATGGTCCTGTGATCCATCTATATTAGGTTGGGAATCAATCAACTTACTCATTCTAGTAGTGTTTAGTTATGCTAATTTTTATTGATATGTTTGTTCTTGTGGTGTTACATAGTTATATGGTGGAATGAATATCTTGTGTGTCTCTACATGATTCCCACAAAACCTCAATGAATTTATTTTTGAAAATAAAAAAATGATTAGATGAATATTCTCTATTATTTATGAGATACATATATTATAATCAAGTATATAGACACATATCTCTAATGGATATATTATCATATACCTTTGACGTGTGAGTATTGATGATTCTTTAAATGTTTTATTGGTTCTAAACAAGGTTAATACGCTTAGAGGGTTATAGAATTAAGGTATGTAAATTTTAAATTTGTCCCCATCTAAAGATATTTTTCCACGCATGATTTATAACATCCATACCCTTTTAAACATATTATTACATGATTTTAAGCATAATTACACTTCAAATATAAACAAAGGATCATAAATTTGAGTGTATTTGGAATATTAGATATATAATTAAAAAACAAGAAACAAAAATAAAAACATCTTTTATTTAATCTTCATAATGAGATCCTAATTCCCTTTGAGTCCTAATATCTATATAGGATAACTTGGGAAACACATGAACAAAGGGATGAGCTAAAAATCCTAGTAAGGGAATCAACATAAGAATAATGAACAAAACATGGGTTAGAAGGAATAACATGATGATATAAAAAGGAATTAAACATGAATAAACATATGAAATCATAACATATATAACATGTGATCATGTAATCATGTAATAATTATAATATGGAATCAACATTAATGATTAAAAAAGTAAGATTCAAGGATCATTTCATATAGAGGACCATAAGTTTAGGCTAACCACCAAGACCACTGCAAATAGATCACGAGTCAAGGCTAACCACCAAGACCGTTGCACATGAAATCTCATGAGACTAAACATTACCCAATTAAAAGTTTTGGTTATTATAATAAAACATAAACATAAGGGTAATTTGATTACTATGTGTCTATATACTAGATTATAATCATGTAAAAAGGTTTACCCATGAAAATTACTGGGTATCTTAAAACATGTTACGTATTGATTAGAGAGAGATTCTCTCTGATGTATGAGATACATATATTATAATTTTTAATGATCGGTTCATTTTCAGACATGTATGAAAGATCATATTGAATGAGAGTAGTTTTCCAGAATTGAAATTAAATTTTATTAATGAAATTAGAAAATTTTATTTTTTATTATATATTATATTGTTATTTGTTATGAGGATTAATCGTTAGATAAAATGTTAATGATAATCATTTTGATTAATTTTATAGTTTATCGATCATCGCGAATTATTATTTTTTATTTTATATTATGTATATATATTGGTTAGAAAAAATTAAATAACCTATAATAAATATCTTCTATTATGTTTTAATAATAAAAATTGTTCTTTGTCTAGATTTTTAGGTGGTAAAGGAAATTTAATACTCATCCTCCTTAAATGCAATAAGTTAACACATCACAGATAATGATTTCATTTTTAAAACAGAAAAGGGAGGGGAAGGAAATAATGATATATTATTCCGTTAACATAATAAAATTCCAATATATGTGATATACTAGAGTTACCATTATACTGGGATAAGGTTAAGTGAGTATAGAATAATAAAATAAAATAAATTGGAATGAAATTAAAATAAATGTAAATAGATTTTTACCTCTTGAATTATTCTCCTTGAGAACCTCTTTAAGGCACTTGAGTTTGAAATTTTATTGAGAAAAAAAGGATCTTAGGAATGGGAGATACTTGGGAATAGGTTTGATTATAATTTGGTTGAGCTTCAATGATTTAGATGTGTGAAGGAAATATGTGGTGAGGGTGGTATTTATAGTGGATGATAGGGTATTTTTTCAATTATTTAATTCCTTATATTATTATTTTAGATAAATAATATGAATATTGCTAATTATTTTGAATAAATATAGTAAATAATTCATGTAATTTTGAACCAATATACACTTAGATCATCCATGACCCAAGAATGACTCAAAAATGTATTTATTTATCTTATACCATAAGTTAATGTATTTCACTTTTCGCAAAAAATTCAACTATTTTAGAAAAATAACAAAAATCCCCATCACCATTTTTATATGTGTAGAATTCAAAAATAGACTCCATTTTATGAAAATAGTTATCCAAATATGATAATTTTATTTTTTTACTGAAAATGAAATTTTTTTTAAAAAAATAATGACTTTAAAATTATAACTAGTTTTATAACCCATTAGAAAATTAATTAAAGCCTCATAAAATTAGGTTATAATCATAATACAAAAAAATATAAATTTATGAATATATTTTAGGAAAATAAATTTTCTTTTAAATCATTATATTAATTATAAAATTATAAATAAACATTTTTTTTATTAGATATACGAACACTTAATTTATTATTTTCAAAACATTTATTTACTTATATTATGCTATAATTATATCATATTTTTATTTGTAATATGGATAAATTTTATTTATAATTTCATAGGTGAGGTTATTATACTATTTTTTGGGTTACTAATCTTAAAGGTCAAATTACCATTCCTTAGGTCGTGTTACTATTCCATTGGTTTAGGTTCCCTAATTTCTATTAATACTTATTATTTCATTCATTATTCATTTATAATGTTTTTATTGTGTTATATATGTGATTTTATGTGATTTATACTTTATAACATAATTATAATAATGTAATTTTCATTGATAAATTTTGAGTCGTTATATTCTTCCTCCCTTATGAAATTTCACCCTCAAATGTTTTTTTACAAACTATGGTGAAAATATGCGAGGGTACTCATCATATTTACTACAATTAACTAGAAAATAAAAAAAATAAAACTATAGGGATTAAAACCATAGATACTAAGAATATAAAAAAGGAAACATTTAACATATAAGGATAAACATTTAAATGAAAATTATATTACGTCTTGTGATTCCCGAAGTTTTAGTCCACATCATCCATAGTGATTGAATTATCCCTAGGATTCTTACTAAAGTGATCTAGTTTTAATCATCAAAAATAACTAGATAGCCCTCATATAACAACTAAAATTTCCCTTTCCTTTTACACATATTATTATATAATTTTAATCATAATTAGAAAACAAATAAAAATTGAGGATTGTAAAGTCTAGTGTCTTTTGAAGATTACGTACATAAATAATAATCATGAAACCAAAATAAAAGCATCATTTATTTAATATCAATAATGATATACTAAAACCATTTGATCTCATTCATCCGTATTGGATAACCTATGGAATACCTGAACAAATGGATGAGCTAAAAATCTTAGTACGGGAATTAACATAAGAACAAAGTACATCACATGGGTTTGAAGGCAAAACATGATGACAGAAAAAAGTCATGTAACATGAATAAACATATAGAAGAATAAAATATAGAACATGAGATCATGTAATCATGGAATAATAGTAATTTTTTAGTAACATAAATTTGAAATAATCATGATTCAAGGATCTTTCCATTTGGAGGAGCATGAGTCAAGGATAACCACCAAGACCCTTGCACATGGAGAATGAGCCAAGGCTGACCGCCAAGACCATTGTACATAAAGTCTCATGTAACTAAACATTACTCAATGCATTGAATATCTCTCTAGACACACCCATTATAACATGTACATGAATATGTATTTTACATGAAGAATCACACATAAGGAATCAAACATAAACAAAAGGGTTTCTGATTGAAAGAATTGGGTATCATAATCATATCAACAAGAATATTAAAAGGGAATATCATAATGGTGTCAATAAAATAATGGATTTAAATAATAAATGGACATTAATAAGGGGAAATTATCATAGATCATGATATGTTATTTCAAACTGTAGTGAAAACATATAAAATAGTGTTTAATAATCTTAAGAAATAAAACATTTCAGTGCGGTTTATGCAAAATATTACAGATCGTTTAAAGAAGAAAATAAATAATATTCTATATAAAACCAGAAATAAACCAATATATATTTAGGATAAAATTAGTGATTCTTGAAAAATAATTTTGGATTAAAACATATTATGTATGGTACTTAAAATGGATAAGAAATCAGGTTGTTCCCTTTAATCTGGCTTACTTATCAGGAAGAGTTGAGAAGGGAACCTTTTTAAATCATGTAGTTACCAATTAGAGAAAGAAGAAATGATATTGATGAATGATTTTGGAAAATTTAAATAGAATTTATAAGAATTATATAAAAATAATTAAGAATTACGTTGGGTTAATGAGATAGAAATCATAACACGAAGGAAAAAAATGGAGGTTTCGAAAGAATCTCTTACCATATGTCTGAAAGGGTTCTGTACATGAAATTAATGTCTTGGATAATCAAATTAAATCCACTAATTAATTAATTCATAAACTATTATACATTTATTTGAATTATTATAATTTTATTAAGTTCATTTATGGGTTTTTTATGAGTTATAAGATATAATCCCATTGTTCGTGAGTGTTAATTTCATTGGTTTTCATGATTGGTTCATTTGTATATGCATATAAAAGATCATGTATAATTGGAATAGTTTTACATAATTTAAATTATATGTTTTTAATGAACTAACATAAGTTTATTTTATCTTATATTTCATTTTTTATATGTTATTAGGATGAATCATTAGCTAAAACATTAATGATAATCATTTAGACTAATTTGGTGGTTTCTTGATCATCACAAACTAGTTTGGTTCTATTATTTATTATTTTTTATATATAATATATCAAGAACAATAAAAAATCTGAAATTCATATATTATAATATGTTTTATCCATAAAAATGGTTTTATGGCCATCCTTGAAGTCGATAAATGTAATTGAAAACTCATCATCCTTTAATGCGATAAATTAACACAACACAGACAATGGTTTCATTTGCAGAAAAAATGGAGGGAAATGAAATGATGGTGAATTAAGACATTAACATAATAAAATTATAGTATATGTGTGATACTAGATTTATTATGCCACATGGATAAGGGAATGTGATGAGATAATAATAAAAAAAATTAAAATGAAATTAAAAGAAAATGAAAGATGTTTTTACCTCTTGAATTATTTCATTGAGAGCCTCCTTGAGGTACTTATGTTTGGTATTTTATTAAGAGAAAATGATCATGTACATGGGTTAGATACATGGGTTAGATACATGGGATGTTTATTGGTCAAAATTTATAGAAGCCTGAAGTATTTATAGGTGTTTGGAAAACATGTAGTGAGGGGTGGTATTTGTAGTTTAGGACATGGGTGTTTTTTTATTTCATTAGTTCATTATTTTGGCTCAAGAATATGAATAGTGTATATTTGTGTCACTGGATATAGTAACTAATGAATTTTATTTATAACCGATGGCCAATTATATCATCAATGACTCATAATGACCCAAAAATGAATTTATTTACCTTAAACAATAGATTATCATATTTCACTCTTCACCAGAAAATCAACTATTTTTGAAAAATCCAAAAAATTAACCCTAACCATTTTAAAATGTCTAGAATTCACAAATGCACTCCATTTTATAAAAATAAGTTTCTAAATATGATAAATTTATTTTTTAATTAAATACCAATTTTGAAATTATAACTTCTTTTATTACACTTAGGATAAATAATTAAGGTATCATAAAAATATGTTATAATCATAAGACAACCAAATATATATTTATGAATCTATTTTATGAAAAATAAATTTTAAATTAATTAATTATATTAATTATAAAATTGTAAATAAAAATTTATATTTTATAAAAATACCAACATTTAATTAATCTTTTTCAAATCATTTATTTAATTATACTATGATATAATAATAGAATATTTTTATATATAAGACGAATAAATTTTATTTATAATTTCATTTGTGAGGTTAATATTATATTATCCACATTACTATTTTAAGTGTCACATTACCCTTCCCTAGGTAATGTTACTATTCAATTGGATTATGTTCCTTAATTTCTATAAATACTTATTATTTAATTAATTTTTCATTTATAAAGTTTTTATTGTGTTTTATATATGATTATATGTGATTTATACAACAGAAAGTAATTATAAGAAGGAAATTTTCATTGATAAATTTTTTGGTCATTATATAATTGGGAATCTTCTCCCTCACACACACAAAAATATAATAAATAAATAAATTAAAACATTAAAGTGGGACACATAATATTTTTAAATGGTTGACCCAAATTAGCTAATAGTGAGATAATTCATAGAAATATTCATATATACCTGAAACACTAAGCTCAATACTTTGGTTACAATTTTCGAGAAACCACACTGACACAACTAATTTAAAACCTTTAAAAAATGAGGAACGTGTAACTATTATTACAAAAAAACATTGTATAACACCTATAAGTAAATTATTTTTTCATGAACACTATATGGATATTACAATAGAGATGGTGTAACACTAATAATATCTTCCTTAAACTTTTAGTGATAGAACCTCTTTGAATACATTCTTCTTCTACTTCTCATACTTTTTAGGGTGATCTAGAAATACTTATTCTTCTTCCTTCCAGTGTGTGTCTGGAATATTCCCCTTTAGTTATTGAATACAAAATTCCCACATTTTATTCACTCTATACCTTACCTTTATTCCAATAAAAATAATATATCTCATCCATTGGTCTCTCTAAATACTCTTCTTGATCTCTTTTTCTCCCTTCTTATTTCACATTTGTATATTTTATTCATCAAGTTTCCACATGATAAATATTTCCATATTTGAATATAAAAACATAAAAATTAAATAGTATAATTTACGCTCACATTGAATTCAATTCAATTCATATATTATTTTGGAAACACTTAGTTATATATTCCAGAACAAAATCATGCTTTAAAATTAAAGATGAGCTCTCTACTACAACATACATAGTGTGACATACTTCTTCACAATGTATTTCCTAGTCAAAAATTGATCCTTATAATTAGCATCAATATTGAATTTAAATCACTTAATAATAATGAAATTATCCACCTTTAATTTAGGTATGATCTTCCCCACAAGTAGCAGTATCACTATTAATCACATTTTATTGATTAATAAAACATCTCATAAGTATTACTGGCATGTCTTCTCAAAAATCAGGTAATAAAATGACAGTTATGAAAATTATTGAATTAAACCTATACAATTTTCCTTTATTTTAAAAATGATTCTTTTAAAAATACAGATAATGAATCTTAATAAACCCATTCTTTATAGAGTGACCATTACAATGTTTGACAAATTTTGATGAAATATTGTAAATGGATTATATGTAAATAATATTTCTAAAAAATAACCCTAATAAAGTTTAATAAATATTGAATAAATTTTAAAATTGAAGCTTATAGAAATCAATGAATATTTTATATATTGAAATTTCTATAGAATGACTCTTATGGTAATCCATAACACTCCTAGAAATATAGAAATGTCTCTTATGTAATTATACTTTTTCATTTTTATTCAATGTGATAACTCTTATAGAAATGTCTATGTTTCAAGATTACTCTTACAGAGTTCCTAAATTATTCTTATGGAAATTCATTTCATTACATTTTTTTACTACAGCCTTGGTGAAATGACTCTTACCAAATGGACTTAGAAAAATTTTCACAATATTTCTCAAAACTAGAACAATAATTTTTCCACTATATAACATTTCATACTCCTACATAATTTGTGCAAATTTATCCTAATTACTTTATGAAATTTTTTGAAGACACTTAAAAAATATTATCAAAAAAACTCAAATATCATTCAAATTTATTTCTTCAAAAACCTCCATATTTGAATATTTTTAAAATTTCAAAACAAATGCAATACTTATCATCTTGTAAGTGTTAGAACCAACAATATTTGGTATAAAATACTATTTAAAAGTATTTCTTTCATAATGTGAATAAATTATTCTCTAAATAATAAATCTAATCCCACATCTGTACATATCTTCATGAGAAAAAATACTTAATTAAAAATATCCTCATGACAACATTTCATTTTTCTTCACCCCCTTCAATGATTCTATAAAACTACTACTTCCCTGATTAAACATTTAATTCGTGTCCCCTTATTCAAAACATTATAATGGGATTTATAACACTATAGAAATATAAAAGAACACTCAAATACCATTTCATTTAAAAATAGATTCTCCCAATCTTCTCCCAATTAAAAAGAAGATTTTTCCCTAAATTTATAGATAACATATCCACCATTATCAACAAACTGAAAAGTATCATCTCTAAAATCTTACAAATAAAGGTCTTAAATCTAGTCATTCCAATAAGTAGATAGATCATATATTTCTAAAAGTTGTAATAGACCATGGTATTATGGGATTCTTATGTCTAACTCTCATAGTTAGAGGGATTTTTTTAGACTATAAGATCTGGCACTTTCTTTTCAAAACTATAATATGGTAGTTACTCAATCGTAATATCTAAAAAATTATTTTTATTAATATATAATATAGATTTAAAATACATTATTCAAGAACCTCTTCGATAAAGTTATATTTTAATTAGATATTCTTTTTCCTTGAATATTGGATGGTTTTTTATTTGTTTAATTGTACTGAAGTTATAATACATGATAGAAAGAAGAGATTTCACATCAACTACAGTATATTCAAGTGTTTTATTTATCCATATAAATTGATTAAAATATTGATCATACACTATATATTTACATTTGGTGGTTCCCAATAAATTGAATCCTTGTTACAAATCTATGAAATGCAAGAGCTTACCAGATAATAAGTACCACTTGATTTTTATTTACTATCATAAGATAAACATATCCAATCTATCTTTATAAATCCTAAAAACTAATATTATGATAATATATAAAAATAAACTAGAAATAAATTATATTAATTATGTATCAAATAATCCCCATTATCATTATCATGTGTCTTTATTTGTGATTTCTTTGGTAGTTTGTATTTTTGTAAATGGAAAAAAAATTATGGGCTTGTTACTATTAAGTACACCATACTGAAAAATATTTTTTTATATTATATCATATTGAACTCATTTCCATATTTATCCCTTAAAATTTTTATTAAAATATTCATCATAAATATAATTATTTATGAATCTTCCATTATAAACCTCTTGATAAATTTTTGTGCATATTTTGGATGAGAAATAAATGTTCCACTAATTGTTTGAATATCCTATATGGCATGGAAAAATATTTTCTCCCTAATAATAGATATATATAATTCAGAACTCTTTTATTATAAAATATTTGTTTATTTTCATTCACTTAAGAATAAAAATATAATTTCATCTAAATAAAAAAGAATGACAATCATTTGATCCCTATCTTTTATGATATAGATGTTTTTATCAATTATGATTCTTTTAAACCCAACCATATTCAAATATTGGAAAAATTAATATTTCTATGACCTTAGATATTTCATTAGTAAATAAAATTCTTTATTCAAATGGCACAGATTATTATTATATTCATACAAAATAAATCCATTTTTGTTTTCAATGCATACTTATTCTAAGACTCCATTTAAGAATTCTAATTTAAAATCCATTTGACACACCTTGAATGCTTTATTCACTAACATATAAGAAAATTGTTGTAGAGTCTCCAACTATGTTATGGGAGAAAATAGATCTTTAAAATTTGATAAATTTTATTTTCTAAAACCCATTTCACGTGGGTGATAATTTTTTTTGTGGCATTGTGTCAAATTCATTTAGTTTATTCCAAAACAACCACATTGTTTTGATAAAATAATTTCCTTCCAACATTGGATGTTTTCCCCAGATTAGTTATTTTAAATTTGGTCAGGTTTCACATGCATAAAATTAACTCAATTATATTTATTATCCTATCCAAAAATTTGAAGATTCACTTGATATAGAAAAGATTCCTTTTTGGGGCATGCATCCATCAATTTTGATCCATATCACTTTATTTTTTAGTTTCCTCACTGATTTGTTGTTAAATATTCTGACTAGATTTCAAAAGTTTCTCATTTTTTAAAATAATTACTTCTTTAAATAATATAATATTTCCAAGATTTTATTTTTATCATTTTTATTCCATGATTCTATATGAATACCTAAAGAGTATATTATCATTCACATGAGCTTTAAATTTCTAGTTCTTGTCTTTATTGATTATAAAACATTTAATTCAAAAAACTGAGAAGTACATAACTATCATTTTTTTCTCATACCATAAATTTATGGTTGTATTGTATTAATTTATAAAAATAAATTATATTTTAGATATGTATAAATATGTAATTAATTAATCTATATAATTGTTCTCCAGTATATTCTATTCAATCATCATTGTATGAGATATATTATTGATTATTTGGTTCTTCCTCTCAAGGACTCTATTTTGTTGACTATTCTTACCATTTATACTTGTTAATGTATCTCATTTTTTTGAGATATTTATATTCCTTGGTATAGGGGAATTTCATTCCATTATTTTTATAGAACTTATAAATTTTAATCCCAGGAATATTCTTCACCAATCCTTTCTAACGAGTAATGCACCATAACACTTCATATTTGTGAGTAATGGACATCATAAATTCCATTAAACTAAAATTTTGAATGAAAAATACATAATACATCATTCCAATTTTGTATTTTTGTTTTATAGTCCCATGTAGATCAAAATGAACCAAATTGAGTTCCATTATTGATTTCACCTCCACTATCTTTTATTTCATTTAAAAAATCCATTTTCGACAAGTATCACATGTATGAGTATGATCGCATGTGAGTGTAGGGATGCCTCGATCTCCATAACCTTTAACCAAGCTCTATAAATAATTTTGAATGAAATGGACAGTATTGTTATGATAAAATTATAGATTCATCATCCTGGATAGTAATCATCTATCTTCATCTCCACTGATATGATAGAGATTATGTTTAGTGTTCTTTCCTAGAAAAACTATAGTTTGATGATTTTCTTTTAAGGATGTTGGAGTTATTATTAAACTTCATCATATGCACTAAGAAATAACACTAACTTAAAATTAGTAATTTTTGAAAAATATGTTAAACCGACAAGATGTTATTACACATCAAGTCTCTTCCTGATATCTTAGACTTCCCTGATCAAATGACATTCAAACCCTCATCATTTCTTAATTGAATGAAATCATCTTTCTTTCTCATACCTTATTACTATTAAAATTTATTTATTTCATGTCATATGGAAAGTACACCCAACATACATAATCTATGTTTCAACTCTATTAGTTTCCCTTAATGTAATTTTAGGGATGTTTTCCATATCATCTTTTGAATTCTGGGTCCACTTTTGTTACTACACTCCTTTAGTTGTAAATCCGATTTTCAACCTATGAATCCAAAAATGTTTCTTCATTTTTGAAGGATACATATATTTTTTGTGTTTTATCTTGGATGTTGATATATCTACTGATCATATTCACCATATTTAGGTCTCATTTATCACTTTTTATTTCTCCCTTGAATACCAATTGATTTCTTTGTGTCCAAAACCTATACACAAAATGCAATTACCACTAAAATCGTGTTGATATTAAAAATTATTCTTGGAATTTTTTGTTTTTATTGATACCTATAATATATGTTTTTATAAATAGAACATATTGGGAATTTACCATCTTTTGACTTATAAAAGTAGAATTTTGGTGTCTTCTTATGTGCCTTTATTGTACCAACAATTTACATATGATTCATTAATGTTCCATTAAATTAAACCAACTTTTAAGTTATGGATATTATGTGTTTTTTATCAAACAAAAATAAATTATTCTTTTGATAAAGTTTTAAAAAATATTTTCCTTTGTATTTGGTAAATTTCACTTTCTATAAAGAGATAGAATTTTTAAAAGATTCATCATGAACAAACTAATATTCTATAGGGGATGGTGTACTCAAACTTCTCAATGTCACACCAGGTGTTACAAGTCAATGTTGATCATCAATAATTCATTTCATCATCATTATTTCCCATTCGAGTTCCTCTATTATTTTAAATTAATATTTCATGAAGTTGACAAGTCTATAAATAATTTTGGAATACTCTTGAGTTTTGATAGTAAGAACAAATTCTTTCTTTGAGTTTCTAGTAGTTATAAATTTAACTTTTTCAATCTCATATTTCAAGTCATATTTTTCTTTTTCTATATTTTATATTGGTATCTTGAAATAAAAAAAATACTAAAATACACTTCTTTTTTTCATTCTCTATATGTCAAATTATTACTGAGAAACTTAATATTAAACAATAAGGTCAACTATTTCCTTGATTAAAACAATATTATCATTATTATACTCATCTTTTTTTCTATCTACAATAGCCATAAATAATTCTTCACTAAGGTATCTAAATTCCTCATCCTATTCAACTTATGTACACTGTTACCTGTTATTTTATTAATGTAATAAGTTCATCTTCTTAAATAGTTTCTTATTTTTTTTATTTAATTTTATCACCATATACTAGTTTTTTCATGGATTTTTATTTCTCAATAGCAACCAAAACCCTTTTAAGATACATAGTAATATGATTCCAAATATTGCTACACTGAAATAAAGTATGTAGAATATTGGATTTTAATTTAGTATTTTAAATTTTAATTTTATAGGTAATAAGAACCATTGGTTTTTCAACATCTTCATCATCAGGATTATCTCTCAATTAGAGTTTCTGTATAGCCTTCAATGGTACCTCCAGAGAGTTTTCTTTTAGAACAGAATCAAAGTCAATGTTCTTAATCTCATATGTAGTGAGAGTGATATGAAGACTATCAAACATCACCAACCTTAGATATTTGTCTCCAATAACTGATAAGATATTGTTTAGCTATAGTATAAATCTTCTTTGGATTCATTTCCTGATTTTGAGATAATCAATGGTCTCTCAAAGTCCATACATATCATCTATAAGAATGTTCACCTTGTAAAAGAAGGAATCATTTATATACCAACCCAGGTTCTTTTTTAATATTTTTTTTATGTTTTTTTAATATTGATGATTATGAATTTATATATTTTAAACATATATATTTAAGTCTCATAGAATTATATTTAAACTATTATACATGCATTATATATTGTAAATTCTTATGTTTACACCACAAAATGAAATATGTTTCATTTAAAAGTTAAATATATATTTTTATAAAGAATTGTTTAATTATTTTATATTTTATAAATGTATATTTACATAAAATTTAGACATTTATATTTAAATTCATTATTATAAATTTATTTATTAATGTTTGAAATATGAAAATGGTTTTTCATTTGAAAAATATAGTTTTCATTCAAAATAAATTGTTTTCTTAAGTACTATAAGGATTACTTAAAAACATATATTTATAAACTATATAAAATTAATTTAATAAAATGGACTATATTTTTTATTTTAGTAAGTTGACGTTACCTTTGGGTAAATATTTTGAATTTTTCTGAAAAAAATTTGTTTTTTAGTTAATAGTTAAAAAAGACTTTCCTATGAATATCATATTTTTTTTATTCCTAATGATATATATATAGAATAAAAATTTGTGAAACCAATGAAAGATATATAAAATTAATAAATCATAAAAATATCATCCAATTAATATTATTTTTTTATTTCTTGATAAATATATTAACATTTATTATTATGGTCCTAGTGATTTCAAAACATTAGAAATGCCAAAATAGATGCCTTTAAGTTAATATTTATAAGTTGATAAGTCTAATATTGAATTTATAGATAAATATAATATATAATACATGATTTTTATGTATATTTAAAAATTTTAGAGTTATAAAACAAGTTAATTATCAAAATGCATACCTGGTGCTTCTACAAGGTTAGAAAACTCAAAATAAAAACTTAAATACGTTTTTGGGATAATTATGAGAATAAAACCCCTTATTATTGATTTTATAAGATAATATTGATTATTAATAAAATTTATTAATCAGAATATTTTTTTAATATTTAATAATAGAAATATTATCCAACACTCTAACATGATGCTTATGCATTACTTAAGCAAGCCAAAGAAAATTCAATGTAAATTATTTAAAAATATTTTATGTGACATGATTTATATAGATTTTATTTTCTTAGGATTTTTAGAGATTAAATTGAAATATAATTGTTTAATTAAATTTTTAAATTCTAATTCCATATTTATTTAAAAAATTTAAATGTTAAATTATGAAAATAAAAATGAAAATGACAATAAACGGTATTTAATGATAAATATGATTTATAAATTTGTTGGAAAATTAAAAAATCTTATCTTGAGACAATTAGGATGATTAATAGTAAGGAATATCTCCCATTTTCAATTTTTTTAGTCACTTAACCATTTAAAATTATAATATTGACCTATAAAGATTGATTATTTTTTAAAATACCATAGAATTTCACATATGAAATGTGACTCATTCTAACCACTCTAAACTACATCAAAGGATTGGTTTTATCTCAAAATTCTTCTTAAATCCAAATATAAACTCCCCTTTCCAAATTCATAAATTTCTATTTTTTCTAAAATTCTTTTCTCTATAGAAATTTGACTCAATCTAAATTAAGTGGTTTAACTAGAAAATTAAAACTTTTTGATCTTATTTATCCTTTATTATTTATGAATATTTATCATAAAACTCTTATAAGTTGCTTAATTATTCTAAAATCATTAAATTACCAAGGTGATTGAATATTTGTGATCCATAAATGATTAAATATGACCTATTATCAATCATCAAAATCTTTTCACATGCTATTATTATATCAAAATATGGGTATTTATAAAACCATGTCTTTTAATTTCAACTCCCCTCTTACTAATTTCAAAATCAAAATTAATATTTAAAAATTATAAAATTATAGTTTACTTAAAATCTAATGATTTTAGAAAACTCAAATATATATTGGTTTTTCTTATTTATAACCCATTCGTTAACCTATGTGTATCAAGATACAATTTCATGGTTTTTCATTAATTAATAATTATTAGTTGTCATTAAATACCCATTAATGTTATTTTTAGGGTTATTTTCATCATTTGACTTTAATAATATTTTGATAACTATGTAATTTCAATTTTATCATTTAAACCATTACTTACATATCAATATAATCTTAATAAATTAGGAAAGACCATAATACATGAAAATCATATCACTTTTAATATTTATCAATCCATTTACTGTGATTTAACTCATTGGGAAAGTGTTTTAACGATATTTCATATGGGTTTTGGATAACCATAATATTATTTAATATTAAAAACAATTTATTAACATAAGTAAATCTTATTATTCATCAATATTATCATATAAAACCATAATGAGTGTATTTAAAATTTAACATTCATCATGATAGTATATTAAAGCTATTATTTTGACCTTTCTCATCTTATGTAATATTTATTTAAGAATTGGGATATTGTATATTTTATATAATTCTATATTCATAAATATACATCAATTCATTTATTATTAGTCATATTTAAATTTTAAGAAAATATATGACTTATCTCTTTCTATATAATATCTTAAGGGTTCCCATTTTAACTTTATAAAGTTGTGTTGGAATAGTGTTAGTATAAAAAATGTTCTACATATTTATCTTATAAAATATTAATTAATATTAAATAGATTATATTTTGACTATAATAACCTAATATTTATCTCTTAATGTCAATAAAAATATTTTATGAACTTTTAATTCATATTAATGTAATGATGATGTCATCAAAGTTATGATATTTATAAACTAAACAATGAATATTTCCTTTGATTTCACAAATTCATTTTATATTTCTCTTATAAAATTATAGGATTCACATTTATCTTCACTTCAGTAGGGTATTAGAAAACATGTTTTTAAATAATAATATTTTTATTAGTTAACTTAAGAGTTTGTGGTTATGGGTTGAAAAGTGTGTTTTTATGTGATTTATGCTAAAATGAAAGCTCCTATGTGTTACATTAATGTTATAGTTTTTGGATGATGTATATGATGAAGTGTGGATCTTATATTGGCCTTAAATTCATTGGATAAAGTTTTATTATTTAAAGATATTATGTTGTAATTAACTAGTTAAGTTACTCTATTATGGGTTTATGAAGTTGGAGTTAACTGCCCAAATTATTCTATTATGAATGATGGAGGAACATACTATATAAGTTATTCCATTAAAATTGTGATATTAATATAATGTTCCATCTAAAATTCAGGATTATTCTATTGTTTTATATGTGTTTATGAGATTGTTTTATAGAAAATTTTATGAAAATCACATTATTTCAGTTATTAAAATAGATACATAACTAACAAATAATTATGATTTTAATAACAAGGATTTAACCTTCTTATATTTACATGATATTTTAGGATTAGAGTTTTAGATAAATAGGGAAACCATTACATAAAAAAGTGGACACTGCAACATGGTGTACTTTTTTCACAAAAATATGGTCATATGTTGACATTGTTCTTTAATTCATTACACTATTTCTTCATTCAAGGAAAGTGACCATATCTGAATAAATTACATTATAATTATTACTAGAAATCCTCAGGCCCTATGGAAACATTTAGAAATTTGGGAAGATAAAAAATCTTAGTGAGGGATATAAGAAAACTTTTTAGGCCTATGAAATATTTGAAATCCTTTGATAGAGTCTTTCCTTTAAACAAATAACTTTGTATTTTTATATAACTAACCTTGAAATAGGATTAAGATATTCTTTGATCAAAAAAATCATAAAATAATCCTTTAAGAAATAATAAATCAAGAATATTACTTGGAGACCCTACATTCATAATGATTTTAATGAAATAAATTTACTAGATAATTACAACATAAACACATAATATAATAACTTAACCAATAAATTATAATCAGAATTGAATAATGGAATAACATTACTAGTTAATTACACCATAAACTCATAATGGAAAAAATTACCAATTTAATTCAAACATTATATTTCTTAGGGTGTAAATCATTACCCAAATCATTAAAGGCCTATATCAAACCCACCAATCATAATATAAAATTTCTATGAACTATAAAACAAATAATACATGTTAGGGATTTCAATTTAATCATAAAACTCATAAATACATCCTTTTGAACTCAAATGTATAATAAGCTATTTTTATCCCACAAAATAAAATGAAATATCCTTTTCTTTGATAAATAAACAAATAGAAAATTAGTAATTTAATTTAATTTGGAAACCCATTATAAATTATTAAAAAATATTCATAATGAAGAATATTTAGGATGGTGAGAAAATATGGTAAAGTAGTAAATGTTAAAAAAAACATTCCTTTCACACTTTTGCAAGAAAAGTCAAAAAATACACATAAGGAAAATGTTAAAATGATTCCTCTAAAGACCTTTGTAATTAAATTCAAGGATAGTTAAAAATGACCATAATAATTCATTTCGATTTTAAATAATAAAATTCATGAAACATTTAATAGAGAATGGATATTGAATAAAAAGAATATAAGGTATTTTAAACAAAATTTTAATAAAAAATGACTTACCTTAGGATTATATTTTGGGATACACACACAATCATCCGTATAAAATAAAATTTGATTTATTATAAAAAAATATCATAACCATATTTTTATTTTTATTACTAGATACCATTCATTTATAATTATTGATTACCCATTTATTAATAATTATCTATTGAAAATTAATATATGACTCTCTCATTTCATATAAACGTTTTGATTAAGTAGTTTCAGTACTTTAACCTAGGTCATGGTTTCTATAGTTCTCTATCAATGTGGAAATCTCAATTACATGACTCTATAAAATTATTTCTTTTCAATAAATTTCTATGATATTTTAGATTTTTAGTTTTATATAATTAGGAACAAAACCATATATTTTTCAGTAGTGGTCATTCTTCCACTATATAAGTAACTAATTAATCCATAATAAATCTTTAACATCTCCCAAAAATTTGATATATCTAATAATATTCTAGAAACATCATACATTAATTTTTTTCTTATCCTGGGTAAGGTAAAACATAAGAAAGGGGTAAGCTCAAATGCTTAGTATGGGTAATCATAAGTGAATACAATCAAAGATCAAAAGTGAGAATAAGATAACCTTATGGGTATAATCAGGACACATAATAAGGTTATACCAAATAAATCATAGATAAAAATCAAGGAAAAATACATAAAATAACATATTAATTGACACACTCATTTTTCAAGAATTTTTTAAGTAATTTTTAGTAATTTTAAATAGATTTTTAATAAAAATAGAAATATAATTAAATGTGTTATTCAAAATAAGTAATATAAAAACAAAGTGTTAAAATTGAATCTAATGTATAAGAATTAAAGAATTTAGAAATTTTAAATTTTTATAGGAATTTATATTTATTGTTTCTTATTATTTTTTCCGATTTTCAAATGTATTTTAGGTTATTAGTTAACTAGGATAGTTATCCCTAAACTAGTGTCCATCCAGCCACATAGACCGCCCATAATGGGGTCAGACGACTATGGTATTCCCCATTAGAGCCTTCCATTTTAGTGAGTTGGAAAGAGTCCATATAGATTACTCCATGCATGGGTTGGGCCTAAGCCTGCATGGACTAAGTAGTACAGCTCATCCCATTTGAGTGTCTATCTATTTATTTGGGATCCCATCCCAGTGAGGTATTTGGGCCCTTGCACACACGCCTTGTTATTTAATCTATCACATATCACCATCAAATTTTATATGTGGTATTAATCAATATGGTTTACAATTCATTTTTTCTAGGATGACATCATCCTTCCTCTGCTTGTTGCAGCCTTGACTTTGATATTTCTTGAGCCATTATTCTCCCTTACCTTCCAGACCTACTTGATGCCACTATTGTCTACAACCATCATAGAATCATCATTCCTAACACACTGTAAGCTTTCTCTTCAGCAGAATTACCACTAAAGAATGTTGGGATGACTCATTGTATCATGTCCTATACCCCCACTTATACCACATTTCACTTAGACCATCCACACCTAATAAGATCCTACACCTTTGTTCTATCCACACTATTTTTCAAAAACACCTGATATATTTATTTGTATTTTCAAAAAAATACACACGATTATCATATAAGGTTTAAAGATATTTATATTCCAATTTTTAAATAGAATATATGGAGAGATTTTATTGAAGGATATTAGTATTATTCCTCTACAAATAGAGTAGGAGATTCCATTTTCAATTTAGTTCACATCAACTATGAAGATAGGCCTCACTATGGAGGCAAAAGATGCTAATTTATTTACTTTTATTTTCTATTTACTATTTATATAATTTATGTCTTAATTTCTTAAATAGTTTAACACATGTATATTTATTCTTTAATTATGGTTTTTTCACACCATTACTACATTTTTATTCTTAGCCATATTCTTATTCTTCTTCTCTATTTCATTAAATGATTTTACTTTATTTTTCTTTCTCACTTCATTTTATTTTAAATTCTTTTTCTCTCAATTATAACTTCTTATTATTTTTTTATTTTTTTGTTTCATGTGTTTGTTTTCTTCTTCCCCTCTCAACCTAGTTCTTTTATAACTTTATTCTATTTTTCTCTTCAATCCACTCTAAACTTTTACTGTTGATAGTGAGAAGTTAATCTGAGGCATGGCCTAGGGGAGGTAAGTGGTGTTTTTATAATTTTTCACTTAAATTACAATGTTTTATTTATATTTTTGGTGAGAATGGGTGAAGTTCATGAGTATGGAAATTTTACACCACGAAACTGAACACAAACTCATTTATATGATTTTATTTAGATCTTTTTTCTCTCATCTACTAGAATAAATATCTTCATACAATGGGGTTGAGACATTCAGTGGATGAAAAAAATACGATGGAGACGGGTCTTGGAAGGTGTCACATTCCTGATTGAGTTTTTCCATCATCCATGATTACAAAATGAGGGGAAAATAATTTTTTTATAGGAATTAAATATTTCACAATCACTAAATAAAATAATATTAGTTTAAGAGTGAGATTTTATAATTAAACTATCAAAATAAATTTAGAAAACAACAATAAGAATGATGGACCGCATTAACCAAAACACAAAGTCCAAGTTCATTATTTTCTAATCATATTATTTTATTTAATGTTTGAATTTTATAGCATTTCATTTATTTAAAAAAACTCAAAATTAACAGTTTTTATAAAATAAAAAAAAATAAAAAGAATCAATTCATAGGTGAATTAAATTAAGAGTATAGAAGTTGTGAAGCTACTGAAGTGAGATAAACCTAATAATATATTGTTTTTTAATAGAAAAAATTTAGAAAGATTCATTTTCCACACCCCATGAAAGGTGTTCCATAAGAACTGGAACTATTGGTAGGGATCTAATAAATTTTTTCCTACCTTTTTCTATTTTCATTATATATATATTTTTTCATTGTTTTATATACAAAAACCATAACAATTAAAATAGTTATTTCATGATTCATTAAAATTAAGCTTATTATGCATGGGTAGACTACTCACAGTTTTTTTAGAAATAATAAGAAGAGACTATTAATGATAAAGACCAGGATCAAGAACTTTAGAAATACATAGAACAACTAGAGAGAAAAATTAAAAGAGTAATTGAATATGTTTATGGATTAATGAAGCAACATGAACTTGGTCAAGAACATGAGGAGGATAAGGAAGACATTTTATCAATTTTCTCTAATTTCATTGAATACATCCATGAAGTTGTGGATAAACTCAAGAAACATAAATAAACCAACCATTTAAGGAGACAGATCTAGAATGACTATGATGTCCTAGTGTGAATTCATTTTGAGGAAGACAATCTTTATGATCTATAGGTGGGAGATAAAAAAGATCTGGATGAATTCTAGAATGAGATTGAGGTACAACTTTATCTCCTCATTCCTTAAAAATTTAAGATCCATCATTATTTCATATATCTTTAACTATGGAAGAACACACCACCCAAGTGGTTTAAATAAATGAAAGGATGGGGGAGCTTGACTACCTACCCAACTTGCTACCATCCGACTCGAGGAGACACTCACCATTTAATAAGATATTGAATTTGAACAAACTAAGGGAGTTGATCTTATCTAAAAGTATATTTCATTTCATTTTATTCAATATTAATTTTGTATTAATTCTCACTAATTATAATGTTAATATTTTGGAAATACATATTATGCCTTAGAAGAATACAAAGAAACATAACCTGTAGCTACTAAGTAATTCATGGAGATCCTTGGTTTTGATATACATACATTTGAGGAAACAATGAAGAATTATAAATAGTTGATCCAGAGGAAAATAAGGTGTGGGATGATCACTTTAAAACAGATATTTTTATTTTTATTTTTATTTTTTTATGTTAAATTACATGCTTAATTTTCCTTTGACCATTCAATCCATGTAGCCCAAATTTATAAAATACTTGAAGACCAGGAGAGGGTTTCACATGTAACGACAAATAAGGAGGGTGATCTATACATCATACTACCCCTTCTATGCACTATATTCCTAATTGTAAAGTGTATAGATCTAGTATACTCTATCCATGTATCATTCCTCACCATGAAATAAGAATTTCAATCATGGAAAAACAACATGTGGTGGTTCAAATCCAAGAAGTTCCCACCACCATCATATTAGGGATGACAGCTGGTACTACCCCTCTAGAGGAAGTAAAAATTCAGGTTCCACTTATGGGATTAAACCATGTATTATCTTTTTATTTTCTTTCTATGAATTAAGATTCCAATTTCAATCTTAGGAACTATCATTTAGCCCTACTCACTCTATCATTTTGATAATTAATGACATGATTATTGTAATTATTTTTTTAACTTATTTAAGACCATTATAGAATAAGGTCCCCCCAAATAGTGAAGTAATTGGACTAAATATTTATCATAAAAATGAGTTCTTTTTTAGTGTTTACCTTTAAAACTCCCTACATTTTTTACTAAAAAAATTTTTGATCGTTAAATTGAAAAATTGCATGCCCATACTTGAATTTAGGCTTTATATGACTTATCTAGGACTCTTAAGTTTCATGGGTACCCTATTATATCATTTTTTAAATTTCAATGATAAGGAGATTGAATGAGTAAAATGGAGAATGGAATTATTATAGTCAAGCATGGATACTAAAATTATGACTCATGATTTGATGGAATTAGTTGATTCTTGTAAATGAAATTTCCCTAAAAAAATTCATTATTTAAATTTATAAAATAAATTTGAATTGTTTTGTTATTATCTTTCATGACTTGAGTCATTGTATAATGTTATATTTTTTATTCTCAATAGGATTTTGAGACCAAATATTTCCTATTTCATCTTTATGATATTGAAGGATTGATATTGGGAAATTCCACCTACTAAAACATTCATTAAAACTTTTATAAGATGTTACTATGAAAAAACGAATTTATAACGATTGAAGAATGCTGTGAGAAAAAATTATCCACGATAACACATTATAAATCAATATTTTTTAGCCCATAGAGACCATGAATGACCTTTCCAGCAATGATCCATGATTCAATCCATTTTTTTCCATTCATACTCTACTCTTATTATTAATATTACATTTTAATGTTTAAGTTTGGGGTGATAGATTTTATGGTGAAATGGATGAAATAAATTGTATGGAAAATGTGTAGGAGTGGTATTCTAGGTATTAAGAAAGGTCTATAATTTATTCATTATACTATATTGTTTTCTCCTTTTGAAAGAAAAAAAGTTAAAAAAATATAGAAATAATTTATGGCCTAGAAGAATTAAAAAAAACCATTACTAAACCTATGATTTTTATTATATATTGTTATAAAGTAAATGCGTGGTTTCTTCCAAGAATGAATTTTTAAAAATTAAAAAATAAGGAAAAAATTACATTGAAAAAAAGTATAAGAGTAGAGAAAATTCAAGAAGGATAAATTCATTCATTATTCTTATATTGATACTATAATTACTTTAAGCATTAGAAGTGGGTGTATTCACTTTTATGGGGATAATCTCACTACACTTTAACTTTCATTATCATATATAGTACATTAAGAGATAAACCTCTTCCTTTATCTTTAATTTGTTCACAAAAATTCCATACAAACTTAATCCTCTAAGTCATAAGAACCTTGATTGAAATACCTTATGATTTCATGTGTATTTTTTCTTTACAAAGTGTATAAAGTAGTTTTTTATATTATTATAGATAAGGATTATGTTTTCATGATATGATCATAACTCTAATAGAATTAATAGCATGAGATATAAGAGAAAATATTCAAAGGTGAGGTAATTCAGGATTTAGCATGTTTAATGAGGATAATGTTTGGATATTGAATGGATTAAAGAAGAAGTTCCAACATTTTCAATGTTCAAAAGTAAAATTATTGGTTTGATTAATCTTTTGAAAATTGCGGAATTAAATTGGTATTTTATATGGATGTTTAATGTTTCCTTTAACACTAATAATAATTTTATTTAATTTTTTGAGATTAGAATAATGATAAAATTGGTTCCCTATTATTTTCAGTGTATATTTTTTATGATTGAGGAAAAACATAATTTAAGTGTAGTGGAATTTGAAACACTCTATTTTCATTCAAATTTTTATGAAATATTAAATGATTTTGAAATGATTTTTAATGAAAATGGCCATATAATTCAATGTTTCATTCAAAAGTAGGAATTTATAAAGTGTAAAAATTGATTCTAATGGATATAAATTGATGAATTTAGAACTATTTTATTTTTCATAAATTTATGTTTAGGTTTTTTAATTATGTTTTCAAATTTTCAAATGTATTTTAAGAAAAAAACATTTATCGGTCTAGCTAGATCTCAAAAAGTGGCCACCCAACCACATAGCCAGTCCATAATGGGGTCATCCTACCAAGAAAGCCACTATGATAGCTCGAAAACCCATTGAATTTGATAGTACCCATATGGAGGACCGTGTGCATGGGTTTAACCTAATCCCACACAAACTGAGCAGTGTGGATCAAACCATTTGAGTGTTCTAGTGTGTATCTAAGATCCCACCATGCTGTAAGAATTTGAGAAACTACTCACATGCCATGTTATTTATTCGATCATGGAACAAATTCACCTTTTTTATGAGGGATGGATCAAAATGGGTTACTGTTCATTTTTATCCAGATGACATCATCCAAACTCGGTTTCATGCAACCTCAACTCAGAAATTTTCCAAGCCACCAAGCTTTTCCACCTTACACAGAAGCTCGACGCCACCACTTTCATTAATCACCGTAGAACCACCTTAACCAACCCACATCAAGCTCGAGATAAAGATAAAGGACCATTGGAGAATGCCTAGATGAATTAGGGTAATCTCTGAATATTCAGATAACCAACATTATCCCATTTCGAACAGAAAATGATTTTATTCATTCCCATGAGAACTCCATTCAGTAACTGTGAAGGTCGGAGGGATCAATGACCATCATTTTCTCATCTACCGCACCCCACTTATGCCACATTTCACTAATCGCATACACACCATGAATGTTAATTCATTACTGTTATGTCCACGATAACGTTTGAAAACACAACATATCTTCTAATGTTTTTTAAAACAAATGAACATGGGTATTGAAAAATATTTAAAGATATTTAGATTAAAAGTTTTAAAAATAATATATGGATAGATTTGATCAAAGGAAACGATCACTCATACTTTATAAATATATGAGAATCATTCACTATTGAAGGAGTTTACATCCACCACAAGGAGAGTCCTCACCATGTAGCTTGAAGATGATTTTTTTAATGTTTATTTTAGTTTTACACTTTATTTAATCTAAATTTTAGTTTCTTAAATATTTTAACACATGAATTTTTCTTATTTAATTCAAGTGTTTCCCAACATTCCTTAATCCTTATTATTCTCCTTTTTCTTATTATTCTTCTTCATTATGTAAATTGTTTTTATTTTATTTTCTTCTCATTTTATTTTATTTTAACATCTTGTTTTCTATCTTCTCTCTTCTTCTCATTTTTTGTATTTTTTTATTCCATGTGTTTTTTTCATATTCCTCTACCACCTTTATTATTTTATAATTTAATTCTATTATTTATCTTCTATCCACCATGACCTATTACCCTTGATAATGAGGGGATAACCCATGGATTTTCCTAGGTGAGTTAAGTAGTGTTTTCATGATTCTATATTTAAATTCTAGTGTTTTTTTATGTTTGTAGATAACATGTTTTATTCTCACAAGTGTGGTTATTTCCCACCATAAAAATAAACTCAAAATTATTTATATTATTTTATTTAAATATATTACCTCCCTTATACTATATATAATATTTTCTTATGACAGATTTTTGTTTTTCAGTGGACGAAATGACATACAATGGAGTCAAGCTACGGAAGGTGTCACATTCTTGATTGAGGTATTCCATAAAACTTTATTATAAGAGGATGTTTATTTTAGTTTTTAAAGGCATTCAAGATTTTAAATTCAATAAATAAAAGAATAGTAGTTTAAGAGTAAAATTTAAAAATTAAACTATAAAAAAATTTAAACAACAATAATAAGAATTATGGAACCCATTAAAAACCCAAAAGGCAAAATTCATTCATTTCTAATCACATTTTGTCATTGAATGTTAGTATTTTATATAATTTCATTTATTTTCAAAATCACATAACTCAAAACTAATAGTATTCATAATATAATAATAAAAAAATCAATTCTGGGTTAATTAGTTTAAATATGTAGACAACTGTGAATCTCCTCTAATGAGATGACCATATTTAGCCACTATGCTACACAAGGAAAAATTTAGATATTTGTTTTTTCATGCCCAATGATAGGTTTTCAGTCAAAAAGTTTCCATTTTTGAGGAGATAATCAGTTGTTTTCATAAATTTTCCTATTTTCACATTTTAGTTATATATTATTGGTTTTATAAATAAATAAAATAATAAATTATTATTCTAGAGATAATAATTGAAAGAGAATTTGAATATGTTCGTACATTAAAGGAAAATCAGTACTTATGCAAGAACATGAGGAGTCTAAGGATTAAGTGCCAATTTTTTCCCAAATCTCATTTAATACATCCAAGAAGTTGTGGAAAAAATTTACGAACATAAACAACCTAACAATTTAAATAACCAAATATAGGATGACCATGGTTAGTTGGAGTCGATTCATGATGGGGAATACTTTTCTGGTAGGCCATGTATAGAATATCAATAAAATCTGGTTGAATTCTAAAATGATTATGATATAAAAATTGATCTCCCCATTCCATACAAACTTGAAGAGTCAAAACCATTTCATATATCTCTGTACATGGAAGAAGACACCACTCAAGTGGTCGAATTTGAATAAATAATAGAGGAGCGCGACTACCTACCCCAGCATGCTACCATCTTACTTGAAGTGTCACTCAATATTAAATAATAGATTGATTATGATAAAAATTAGAGAGTAGATATTATCCCCAAATATATTTCATTTTTATCTCATTCAATATGAATTATGTATTAATTTTCACTACTTTAAATTTTCATATTCATACAATCCATGTTACTCCTTAAAGGAAGATGAATAAACAACATATGCACCAGCTTAAGAACACATAGAGATCCCTAATTTTAAAAAACAACCACTTGAGGAAGTATATAAAGAAGTAAAGGTAGGAAGAACTACAGAAAATAAAACACAGGTTCCTCCGTTTGAATGGAATAATTTTAATTTTAATTTAAATTTTGTCCAAGTGAAATTACCTTCTTACATTCCCTTTGATCATTAAATCCCTACATACCAAATTAACAAAGAACTAGACAAGAAAAATAAGATTTCACAAGTAAAAAAAATGAGTAAAATCTATACTTCATCATATCCCATTTATATATGTTATACCTAATTATGAAGGTGGTATATCAGTATACTCTATACATGGATTATTCCACACCAACAAAGAATAATTGGAAGCTGTTAAAAGCCACACGTGGTAGTTAAAATCAAAGAAGATCCAACCACCAATCTATTATAGATGATAGTTGGTCCTTCCCTTCTAGAGGAAGTAAGAATCCATGGTCAACTTGGGGGGATTAAACCAAGTCATATATTTTTATTTTATTTGATGTAATTTAGATTAAAATTTCATTATTTGGAATTACCATGTATCCCCACTCCCTTTATCATTTTTATAATTCATGTCATAATCCTTGTGTATTGTTATTTTAATTTTATAGGACTGTGATGAAAAAATAGAGCCCCAAAATAGTGGAGGAAGAGGAATAATTATTTTTAGAAAAGGGATTTCATTTTTAGTTTTTATCTTTCAAACTCTGTATTTTTTTATAAAACCTATTTTTAGCTTTAAAATCGAATGTTTCAAGTCCATACTTGAATTTATACATTATAAGAATTATCTTGGAGACACGAGTTTCTTAAGAACCCTCTAATTCCATGTAATAAATTTCAATTATAATGATATTTTATTAGTAAAATGGATAATGGAATGATTAGAGTGAAATATAGATATTAAAATGAGGACTCATGATTTGAGGAAATTAGTTGAATAATGCAAATAAAATTTTCATATCATTTTTCATGCCTTAAATTTCGGAAATTTACGTGAATTGTTTTATTATAATTATTAATTCAATTAATAGTTCCTACATGTTATAATTTCTATTCCCAAAAGGATTTATAGAAAAAATATTGATTATTTTATCTTAAGCACATTTCTTAAGTGTTCTTTAGACATGTCACCTACTAGAACTTTCATTGAAACTTTTCAAATCATTGAATGTGAAAAGAAACATTTTGAAGGATTGAGGTATATTGTTATAATGCCTTATCCATGATACCACCTTCTACATAAATCCATGTTTATCCCATATATAAAATTAATGGACTTGCTATAATTAGCCACATTTCAACCCATTTTTATCCATTCCTACCCTAAACTTATTATTTGAATGATATTGTAAAGTTGAAGTTTGTGTGTGAGGGAAGGCCTATTGAAAGGTATGAAATACATTATATGGGGAAAGTGTTGGGGTACTATTTTTGGTATTAAAAAATTTCTATGATTTATTGATTATAAATTATATTTTTCCACAATTCAAAAAAATAAAAAAATTATACAAATGGATTGTGACTTGGAGGAATAAATAATCACCATTACTAGACTGATGATTATTATCATTTGTGGTTAGGTAGTATATGTGAGGTTTATTCCAAGAATTACATTAAAAAAGGTAAAAAAATTAAAAAAAAAGTATATTGAAAAAACATATAAAAGTAGAGAAAATTAAATATCGACCAATTCATTTATTATTCTTCTATTGATCGTAGTTTTACTTTGAGATTTTAAATAGGGAGTTTCTACTTTTATGGGGAGAATTTCACTACACATTTACTTTTGATATCATGAATTGAACTTTAAGAGATAATTCTCCTCTTTGAGTCTTAATTTTCTCACTTCAATTCCTTCTAACCATAAGCCTTAGAGTCTTATTAACCTTTATTGAAATCCCTCTTGATTTCATGCATATGTTTACATTAAAATGTGAATAAATTAGTTCTATTACAAGATTTTGGATAAGGACCATGTTCTAATGATATGAGAATAACTATTCTGGAATTAATATCATGAGAGACAAGGAAAAAAATTCAAAGGTGAGGTAAATCATAATTTGGAATTTTTAATGTTAATAAATTAAGATGCATTAATAGATGAAAGAATACTTTAAATTATTTTAAATGAGAAAAATTATATTTCTTAGTTTGAATAGTCTTTTGAAAAGTTTTAAATTAAAATAAATTTTTTGCAGATCTTAATTATTTTATTTAAAAATGAGGATAATTTTATTTAATAGTTTTTGAGATTGGAATAATGGTAACATTAGTGCCCTTTGATTTTCAATTTTTAGATTTTATGCTTGAGTACAATCATAGTTTAAGTGTGGTGGATATTTTACACACTAATTTTTCATGCATATTTTTAAGAAATTTGATATAATTTAAAAATGGGTTTTTAATCAAAATTTACATATAATTCAATGTTTTATTCAAAAGTGGGAATGTAAACGGTGTTAAAATTGATTCAAATGTATAATTATTTTTTAATTTTGAACATGAAGATTTTTTTATGAATTTATGTTTATATTTTCTTATTATTTTTTCATTTTTTAGTTTTTTTAGTTAAAAAGTTAACCTTGATGGTTGGCACCCAAACGGTGTCCAACCAACCACCTACACAGCCCACAATGTGGATGATAAACTAAGATAGCCACTAGGATATCTCACCTTTATAATAAGTTGTAAAGATCATAAGAAAAGTATTTAATTCATGGGTTGGGCCTAATCCCTCATTTACCAAGAGGTGCGACTCGGCCCATTTGAGTGCTTCTATATGTATTCGAAAGTACAGACTCATGAAGGTGTTTGACCCTCTAATCAAAAACATTTTTATTTATTTGGGCACACCTTCACTTCATATTTCTGATATGGGGTGGTTCAATATGGGTTATTTTTCATTTTTACCGGGATGATGTTTTCTCTTCTTGACTTCGCACGACCTAGACTCTTGCATTTCTTGAGTCACCGAGCTCTGTTGCCTACTGTAACTACTCGACACCACCACTATATTAAACTATAGGAGGACCACTATGGATTACCTACTTCAGGATTGGGCTTGAGCTGTAGGAATACTAGAGAAGATCAGTATTACTCAGGATCATCTTTGGATCTTCAGATGTCCACCATGAGACCAATTCAAAGAAGAACTAATACCCTGCATTCCCACCTCTAGCCACTGTGAACTCTAGAGATATTTTTTAGGGTCATTACCACATCTAAATTTCCACCAATTATACGATGTTTCACTAATCCCATACCCCCATGCAAGTTTCTCCACTACTATTGAATCCACACTAATGATTGGAAACACCCGATATCTTCTATTGTGTTTTCAAATAAATACACATGGGTATCACAACATTTTGGAAGTTATTTGCATTAAAAACTTAAAATAAGATATAGAGTGATTAAAAAAAGGATATGATCATTCATACACTATAAATTAGAGAGTACTTACCACTACCGAGGGATTTCTCATCCACCAAGAGTAGAGGCCTCACGATAGAGGCTAAATAAACTTATTATTTTTAATTTTATTTTAGTTTAACTCTTTATGAAATTTAGATTTTTGTTTCTTAAACAATTTAAAAAAATCACATTTTTATTTAAATCAAGTTTTCCCCACCATTACTCCATTTTTCTTATTCTCCTTCTTATTATTCTTTTTATTTTATATCAATTGATTTTATGTTATTTTATTTTATCAATTTTTTATTTTAACTTATTATTCTCTCTATTCTCACTTATTCTATTTTTTATTTTCATGTTTCATGTGTTTTTTTCTTCTTCCTCTCTCACCCTTATTATTTTATAATTTTATTCTCTTATTTCTATTCTATACACAATGACCTCTTACCCTCAATAATGAGGGGATAACCCAAGTCTTATACTAGGGTAGGTAAGTGGTGTTTTTAATATTATTCACTTAAACTATAATTTCATATTTATGTTTATGGTGAGAAAATGATATGTGAATGAGTGTTGAAATCTTCCACCCTGAAATTGAACCCAAACTCATTTCTATTATTTTATTTAAATATTTTCCCTCCAATATACTGGACATAATATCTTCATACAATGGAATTGAGACACTTATGAGGTGGAATAGAATAAGATTGATCCAATTACTAGAACGTGTCACATTGTTGATTGAGGTGTTGCATCAACCTTTATTATCGGAGGAGGTAGAATATAGTTTTATATAGGAATTCAATATTTCAAAATCACCAAATAAAATAATAGTTTTTTAAGAGTGATATTTTATAATTTAACAATATAACT
Source organism: Viscum album (assembly GCA_963277665.1). Taxonomy (NCBI): domain Eukaryota; kingdom Viridiplantae; phylum Streptophyta; class Magnoliopsida; order Santalales; family Viscaceae; genus Viscum; species Viscum album. Next base: position 1,114,352,730 of record OY728156.1, read on the forward strand.
AAATTTAAATAATAAGATGAAGAATTATAGAAACCATTAATGAAACCATAATGGTCATGTTATTTCTTTTCTTGTCACATTCTTTCATTAAAAGTTAGTATATTGGAGTATTTCATTTATTTTCAAAATGAAAAAATATAAAATCAATAATATTGATAAAATAAAAAAAACAATAAAAACAATCATTTTTTATGTGAATTGGATTAAGTATGTAGAAAAATTCAAATCTCCTCAAGTGATACGACCTTCGTCACCTGATGTGTTGCAGCAGGAGAATTTTATAAATTTGATTTTTTTCACACCCTGTGATAGGTGTTCTATCAATAATACATCCTGAAAATGTATTATATCATAGATACAAGGAATACATGGAGAATGTTTTCATAATAATTTTCATAGATAAATTATAACAATTTTAAATACAATTAGGCTTTTTATAGAGACAAAAATGTTCACACATTATATTTTGAAAAAGTAAATTTTCATGCATCATGTTTTGAACAAACAAAATTTAAATGATTAACATTTTTATCTCATGTCATATAAACCCTTACCCAATGAAATTTATTTTGATATATGACTCCTACCATAATCATATATACATATATGTTCTATATGATATCAATCATTCAATATATCAATAAAACACATGAAAGAAAATTAGTTTAATGTAATTTTTAAATATAATCACATAAAAAAATAATTCATAATTCCATAAATAATCAGAACATGATAGACACATGTAAAATAAATATGAATCCATATATATTCAATAACTTTACAGGTAAATACCCATCAATAAAGGTAATAAATAAAATAGTATTTACACTGCATAGATAATCGGTATATGGTTAATTCAACAATTCCCCATTCAATGAAATTACGGAATCTAGGTGAACTCCCCCAATCAAATGAAAAAAACACAATGTGTTCATAGAGGAAATGTATTAGAAGAAGAACCATATTTATAAACTTTGTATGATTAAGAAATAAGAAATAGTAATGTATTTCTAGGATTTGAATCCCCAAAAATTGTATAAGATAATTTAGATGGTAGATTATGAAAATTAATTTCTTCACATATAAAATTATTTTTGTGTGAAAAATAATAAAATGGAAGTGAAACCAAAAAATAGTTTTTATAAAACTTTTTAAATATTTTCCTAAAAGGAGAAGTTATGGATCACATTCAAATGTTATTTTTGAAAAGGTGAAGTCAAAAATTTGGAAAACATTTAATTAAAAAAATAAACATTAAAAATAAATCTTTTAATAGTTAAAATTTTTATAAAAAATAAATTTTTGGTGTAATATAAAATATTCTAATATGAGTTTATGTAAAATATTTTTAGTATTTTGAAATACGTTTGTAGAAACCACATCGCTTAAAGAGATTATAAAAATTAAAATTAAAAAAATATAAATTGGAATCAAATGCCTGCAATGAAAATATTATAAGGATAAAATTATTGTGATATTGGAAATAAAAATAATGCTAATTCCCTAGATGGGTTATCACATTTGAGAGATCATGACTTAACAAATAGGCTGGGAAAAGAAACCTTATAGATTGAGTAACATTTAAATCAAAACCCTTGATGGGAAATGTGATTTAAATTGAACATAAAATACAATGAATAAATGATAATTTCGGACACAATATAACAAATAGGTATTATATAAACCATATAAAATTATACTGGGGCATAATAATAAATATGTCACAATATGTTGGAATTGATACCAATAAACCCTTTTATGTAACACAATCACAGTGGTCGGAATTATTTAATAATGAAGTTATAAATAATAGTTGTATATATATAATATATAATGATTAAATTCAATATAAATTACTCATTTTAATAATACAAAAAACATGGTATAATAAAGTTCAATAAAAAAGACTATAACACAATGAAAGAAAATTGAGTAAGCACAAACCCTTACAACATCATTAACATTCGAATCGAACCCCGATGAATTGTATAAAATGATATGGATTTTAAAATAAAATTTATTGAATGAAAATTTTGATAAAAATAATTCCATTTTCAATTTAGGTACCATAAAAATGAAACAAGTGGTGAATACCAATTATATCTCAATAAAACAAAATTGATATCCAAATATCTTACTGTGTATTCCCACTAATGTGAATGAAATATAAACACATGTATAAAAACATAAATATCTTAATATTATACCTTATAACCACTTTGATATAAATTTACTTTTATATAGTTTATTTATGACCATTTATTATGAATATATTACTTAGTTGTCACTTATTTCTATAATCAGATGCTAGTAACTATAATTGTTTCTCGCATTCCTTATGATGTTTGTTTATATAAGAATTATTCTATAACAAGATAATAATTCCTATATAATTAGAGCTAATATAAACGTTAACTTATATTTATTTATAAATCTCTTCTTAGATTCTATATGTATTTTAGTTATTTTGTGTGAAAAATTGAATCAGAGTCGGGTTTTTTGGAAATTTTAGGAATCAAAGATGATATTTTAATTTCAATTTAAATACTTAATATAACCATTCAAGATCTATAAAAAATTATTATTTTATGACTGTGTTTTAAAAATATTAGTATTTATGTTTCCATGGTAATCCATGATATAGTATTATAGTACTTTTCAAATGGGTGGTTAAACCAACCCAAAGATGAACACATTATAACTTGATGGGAGACTGTGGTAAATAAAGTGTATAATATTATTATAATAGGATAATAATGATATTATTTTAGTTTTTTTTTAATCATATTTTAATTATTTTGGATATTTAATTAAATTCAATATGAAAAAATTTACATTGTAGAGACATTAGTCTGCACAATGCATTATATTCTTTTTCATATCCAGAAAATGAGAGGGTTTAAAGATGGATTATAAATTTCTCTTTATAATAATAATTATATTATTTATCAAAATTTTATTCTTTAATTTCATATTTATAACTATTTAATAAATGTGGTGGATAAATATTAATGATGTCGCTTTTTGGAGGTGGTAGTTTGTAAAAACACATGATCAACATCATTTTTATTTTATATATGAATGGGAAAGAATAAATAAGGGTTTTCCATTAATATAATAAAATTTTAGTATCCTAATGACACTAAGTTCATTGTATTACTGTTTTTACGTTATATTTAGAATGTCGAGATTAAGAAGACATGATAAATATTAAGTAATACTTATTTCTGGACCTTGAAGTTTCTATTGAAAGTATCCTTGTAAATGAAGTAAAAAGGTTAACTTATGGTGAAGAGTGGATTTTTTTAATTTTAGTTCATTATATAAAAATTAAATTATTTAGGTTTTCAAAGAAATTTCTAAGGAAAATTAGATCATTGAAATGTTTTAATTGATCCCCTTTTATAAGTGAAGAAAAAGAAACTTTTGTGAATACACATTATTTTTCAATAATGGAATGAAACTATTCAAGGGAAAAAAGTTCCAAAATTGTGAAATAATTTATTGTGGTGTGTTAAAAGTTCATTAAATCCCCAACCACTCATTATAACACATGTTTTAAACAATTTTCCAGTCATTTACCATATAGTTTTTACATTTTACAATCTTTATTTTACCTAGGTAACCAGTTTTTAACTAAGTAAACTATATTTTAATAGATATTTTAAAATAAAAAATCATTCAAAATTTGGGTGTGTTGATTTTAAATTAAACCTATATTTAATTCAATTAAAATTTAAAATATTATAAAATTAACGTTTAAATTCATATATATAATGTAGAGGAAAATATATTTTATAGTAAAATGATTTATAATTCAATAAGTGTTCCTAACCTTATTAAGTAAAAATTATAAACTAAATTTGAGTTAATATATTTATATATGTTCATAAAAAATAATATTATAATTTTTATATAATATATATTAATTTAAATGTTGATATAGAAATTTCACATTGTTAAGAAACAATTCTATAAAAAAAATAGATTCACAATTATCACAGTAATTAAATTTAATCCCAATAATATGATTTTTATTTATAAAAATAAATTTATTTTATTAAATAATATATTAAATTGAATCTGAAATATTAAATCTAATTTTTTATAATTAATTTAAATAAATTATAAATGCAATTTTTTTAATATAAACATATAAAATAGTTTTAGTGTGAAATATTACTTCAGATTACAAAATGTTAAACATGTGTATTATAAATTAAACATAGTATTTTAAGATTATGTACATTACCTTTCAAATATATAATTTTTATATAATTTTTTTATATAATTTTAATCAATTATTGTGTTAAGATAATGTCATAAAAGTGAATTTTCTTATCAGAAGTAGTATTTTCCCTATTCACCTTAAAATTAATTATTTTAGAAAATTATCAAAAACAATATCCTAAGTTCATTTTAAATGATAAATATAAAAATTAAGATAATTTTTTAAAATTAAAATTATAAATATTATAAATTTGTCATTTAAATTAAAATGAATTATTAATGAAAAAATGCATTTATTATAAAAATACCCTTTATATACTTTAAGTGTTCTTAATACTATTTTTTATGTATTTTTAGTATATTAAAATAATTTTATTTGTTATAGGTTTTATTATTCTTTAATTTTTTAATAAATATTAAACTAATATGTTGTAGTATGTTTTATTTTGGTGTTTTGTGTGAAACAATCTATTAAACACGAAATTTCTTATAGTAGAATATATAGTGAAATATTTGGTCATTACATTCTCTACATTATATAAATTACATCCACAAAATTTTATCTATTCATGACTAATGAAATAGTTAAGGGTTTCTACAATATATACATTACTCCATATTTAATTTCTATTCAGGTTTGTTCCTCACTTGCCTTAGTGTAACAATTGAACTCATCTTTTCCCTCATAATTGTAATATTACTAATGTTGAGTTATCCTTTAACCGTTTGTTCTTAATTCCCTAATATAAAGGGATTTATTTTTATAGGTGTTTATAGTAATCACTATAATAATAGGTGGTCACGGATTAATTATTGGATATTTTTTTCCGACAAGGGAATTTTCCATGGCCTCTAAGTCCAAAGATCCAATCCCTTCCTAATATCACATTGAATTTGAATAAATTAATTATACATGGATTTTATTGGAAGAAAATTCCTATAAATGTTTATTACATAAGAGTTATAAATTTAAGATATCGTAATTTTGAAACTATAATTTTTTATCAACAATTCAACATCTGTCACAAGGGTATATATTTTTATGTTTTCAGTAAACATTCTATGTATAGTGTAGTAGGTTGAATAAGATATCAATACATGTTGAACCCAAAACTATGTTTGATGTCGAATTTGTTGTCCATCAAAGTTTTATATGGTATTAATAGATTATTGGAATGGTAAACATAATTTCTAGAACATGGAAGATATTAAAGACATAAAGACACTTCCCATTCTAGTAGAATGAAACAAATATAAATTCTTTGAAGATATCTTTTCCATATCAGAAAGTTATGATCAGGAGTTATACTTTAACAGGAAAAAGGATCTCGTTAACTATCTATAAATTTTTTTAATATGATAAGTTAAGGTATGTAGATTGTGAATTTCATCACTCAATCTAATGTGAGTGATCATTTCTGGATTAGGTGAAGACAGGCAGAGCACTAATGTGATATTTTTATGTTAAATGATAAATATAAAAGAATGATTCTATTGCTGAATTATTCTCACATGGATGAAGTTTTACATGTTATTCTATTTTTTTAGAAATCATTGACTTATCCCTCATATGGATTATTTTTTCACATCTATATTTTTTGAAGAATATTGATAACCTACAATAATTGATGTGCAAATCCTGAATTTAGAAGCCTTGAATAGGCCCATAATGTTCCATCATTTCCATGCATTTTACAAACTTTTTGGGTTCCCAATTATATAGGGGGGAAAAGTTTCATGAAATTCAAGTCCTATATGATAGAATATTACATCATTGAAAATTATTGATTTTCTTGAATGATGGATGTTTCTGTGAATATATAGTAGTGTTAATAAAGAATGTTGTATGAAGAAAATGGAATAAATTTTTGGAATGTCTAAATACTCTCTAAAACATTAGGTTTTACAAATAGATATACATTGGATAATTGAAGGCAATATGTTTTACAGGTGTGATAGAGTTCCACTAATAGATTTCCATTGGTTAATTGAACATTCCTAGAAGTATGGAATTTTGGTGAGGAAAAGTTTCACAAAAAAATGTTGGAGAATGTTTTATGAATTGAACTTATTTGAATGAAATGTTTCCAAATTATGAGAAGTGTTGGTATTTAACTATAAATACCCAATACCCAAAGTGTAATATGAGAAGAATTTAGAGATTCTTATTTCAGATAGATTTTTTAGATAAAAATGCTCTAAATTCACAAAAGTCTTAATTTTGGGAAATGGGGTTCTGTGAACCACTATGTTCTATGATAGAACCTCTATGAATCACTAAGTACCATAAACACTCTATTTGTGAAAAACATTTTCATGAATGATATTTGAACTTATAAAAGAATATTATTGATAAATATCAAGGCATTATTAATTAAAATATCATTATTATGTGAAAGTAGTAGTTTCCCAAATGTTGGAGTTTCTCAAAAGAAGGGGTTTCATGAAAGGAGTGTTTATTCTAATATAATGCCTTGAATATTCATATTAAGTGATCTATGCATTAAACGAACATAAAATAAGGACAATGATAAAATAAGAGTCTCATGCTAATTTGAGAAAAATCCTTATGATTCCAAGATATTTAAGAATACATATAATTTTATAAAATATAGAAGTTCCTTCATCAATGTAGTGTATATAGGAAAGGACGAGGTAGCGTGCCATGGGTAAGGAATGTCCAAACCCTAGTATTCAATCCCTAAATCTTAAAAAGGATGTTTTTTGGTATAGAGTGATCATTTATGAATAATTTTCATCCAAAAAACTAGTGAATCTCATTGGATTTTGTCATAACACACACAACTTCAGCATATAAATCTTGTACTATCAATTTGTGGTGAACTGAGTAAAAATACCCATGTCTCATTGATGTTTTACTTACCTACATATTTTTTTCATTATATGAGGCTAATACAAGGAATAAAAATTTTAAATGATTAATTTAAGTTTATGAATCCTATATCCCATTCTATTTGAAATTTTTGGGTGTTGAAGGCACCTGGAGGAGGTTTTATGTGGTTCGAAGGGTGTTTGTGGAGTTTAGGGGGAACTACTGCAAAAAAGAGAATAATTGTGGAATAGTGGTGTCTGATGGGATGTAGTGGTGGTTATTGCAGCATAGTTGCTTTTTATATAGACTTTGGGGGGTCTTGGGTTCGATTTCATGTATACTCTATTTTTTGGTGTATCTACTTCATAGGTTATAGGTTGTGGTGTGGTCCCTTTCTTGGAAAAGGGGGTCTTGCGGCATGGTGCTTAGGGATGTATTGTAACACCCAGATCCACTTTAATAGGATATTTCCATAGAACATGGAACTGCATTTTACCAAGGTTTGTTTTGTAATGGTCCCTCAAGATACATCATAGAATTTAATTTGTCCAGTAGTGTTGTGATCTCATCTATAGGGCTACACAATGGTCCCTTAAGTTTTTTCTTCATTCTAATAACCCTATCCCATATAAAACATATTATATCTCACTTATCCTACTCAAAATCAAGGTTTTCTAGATTGTTTTTTGAGTCATTTTTAAGCCCCTTCTAATAGGTATTGATCCCTGCATCCTATAGATCAAATTGTGCTAATCGAATGTAATTTCTATATCTTTTTTCAAGAGGTTTCCCTCTATTTCCTCTCATTTCATCATGTTTTTTAGATATTTACTTTTTCATTTAATCTCTATTATTATAATGAATTTTACCTTTTCAATTTCTAGTGTTTTCATTACATGATGTCCTTGGGATATCATAAATCTTATGGTAGAGATAATTAGAGATCTATGACATTGATCTATTCTTGTGAAAATAACATTGATATTTTTAAGGTAGGGGATTCATTTATTCTATTTTATTTACAAAAAACCATCAATTTTTTATATTTTATCCCTTTGGATATAGTTAAATTATCTATATAATTATTTAACATTATTAAATAAGAAATTGGTTAGTAATCACATGTAGATGTTTTATATCATGATAATGGGTTGTCTATTGATTATCTATATAGCATGATATATTTTCTATACTCGTATTTCATGTTTTTATGATTGGTTTATAATGTATCCTTTATTAGAACATGGTAAATAATTTAAATTTGTAAATTTTTTATTTTTTAGCTAAATAATTAATTAATTGGAATGTTTAAATGAATCAGGTGTTTCTTATAATTTGTTGTTAATTCAAATTGATGTAATGAACATGATTAATTGAATATGATCATCTATGTTTTAATGTAATTGATAAAGGATGTGGATCATGTTAATTCTAGTTTATTAAAAGAATAAAACATAATGTTAATGGAGATTTTTTCTTCTCAAAGTATTATAAAACTAGTTTGGATGCTTTAGAGCATGTTTAATAGTTTGATGGCTTGTTATAGTTGATTACTTAGGTTTTCATATTTGGAACCTATGAGTAATGAATTATATAATTCAAGATAAAATAAAAAATGGTTTTTTGTTGAATATGAATAATTGGGGCCATGAGTGCTGATTAGTTATAACGGATGAATTCCTTGTGTTGGGAGTTGAGAGAGGTCGTTTTCATGTGAAGGATGAATGCCTTGTTTTAGGGCCAAGTTTCCCTATGGATTATTCATTGTTAGTTGATTCCTTCTGATTTTCAATGGATGTGAGAATTGATATGTTATTTTTTGCTTTCGGATGGATTATGAGATATGAGCGGTGAGGCCCATATGATATGTTAGAAGTTGACACCCGTGATGGCGAGATGCATTAGTATATGCACATGGGTGTCTAGGATGGAATTACAGATGATGGAGTAGATTTAATATGGGATTACCCATTGTTTTTATGATATATAGATTATTTCTTATGATTAATATATTTATTTTTCTAATGGCTGAGTTGCTTATTTTATCTGCATTCCTTTCCCAACTTCTTGAGGAAGTTGGATGTGCCATGTTGCTTGTTTTCTCTCAGTGGATGGTTAGGATGGTTTTCCTAGAGCACCTATATTATATAATGTTAAAAATGTTTTATAATCCTTATCCCATGGAGTTTTTGGTGATGTAATGAATTTTTTAGAAATATGTTAATCTCGAGAAACTGTGGAATTGGTTTCAATTATTCATGGAGGGCGTGGACTTTACTCTTTTGGTTAATTTAATGTAATATGGAAAAATATTAATGCTTAATTAAGGTATAATGAATTATTTAGTGGAAGGAACTAATAAAAATGAAATAATTAATTATTGTATCTCCTTAAAATGTTTGTGTTATTATATGATATCTATCCCCTTGTGGTGGCAGTTGGGTGTTTGAGTGAAGATAACTACAGTTGAGAATAAGACTAGGTTATATCCATAGTACGGTTGTGAGATATATTAAATCATGTATATTTTATGATTTCATATGCTACCACACCCATTTTAGTTAGGGTTTTTGACACTGATTGGTATCTAGGATATTTTTTTTTTCATGACCCATACCAGTGGGTCTCGTGTCGTAACTCCCCAAGCCTACCGCCAACAGGACAGGGGCTGGTGACTAGTACATAGTAGTCATATCACTAACATGGGAGACATTTCCTATGTACATATATGAACACACACATCCTCGAGCCTACAAAATGATGAAATGAAAAACAACTAAGTAAACAATGAATGCATACCACTATATCCCCAAACTATAGTACCGTAGAAAGAAAAGTAAAGTAAATAGTGCCAGAATACAAGCCCACCACAAGAAGTATGTAACATGAACCCATCCTGTAAGAAAAAGGTATTATGACTGCTTTTTGAAAGCAGTAGGAACACAACTCAGTCTGTCAAGTCTCACAAAGCATTATCTAGTCCTAGTATGCCTAGAACTTTATAAAAAGGATGATCATTTCTCTAAGATATGACACTTATGGGAAAATCCTTTGCAAGGGTGAATATAAAAATAATCAATAGGAAACCCTAAAACCACAAAGTAATATAACAAAGGGAGGATATAGTCAGCTCTACACGAGTATATGTATACATCACATATAACAAGAATATCCTGATATACACAACCAAGTCAACAATCTAGAGGTAATTCACAAATATTGTATATCAGCGCAAGGAATGAACTCAAATATTGTAAGAGTTACTCATCTAGGAGAACATGCTCCTAAGTTTGATGGCACTATTGAAATCCATCTAAGAGGTATTTCCCATCGGGTCTCTCCATGAGAAATATATGATGATAGATCTTAAGACATATACATTACAATAGATGAAGATCATAGCCATGGCCATGTGGTGACATCAATAACTCAATTTGGGTTAACCCTCTAAGTAGAGGATCGCCGCCCGTGTACTGTTGGTCACGTCGATACCAAGACTTCTACCTAGGGAATGAATGATTAATAGAGGATCCTACTACGGTCCTCTCAAAGGATTCCAACAACTCTATACATAAATTAATACTAAAGGGATTCTTGTCCTAGGAGTAGGAAAAAATTCATAAAAAACTTCAGGGAAACAATAATGTGAACAAACCCTAAAGAAACTTGTCCAAGATATAGAGGACAAGAGAATCAAGCCACGTAGAAAGGGGTACATGATGTTTATTAGGTGAACACATTGTATTCAATGAACTCAGGTATTTTTCATGTACAATTGCTCGTGTCTTTAAAACATATCATGTAAAAGAGTAATAAACATCATGTATAAGGGTTACATTGTAGAGACCTGAAGCCTGACATACATGGACATTACATTACTTTTGCGGAATACTTTTTATATGACAAAAACACACACACAAGGACCGTAATAGTTTATTGTCTTTGAAACTCGGAAAATAGTCTTCTAATCGTGGTGAAAGATCTTCAACATCTCCCATAAAGATCTTCCCTTTTATATACCTAAAACCTTTCTTTATATCCTGGGGAAAATAAAACATAAAATGGTGAGCTCAAATGCTCATTAAGGGTAAACAAAATAAATATCAATCACATCATATTCATAATAACATAACATTTTGGAATTCTTAACCTGCAAAAGGGATCATAATATCATAACATGGGATAAATCATAGTAATGAAATGTAATCCCAATAATCATAACTTAAAACATGAAACTTTGTGGATTACACACATACTCATAGAGAATCATTTCTTATTATTCAAGACTCATTTCCAATACTATCTTAGTGGACAAAGTCCCTTTCTGAACCGAGTTCACTCCTCGTTTCAGTCCTGTTTCACTGAACCGGTATAACCTACGGTTCCAGCCATGTCTATCTTATGAGATATAAAATCTTTACCCAATGCATTGGAGGGATATATAGGTCCCACCCATCTCATAATGATACCATTCTTATGTGTGCCACAAAATCATAAACCATACATCATAGCATAACCCATGTAATAAAAATGGGAATCTTAAACATCGTTACATCATAAAACAATTCATATAATATAAAGGAATTCATAAAAATAATTCCATCACAACATAATCAAATCAATTTAATAATAGGGATAAAAAACAGAACCCTTTATTATCTTAGATGGAAAATAATTTTGATAAAACACTTGAACTCCATTCTTGAGGAAAATATCCTTTCTACTTCAAAAACATTTTTCCTTTCTTAACATGTCATACAATTTTAAACTAAAAGAAGTTGATTAAAAATAAACTTGAAAACTTGTAAAGGAAGCTTCTTGGAAATAATTTTTTAAAAATCCATTCATGCCGTATAAGTTAAAAAAATTTCTTCTCGTAATTTTATCGGAAAAGTCAAAAAGTACCTCGTACGAAAAACGAAAAAAGATTCCTTTCATATCTTTTACTAAAAACTCACCGAACGGTATAATTGGATTTAAACAATTGTAGGTGGATGGAAAAAATATTACATATTGAGGAAACATGGATGTGGATGATAAAATACACCCCAGTAAATACCAAAGTATAAACAATCTTGGATAAAAATGAGATTGTGATATTTCCCTTACCTTAGGTCTGATTTGCTTCGTAAGTGTCCGAACCTCCTCTTCTTTGAAGTTCCTCTTTGATATCTCCTTTTAGGGCACTAAAATTGGTCTTTGAAGAAGACCAAAACCTCTAGGATGTTACTAGGGAAGTGGAGAAGAGAATTTGTCAGGGTTTGGCCGACCTTGAAGTCTCAAAGTGGTGTGAGGAAGAGAGGGAGGAGGTGCCCTTTTATAAGGGAGGAGAGGGGCACCTTTGGAATTCTTAAAAATATTAATTTATAATAAATCTAACCCCACATAAAAACTTCCAAAAATGACTCATATACGAATATTAGATGAGATACGGTGGTAATCTCATCAACCAATCAAATTTAGACATGTTTGGATTTTATTTTAAACCTTATCATTTTGATTTATCCTTATTTTCTCTATTTAAGTTTATTTGTGGTAATAAAATTATAAATTTTAAATTATAACAAATAATTACTTATTTGTTGTGAATTTTACATAATTTCTTACTTTATAACATTATAGACCATATAAATTTAAATTTATAATTTTTAAATATTTTTGTGATTTTTAAACTTTTTTATGATATGTTATATTTATAAAATAACAATAGTGTAAATTTTGACACTATTCATTTATTTGAATTTAAATAAAATATGTACAGAATATATGTTCGAACTAAAAGCTTTAATAGATTCATAAAAGGTCAAATGTATCTATAAAATTATTGGATCACATTAAATAGTTCATATAATATTTATTTTATTATTTTTAAAACCATTTATTTGGTTTATCTCTTAATAAAATAATTACTACAAAATTTTGGTATAATTGTTTAATATACTGATTTGTTGCATAAAAATTTAAAATAAAATCCTATGATGAATATAAATCTATTAGACTTAACAATAAAACTTTTACTTGAATTTATCATCTAAAAATAACAATATTTAAATTGTTATATTTATTAAATTATGAAGATGAAAACTTTTGCATCATTTAAAATAAAATAATATAAGTGTCATAATTGCTTGTATAAGACTCCAAATGGTCAAATATTCGACCATTGGATGATTATAGTTTAAATTTACATGACCAATAAGTTTTGGTCAGGGTTTTGTTCCTTTTATGGTCACTATTAGTTTAATAAAAACTATATTCTTGTTTTTTCACTAGATAAATAATTTCTGCATCACTATTGTGTCACAATTAATGATAATTATTTAATCCCAAAAAATTCTAAATAAATTCTCATGATGTATATAATTTTGTTATATTTCTATAGACTATTAATTTTCGAAGTTTCATGATGTTTATCACTAACATAATATTATTATACTTATAGTATTTAAGAGAGTGATATGTTGTCACTTTCTTTGGTTTTAATAATAATTAAATTATTTTCATGAAACAAAGTCCATTAAATGAATATAATCAGACCCTTAGGTTATATGGGTCGACTTTTAGTCATCCAATAGGATTTTTTCAAGTGTTAGGGTAATTTTATAATCTTATATTTACCTTTAATTACCCGATTTACCTTTAACTATAGTAAATAAAATTTACTGTAGTTACTATTCACAATGCCCAAAAAAGTAGCTTATTAACATAATTTAGACCCACTGATTCTAAATATGGAATCCATTTTTCCAAATTAAATACACAAAAGTTGCAGAAATTAAATTAAAGTTAATCCCGTTGTCAAAAGAAAACGGGTTTTTCTTTAAAACATTGCAAAAGATTGAATTGATTTAACCTACGAATTCAAGGTAAAATCAATGATAATGACATAAATTATATTAAATGGTAAAAATATATTCTATTTATACTTTAAAACCATTCAATATTATAATTTAACCACATAAGATATTACGAGGAAAAAATTTGTTTTTAATTAAAATATAGCTTGTTTTCACTATTCATTAAAATATGAAAGTCGTCAGAATAAAATGAAAAATTCATCCAAAGTAAATTTTTATTTCTTGATTCCAAAAATAATTTTATTTTGTCAAATGGAACTTATAAACATGTCAAAAACTAGATTTAAAGTGGGTGCTCCATCAAAAGGTGGCAAAACTGCATTTTTTGAAAAATACTTATTTTACCTGAAAATTCTATTTTGTTCTTATACCATGTTATAGAAAATGTGTAAGATGAATAATAATGTTATAAAATTCAAATTTTAGTAAATACTATTCATAAAGTCTAGTTCATAATAATATTATAATAATATATCGTTGTTTAGTAAAACCTGGTATTGCGTACAACACACGCTATCGAGGAAGGTCGCGATTGCGTGTAATCCAAGACAAGTCAGGGTTGCGTGTTGTGAAAGAATCCTTCATTGTTTCGTATAATAGAATCCAACCTTATTTCATTTATACATTGAATATATATATATATATATACACTCAATGTTTCGTAGAATAACTATTATCAAAATTGTGTGTAACACGATCCAAGAATAGTGTTTCATATACTGCAAGCTAATACAGTGTTGTGTATAGCGCAAGGTAATCTTGGTGTAGCATACAACACAAGACATTAATGAAATTAAAAGAATATTTTTCATAAAATCTCGGGGTGTTACATTCTACCCCCCTTAAAATGAATTTTGCCCTCGAAATTCGTCAGGGTTACAAATGGTTTACTACTCGAAAGTTTGTTTAATAGAAACCCACATCGTAAAAAGGAATACCAAAACATGGCTTTAAAAACTAAAGTATGAAATGTAACGGTTACCCAAATTAACTCATCACTGGGTTTCCACATAGGAGGACATATGTGAAAATATGGATATGGAAGAAAAATCTAACCATCAAGTTCTGATGGAGAGTGGTAGAGAACATGGTTATGAAAAAGCCAACAATCACAAAGCTACTGATTCGTGATGATCTAAGGTACCATCTGATTAATCGGATATAAGGGAACTAGGACAACATTTTTGGTTTTCAAGATCATTTCCTAAAAGATGATGAAATTGGGATTAGAATAAATACTTTCGTGATTTCGGTATAGTCTCACCGTTGGTCGTTCTTTGGACAATTTACACTTCATCTCTTAAAGAAATAAAGTTGAATTTGTCATTTGTGATGTGTTAGCAGATCATGTGATAGAATGATGGGTCATTCCATCTATCTCACACAAAAGGTTAGAAAAGTTATCAAAAAAATACATAAGTCCATCTATAGTGATATTAATCATATATGGTTCCTAAAATGGACTTATACTTCATATATCATACTGCTTAATATAATAAAACTAGTTTCTACTAAACAGGGACTTCCTGTAGGCCAGTGGTAGGCGATAAAGTCCAGTCGCACTTTGGTTGTGGGTTCGATTCCCACGGCCTTGTCCGACGCGATGGGTTGTCGCCCGTCCTGTAGGTTGTCCTTTTTCTAAAACTATATTACTATAACATCCCATCAATAATAACAAAAAAACAAATAATACTAACTTATGTCCAACATAATCCATTCCACTCTTTAGGCTTTTCCATAATACTTCAGTCCACTCTTATAATATAGTGAAAATGATTACCAGAGATTTAATACCATCGTTGATCCCCATATATCATAAGATATGTCTTGTTGGTCACATTCCAAACATTCAAAGGCCTTAATCATGTATTCTCTTGAATACCCATTGAACCTTAGTGAAAACATGAATGATGTTAAAAGTTAACTCTTTCCACATTCCAATTCCTCAAAATTCTATATACTCTAACCATGATATCACTTAGTCCTTATATTAATCATGAGCTCATGAATACTGTCAAATATTTCATTTTCTCGTTTTCCGTTCATTATGCACATATCATCTTTTTTTCAAAAATATCTCAATCACTTTCCATGGTTACCGGTACCATAAAATTATTGAAACCACAATAGACCAATACATAAATATTCCAATATTCCACGATACTATATACAACATTATTTTGGAATCCCATTACACAAACACTTAATCATTCCACCACATCGTTTTCATATTCAACATCGCCAATGGTGATCGCATGTGACTTCCCTTTGTCCTTTGCCTTAAGTGGTTTCTCATGTCGATCATCACTAACCCTTGGATTAGGACATTTATTAGCATAATGCCCCATTTCCTTGCACTTGAAGCATTGAAGTGTAGTAGGTTCATTCTGTGTATCCCTTCCTTTATTTGCATCATTAGACATCTTCTTCCCATCATTAAAGCATTCAAATTCCCGATGACCTTCCTTTACACATTTGAAACATTTACTTGTCCCTTTAAGACAATCTCCACCATGCTTCTTTCCACACTTTGAGCATAAGGAAACATTCATCTTCTTTTCACCATTATTCTGAGATTTCTCCTTGAACTCCATCTTTCGTTTCTTTTCAAAAATATGAGATGGATAAGTAACACCAACTTCTATTTCTACCTTGATAGCACAACGCACAATTTATTCATAGCTACTGAAGTCTCTTATATCTAATTCCCTTCGAAGATTTGGTTTTAATCCACTGAAGAATCGATCAACTTTACTTTCAGGTTGGATGATAAATCCAGATGCATACCTTGCAAGCCTTGTAAAATTTGCTTCATATATACCAAAAGATTCAACATTCTTTTTCTTTAGTTCGAGAAACTCCTTCTCCATCATTGTTCGAAGAATACGAGGGAAGTACTTATTGAAAAATAAGTTCTTGAACTTGTCCCATTCCATGGACTCAATTTCATCTATTTTCCTCGTATTCTTGATAAGATTCCACCATTGATCAACTTCACCTTCCAAACGATATACTGCTAAGATGACTTTATCATGTTCAGAACATTGAAGAACTGAAAATATCTTTTCAGTGGTATTAATCCATTGTTCAGCAACAAGTGGATCAGAAGACCCACTGAAAGAAGGTGGACGTTGCCTCATGAAGGACTCAATAGAATATTGTTCCCTTCTCTGCTCATTTGCAAGCCCAGAATGATTCATAGCTTGTGTAAGTATAGCAATAATATTTTTCACTCCATCTCCCATAAAATTTGTCTGTTCAGGAGGACAATCATTGCATTGTCCATTGCATTGATCAACACGGTTCCTTCGGGTTCCAACCATCGTCTAAAACCCAAAAAGAATAGTGTGAGAGGAAAAAATCATGCTAGGGAAAACAACATAATAAAAGGGGGAGTACCCTCAATATATAACATCTTAGGTTAAATTCTAAGATCATTAGCGCAATTCTAGGACTATAACCTATACGTATACTTAACCTTAGAAACATCCCTAGACATACCTTTGAAATATCTCTAGGGATCTCACTAAAGTTCTCGCATCCTAGTTTCCAATGGCTGACTAAACCTTTCCTCTGATACCAACTGTAGAGACCCGAAGCCTGACGTACATGGACATTACATTACTTTTGCGGAATACTTAGTACATAACAAAAACACACACACAAGGACCATAATAGTTTAGTGTCTTTGGAAACTCGGAATATAATCTTCTAATCGTGGTGAAAGATCTTCAACATCTCCCATAAAGATCTTCCCTTTTTTTATACCTAAAACCTTTCTTTATATCCTGGGGAAAAGAAAACATAAAAGTTTGAGCTCAAATTCTCAGTAAAGGTAAACAAAAGAAATGTCAATCACATCATATTCATAAGAACATAACATTTTGGAATTCTTAACCTGCAAAAGGGATCATAAAATCATAACATGGGATAAATCATAGTAATGAAATGTAATCCTAATAATCATAACTTAAAACATGAAACTTTTTGGATTACACACATAATCATAGAGAATCATTTATTATTAGTCAAGACTCATTTCCAAGACTATCTTAGTGGACAAAGTCCCTTTCTGAACCGAGTTCACTCCTCGTTTCAGTCCTGTTTCACTGAACCGGTATAACCTACTGTTCCAGCCATGTCTATCTCATGAGATATAAAATCTTTACCCAATGCATTGGAGGGAGATATAGGTCCCACCCATCTCATAATGATATCATTCTTATGTGTGCCACAAAATCATAAACCATACATCAAAGAATAACCCATGTAATAAAAATGGGAATCTTAAACATCGTGACATCATAAAACAATTCATATAATATAAAGGAATTCATAAAAATAATTCCACCACAACATAATCAAATAAATGTAATAATAGGGATAAAAAAACAGAACCCTTTATTATCTTAGATGGAAAATAATTTTGATAAAACACTTGAACTCCATTCTTGAGGAAAATATCCTTTCTAATTCAAAAACATTTTTCCTTTCTTAACATGTCA
The DNA here is from genome assembly GCA_963277665.1 of Viscum album. NCBI lineage: Eukaryota > Viridiplantae > Streptophyta > Magnoliopsida > Santalales > Viscaceae > Viscum > Viscum album. Next base: position 1,114,371,155 of record OY728156.1, read on the forward strand.
TACAATTTTAAACTAAAAGAAGTTGATTAAAAATAAACTTGAAAACTTGTCAAGGAATATTCTTGGAAATAATGTTTTAAAAATCCATTCATTCCGTATAAGTTAAAAAAACATTCTTCTCGTACTTTTGTCAGAAAAGTCAAAAATTACCTCGTACGAAAAACGAAAAAAGATTCCTTTCATATCTTTTACTAAAAACTCACTGAAGGGTAAAATTGGATTTAATCAATTGTAGGTGGATGGAAATAATATTAAATATTGAGGAAACATGGATGTGGATGATAAAATACACCCCAGTAAATACCAAAGTATAAACAATCTCAGATAAAAATGAGATTGTGATATTTCCCTTACCTTAGGTCCGATTTGCTTCGTAAGTGTCCGAACCTCCTCTTCTTTGAAGCGCCTCTTTGAGATCTCCTTTTAGGCCACTAAAATTGGTCTTTGAAGAAGACCAGAACCTCTAGGATGTTGTTAGGGAAGTGGAGAAGAGAATTTTGCAGGGTTTGGCCGAGCTTGAAGGCTCAAAGTGGTGTGAGGAAGAGAGGGAGGAGGTTCCCTTTTATAAGGGAGCAGAGGGGCACCTTTGGAATTCTAAAAAATATTAATTTATAATAAATCTTACCCCACTTAAAAACCTCCAAAAATGACTCATATTCGAAGACTAGATGAGATAGGGTTGTAATCTCAACAACCAATCAAATTTAGACATGTTTGGATTTTATCTTAAACCTTATCATTTTGATTTATCCTTATTTAATCTATTTAAGTTTATTTGTGGTAATAAAATTCTATATTTTAAATTATAAGAAATAATTACTTATTTGTTGTGAATTTTCCATAATTGTTTACTTTATAACATTATAGACCATTTAAATTTATATTTATAATTTTTAAATATTTTTGTGATTTTTAAACATTTTTATAATATGTAATATTTATAAAATAACAATAGTGTCAATTTTGAAACTATTCATTTATTTGAATTTAAATAAAATATAAACAGAAAATATGTTCGAAATAAAAGCTTTAATAGATTAATAAAAGGTCATATGTATCTATAAAATTAGTGGATCGCATTAAATATTTCATATAATATTTATTTTATTATTTTTAAAACCATTTCTTTGGTTTATCTCTTAATAAAATAATTACTACAAAAATTTTGTATAATTATTTAATATACAGATTTATTGCATAAAAATTTAAAATAAACTTTTATGATGAAGATAAATCTATTAACTTTCACAATAATACTTTTACTCGAATTTATAAACTAAAAATAACAATATTTAAATTGTTATATTTATTAAATTATGAAGGTGACAACTTTGGCATCATTTAAAATAAAATAATATAAGTATCATAATTGCTTGTATAAGACTCCAAATGGTCAAATATTAGACCATTGGATGATTATAGTTTAAATTTACATGACCAATAAGTTTTTGTTAGGGTTTTGTTCCTTTTATGGTCACTATTAGTTTAATAAAATCTATATTCTTGATTTTTCACTAGATAAATAATTTCTGCATCACTATTGTGTCACAATTAATGATAATTTTTCAATCCCAAAAAATTCTAAATAAATTCTCATGATGTAGATAATTTTGTTAGATTTCTGTAGACTATTAATTTTCGAAGTTTCATGATGTTTATCACTAACATAAAATTATTATACTTATAGTATTTAAGAGAGTGACATGTTGTCACTTTCTTTGGTTTTAATAATAATTAAATTATTTTCATAATAATAAGTCCATTAAATGAATCTAATACGACCCTTAGGTGATATGGGTCGACTTTTAGTCATCAAATATGATTTTTCCAAGTGTTAGGGTAATTTTATAATCTTATATTTACCTTTAATTACCCGATTTACCTTTAACTATAGTAAATAAAATTTACCGTAGTTACTATTCACAATGCCCAAAAATAAAAAGTAGCTTATTAACATAATTTCGACCAACTGATTCCAAATATGGAATCCATTTTTTCCAAATTCAGTACACAAAATTAGCATAAATTAAATTAAAATTAATCCCGTTGTCGAAAGAAAACGGGTTTTTCTTTAAAACATTGCAAAAGATTGAATTGATTTAACCTACGAATTCAAGGTAAAATAAATTATAATGACATAAATTATATTAAATGGTAAAAATATATTCTATTTATACTTTAAAACCATTCAATATTATAATTTAACCAGATAAAATAATACGGTGAAAAAAGTTGTTTTTAATTAAAATATAGCGTGTTTTTACTAATCATTAAAATATGAAAGTCGTCAGAATAAAATGAAAAATTTATCCAAAGTAAATTTTTATTTCTTGATTTCAAAGAATAATTTTATTTTGTCAAATGGAACTTATAAACATGTCAAAAACTATATTTAAAGTGGGTGCGCCATCAAAAAGCGGCAAAACTGCAGTTTTTGAAAAATACTTATTTTTCCTGAAAAAATTATTTTGTTCGTATACCATGTTGTAGAAAATGTGTAAGATGAATAATAATGTTATAAAATTTAAAATTTAGTTAATACTATTCATAAAGGCTAGTTCATAATAATATTATAATAATATATTGTTGTTTAGTAAATCCTCGTATTGCATACAACACACGCTATCGAGGAAGGTCGCGATTGCGTGTAATGCAAGCCAAGTCAGGGTTGCGTGTTGTGAAAGAATCCTTATTTGTTTCGTATAACGGAATCCAACCATATTTCATTTACACATTGAATATATATATATATATATATATACTCAATGTTTCGTAGAATAACTATTATCAAAATTGTGTGTAACACGATCCAAGAATAGTATTGTGCATACTGCAAGCTAATACGGTGTTGCGTATAGCGCAAGGTAATCTTGGTGTAGCATACAACACAAGACATTAATGAAATTAAAAGAATATTTTTCATAAAATCTCAGGGTGTTACATACAGGCTATGTCCTTGCATCTGGGGTCTGCCTGTGTACTCCAATTTTGTTCCAGTACATGGTGTCAACTCATGTGTCCCCACCTGTGTACTAGTATACTTGGTATCCCATGTAGTAGGTCTTGTCCTTGTCATGTGGGGTATTACATGCTATTTAGGCAACTTGGCTACTCCACCCTATGTTTGTGTACTCCTTTAGGTACATGCCGAGTCCATACAAGGGAACTACACGTCGTGTAGTCAAGAACTACACAAAGTGTCTATTAGGATATTCTAGAACACATCTTCTTCTTCCCGCTCAGGTTATTCAATCATCTAGATCTATTTCTTGTGGTTTTGTATAGCAACTCATCCATTTTATACATTACTATTACATCATTTTAAAGATAAATAACATATTACTATTACACATAGAGTATTCAACGGTTTAGTGTCTTGGGAAAACTAGGACCATACATAACAATTACAACATCATGCATAAACATTTTTTCAATTTCTTCTTCTCTAGCTTCTTACTGGAACATGACCTATCCTTAGTAATTGTAGCCACCTAAGGATATACATAAAAAAGGGCTGAGAAATAAGACCACTAAGGGGACATATACGAACAATATATCATGGGGTGAGCATAATCATAACATCGGGAAAGAATCATGAACCTGAGGGAAACATTAATAAAATACTTGAAATGTGGCAATGTATAAAAAAAGGGAACATCGTGTCTTAGTGGTTAAATACCACACATACTTGTGAACAAAGATACCAACTTTTTTACACATCATTTCAAATTTACTCATGAGGTTCAAAAATTTACCCAATGCGTTGGAGCGCTGTATAATTCTAGGTGCACCCGTCACATTGAAACATTCATATTGCACTATATAATTCTGGACACAGCCGTCACATCATAACATTATAATTTATCATGCATGACACAATGAACATATAAAAAAAATGAACATAACTAACCCATGAAAAGGAATGGGATTCATCTCATAAGAAAAAAATCATAAAAATTGGCTTCCCAAAATAAAGAGGGAATAATATACATGTTACATGAACCGTCAATCTTGAATGAGAAGTAAAAGATGTGTTATTTCAAGAAGAATTCTTTTGGAAAACATTTACTGTGACATAAATACCAGTGAAAAACATTTATATCCCAGAAAGGGAATGTAAATTATGAAAAAAATATTTTTAAGGAGTAACCATATCAAAAATGGAGTGAAGGAGGGAGAACCTAAAGGTTGAATGTTGGGTTCGATAATTTCCCCTTACCTTATATCCCAACGCTTCCTTCACATTAATGTCCTGTATAATAACATTATATTAATTAATTAGAAATTAAAGGACCATTTATACATGAATAGGGGTCGTTTTGGTTTCATTATTTTATTTTATGGGCCTTTTGATAAGTTACAGAGTTTAAACACATTGTTCGACAATGATCGTTTTTATGGTTCTCTTGAGCGTTTCACACGTATTCATGAATTGAAGTTCTGGTAGAACATGGATAAACATCCAGAACATATATAACATGTTACTAATTATATTACCGAATTTAAAAATATCTTATAATGGATTAAATTTTATTCCATGTGGATAAATCATTAGATAAAAATTAATGATGATTGTTTGAGTTAATTTGGGCGGTTTTTCAACTACAATGAACATGTGTTGATTAATAATTTAGTAATATGTACATAATTTAGTTACAAAACATTAAATAGGACTTAATACATATAATATATTCTGGTTCAACTATAAAAATTGTTTCATTACCAGATCGGAAGGATAAAATGAAAAAAGAAAACAAGTCTTTTTTTGAAGGTGATAAAATAACACCTCACGAACAATGTTTTCTTTTATAAAATAAAAGGAAGATGAGAAGTGGGTTGAATGGTATAATATCCCATTAGTATCATAAAATTGAAATATATGTAGGATACTGGAGTTAACATACTATTTGGGAAAATATATGTGGGTAGAGAATGAGAAAAGAACTTCAAATTGAAAGGGAATTAAAGGAGAAGAGGGAGAGAAATTACCTCTTGAATTCTCCTCTTGGGATCCTCCTTAAGAGGCTTATTATTGGTCTTTTGATGGGACCAGAAGCTCTTGGACGTGGGGGAGGGGCTAGGGAAGATGCTTGGTCAGAGTTTAGACAAGGATTGAAGCTTGATAGGTGTGACGAAATGAGGGTATGAAGTGTGGTATTTATAGTGGAGGGGAGAGGGGATTTCTCAATATAGGATTCATTAATTTATTATTTCCCCAAAAGACAAGTAATAGTGTGTCTTCCATGCCCAATAATAGTAATTTTATAATGTGATCCCTAACCAAGTGGGATTACATTTTCAGAACATCATACATGACTCTATAATTCGCTTATTTAGCTTATTTTGTAAATTATGGTATTTGACTATTCATCAAAAATTCAAGTATTTCAGAAAAATCCCAAAAATTCACCCCTATCATTTTTTTATGTGTAGAATAAAAAAATAATTTCCATTTTTCAAAAATAAATTTCTAAATATGGTTAATTTAATATTTAATTAAAATCACAATTTACTTTAAAAAATAGTTTTTAAAATTAAAACTGATTTTATAATTCTTTCAAAAATTACATGAGGACTTATAAAATTATCTTCAATCTAGAAGACATAGATTTTTTAATTTATGTACACATTTTAAGAAAATTCATTTTATTTTTAATTAATTATTTATAATTATTTATTTATGACTTACAAAAATACCATTACTTTTACTATGGTCAAATTGCTACTTATAAGATGCCTTAATTTTATTTAATTATTTATAGGTAAGGTTACTATTATTTTGGAAATTTACTATTCATAAGGAGAATATTACTATTCAAAAGGGTAGGTTACTATTCATAAGGGTAGGTTACTATTCACAAAAATTTATTTTTGTTTTATTATACTCAAAAAATCATCATGAACAGAACCGTGTATGTCATATTTTTAAAATTCAGAACATTGAAGTGGAAAAATCTATTTAATGGTAACATAGTATTTAGTATCATACTATTTCATTGTTCTTCATAATGTGATTATACTATAGGGAATAATTATAATAAGGGAATTCCATTAATAAAACTTTGGTTTATTACATTCTTCCCCCTTATGAAATTTTGCCCTTGAAATTTTGCTTTACAAAAACAGGTGAGGCTACTTCTCCTTCATCACCTCCTCCAGTTCCCACGTAGCTTCTTCAAACATATGGTTCATCCACAACAATTTGACAAGGTTGGTTGTCTTGTTGCATAGAACCTTATTTCTCCTATCCAGAATCTCTACTAGCTTCTCCTCATTAGAGAGACCATCTTCCATCTGTACCACCTCTGAGTTTAGTACATGTGAGGGATTAGGTATGTACTTTATTAAGAGTGATATGTGAAACACATCATGAACTTGATCCATATTCGATGGAAGTGAATTCTAATAGGCCACAACTTCTATGCAGTCAAGGATCTAAAATGGGCCAATGTACCTTAGGCTTAAGTTCCCTTTCTTTCCAAACTGCATGACTCTCTTCCATGGTGATAAGCGAAGGAATACTTTATCTCTACTTTTGAACTCCAAGTCCCTTCGATAGTTGTCATTATTGCTCTTTTTCCGACTCTATGTATTTTTGATGTGTTTCTGGATGACTTGAACCTTCTCTGTCATCTCTTCCACAAGATCGGGTCCAAGTTGCTTTCTTTCTCCAAATTCATCCCAACAGGATGGAGTTCTACATCGCTTTCTATAAAAAGATTCATATGGAGCCATCTGAATACTCGAGTGGAAGATATTGTTATATGAGAAATCAACCATGGGGAGATGCTGATCCCATCCACCATTGAATTCTAGAGAGCAGGCTCTTAGAATATCTTCAAGCATCTGAATGGTCTTTTCAGATTGGACATCAGTTTGGGGGTGATAGGTCGTGCTGAAATTTAACTCAGTACTCAAATCCAATTGAAGGATCCTCCAAAATTTAGATGTGAACCTTGGATCATGATCAGAGACAATCGAGAGTGGTACTCCATGTAGTCTCACCACTTCCTTGACATATATCTTTGCAAGTAGTTCAAGAAAGAGGTCTTCTTAAATAATAATAAAACGGGTAGTCTTGGTGAGTCGGCCAGCCACAACCCATAACATATTATTTCCCTTCAATGCCTTTGGGAGACCCATGAAAAAGTCCATAGTAACATTATACCATATCCACATGGGTATAGTAAATGGATATATAAAGCCTTTAGACTTTATTTTCTCTTATTTAACTTGCTGACATACCAAGCACCTTAAGATAAATTTTGCAGTCTCTTTTTTCATGTTATCCCACCAAGAAGTGTTCTCAGAGATCACGGTATATCTTGGTACTCCCAGGATGGATAGAGAATGTTGATCTATTTTCATTTTCCAATACCTCTTTCTTTATCCTGGGTGATAAAGGCACACAAAGTCACGTTCGAAACCGAATCACACAATCATCATCCATATGGAACACTTGAAGCTTCCCTTCTTTTACTACATTCACCCTCTTTTGTATCTCCTTATCATCCCTTTGTACTTCCTTAATCATCTTCTGGATGGATGGTTGCACAATCATTTAAGAAAGGTAGGATGTATCCCCTGCCCTTATGATTTCTAAATCCATTCTTTGCATATCCAAGAATATAGGGTCTTTCTCAATCTGTAACATGGATAGAGTAGCCGGTTCTTTTCTACTTAGAGCATCAGCTACCGTATTCGCCTTTCTATGATGATAGTTAATAGAGTAATCATAATCCATGATTATCTATAACCATCTCCTTTGACACATGTTGAGCTTATTTTGTGTGAATATTTACTTTAGGATCTTGTGGTCGGTGTATATGTCACACTTCTCTTCATAAAGGTCGTGTCGCCATATTTTCAAGGAAAAAATCATAGCTTCCAGCTCAAGATTGTGCGTCAAGTAGTTCTTCACATAGATTATGACAACCCTACTTTTATTACAAACATGAACATGATTTATTGCATAAAACTTCACTTGATACGACAAGAAGATCGAGAGGTTTAGTGTCTTTGGGGTTAGGAACATTACATAAAAACATGAAAAATGAAATACAACATCCTTATTGAAAACTTCTTTTACATGACCACTACACTCCCTCATACTTAGCATTGCATGGGATAACCTGAGGACATGCATAGGAAAAGGGTGACCTATAAAGCCTAGTAAGCGAGTACACATGGAATAAAATGAGGAGTAAAATACATGTTAGATAATAGGCATATCAATAGAGCTTAAAAGAAACATGAACATAAAGGCATGATAAAGCATGATAATCATAACATGGAAATGTGGCAACAACACTTAATATAGAATTAGCATGAGCCAAGTCTCATTGCACATGGAGCATGAGTAAATCCTCATTGCACATAAAGCACGAGTAAACCCTCGTTGCACTTGAATTAGCATGAGTAAACACTCATTTCACATGACATATCATGATACTATACTTTACCCAATGCATTGGAGTGCTATAAGGGCGCACCCTTCTTAAACATTTCATTTCATTCATAAGTGTGCCACATGGATCATAAAACATGGATTCATAAAACATAATCATTTATTCCAAGATAAAGGAATGTGGAATTCATATGGGAAACTTTGTAATCAATAAGTAAATGTGCATAAAGGTGAATACCCTTGATGGAGAAATGGACATGGTGTCCACTACACAATGACATTGTCATAGAAAATCGGTGTGATTTCAGCAGCGTAACGGCGTTATGTAATAATGCATAAAAAATGGTTGATGAGAGAGAAATGGGTTCCTCATAATATTTACATGAAATGGAAAGTAAGGACGTCACATAGATACATGTCCCAACAATTCTAATGGAATTTAGATTCATGATACAAAAGTATTGCTTGTATGTAAAAGAGGAGAGAGAAGTTCCTTTCTGAATTTTGGCATAGTAACGGGTGTACATGGGAGGCATTTAATGAGATAGAAAGGTTCTCCCATAATTCAAACATAAAGAGGATAGTATGAGGGAGGTTCAAAACTATACCCCGATATTTATAATTGAAATTAAAAGGGCAAAACAACTTAAAGAAAATTGGACAAAAATTAGAAAGGAAGAAAAACCCTTACTTGGAAGTGTGCTTCCAAAGGCTAGAGAGAGGCTTGTGAGAGGCATCTTGGGAGCTTGGGGCACCTTGGGAGGATTATATAGAGAGTAGGGAAGAGTTTGGACGAACTACAAAGGCTTTGTGTGAGGAGTAAGTGGGATCATGTGTGGGTTTATATAGGAAAGGTGAGGGAATTCTTTATTATTTAGGTTTGGGTCCCCTTACATTAAATTAATCCAAACCACAAACTATCCCATGGCTTTTGCCCATGGTTTTTGGAAAAGGAAAAAGGAAAAAAATATTTTATAAGGCCAAAGTCCAAACTTCTTAAAATATTAGGGTTGCTTATGTGGAGGTGAGTCACACTCCCATGGAAATTATTTTAAAAAGACGAGGTGTTGAATAAGTCTGGAGGGGTCCATTAATGCTTTGAAAAGTAAGTAAAACAAACCCAAAATCATAATATTTTAAGTTTAAAACATATATTGGCCGAAAATAAATATTATAGTATTTTATTACATCACTATTGAGTCATTATGATGTCATAAAACACATTATATATTTAAATGGTATTTAATTTTTACCCAAAAATTTGACTGTCTCATAAAATTATGAAAAATTAACCGTTGGATAATTTCAACATCCGGATTCCAGAAATAAAATTTATTTTATCTAAATAATTTTCTAAATAAGTTAATTTTCACTTTTAAAATAAAAACTGCCATTTATCGAAAATTCTCGGGTTTTGACATAAATGGCTTTCAAACCATAATAAAAATTATAACTGTATTCATAAAATTATAAGATCATTTAGATTTAATTAAAATTAATTTAATACTATTATTATTAATTTATTAAAATTTTATTTAATTCAAAAATCCCTTAATTTAATAAAATAGACTTCTTAATTAAATAATAACTAAAAACACCATTTGTCCTCTAAAAACTATTTACAATGTATCAAAAATGACTAGAAGTTATATCCATTGTTATATAAAAAAATAATGTACATGAACATAGTACTACTTATTTGTTACATAACCCCTTAAAAGAGCCTCATAAGACCTAAGGGTAAGGTGTACGATGGTGACAGACTCTTGGGGTGGCTCGGATAACATCGCTTGAGTGGTAATTTCAATCAACTTCCAATTTTCCCATAGACGGTCACGTTCAATCTTGACATGATGAAGCTCAGCTTGGGATTGGTCAAGAGTGAAGCCCAAGGAAGCCACCTCTTTTCCGAGCTCCAATAAATGGGCTTCGTGTGGGGAAATTCTACTGTATGAGGACATCACTTCCTTTGTCTGAGTAAATTGGATTTGTTAAAGTATTATATTTATACAAATCATGTGATCATTGTACAATGACTATATTAGCAACGGTCAAAATTATTAACATAAAACCAAAGAAGTTTACATTTTATATAAACATAAAGATACATTTAATTTGATCAAGAGGGATTTCCATTAATAGAACTTTGGGTCGTTACAATATTGCCCCCTTAAGAAATGTCTCCCTCAAAATTTTCCTTTTCCCACACTAAAACAAATGTGGGTAACTCAAATTCATCATATCCTCAGATTCCCAAGTCGCTTCTTCAAACTTTTGGTTTCTCCATAACACCTTGATGGGGGGAATTGTCTTATTTTGTAGAACTTTTTCTCTACGGTCTAAGATCTTCACTGGTTGCTCCTCATAAGAAATATCATCTTCCAATTGTACCACCTCATAAGAGAGTACATGTGAAGTGTCCGGTATGTACTTCCTTAAGAGGGATACATTAAAGACATCATGTACTTTGGCCATGGTAGGTGGAAGTTCTAGTCGATAGGCTACAGCCCCGACACGATCAAGAATATCAAAGGGGCCGATGTACCTTGGACTTAACTTCCCTTTATTTCAAACCTCATGACCTTCTTCCACAGAGATATGCTTAGAAAAACCATGTCTCCAACTTAAAACTCAAGGTCTCGTCGAAGATTATCTGCATAACTCTTCTGTCGACTCTAGGCTTCCTTGACATGTTGCTCAATGGTTTTCACCTTCTCCACCATTTCTTCGACCATTTATGGTCTAAGCAGCTTACGTTCATCGACCTCATCCCAACATGCCGGTGTTCTGCACCTTTTCCCATACAGGGCTTCATATGGTTCCATTTAGATGCTCGAATGGAAACTTTTATTATAAGAGAACTCCACTAGAGGAAGATGTTGATCCCATCCTCTTTTAATCTCCATTGAGCATGCTTTCAACATATCCTCAAGTGTTTGGATAGTCCACTCAGATTGGCCATCAGTTTGAGGATGATAGGCCGTACTGACGTTCAGTTCAGTATTCATAGCATGTTGAAGACTCTTCCAAAACATAGAGGTGAATCTTGGATCTTGGTTAGAAAAAATAGATAGTGGTACTCCATGAAACCTTACCACTTCACTGATATATATTTGTTCCAGTTGATCCAAAGATAAATCCTTTTGAATAGAAATGAAGTGTGTAGTCTTTGTAAGACGATCCACAACAACCCAGATTGCATTGTTTCTTTTGGATTTCCTTGGAAGTCCGGTGACAAAGTCCATGGTGATTTTCTCCCATTTCCATTCAGGTATGGGCAATGGTTGCATCATCCCCTGAGACTTCTGCCTCTCTACCTTCACTTTATGACACACCAGGCACTTTGATGTATATTCAGCGATCTCCTTATTTATATTATCCCACCAAAAGTTTTCTCAGAGATCTCGATACATCTTTGTGCTCCCTGGGTGAATAGAGAAATTTGAACTATGTGCATCATCCAAAAGTTCCTTCTTCAGCTTTGGACTTGATTGAACACATAGTCTTTTCCTAAACCACACAATTCCTTCTTCATTAACATTAAACTCTAAGGATTTCCCTTTTTTGATAGCTTCTACTTTTTCCTAAATTCCCACAGCATCCTTTTGAGCATCCTTTAACCTTTTCAAAAGAGATGGTTGAGCAATCATTTGTGAAGGGATTGATGATGTTCCCTAATTTTTTCATTCCCATGTCCATCTTTATTAAGTCTAAGAAGATTGGATCCTTCTCAATTCTCATCAAGGATAGAATTGTTGGGTCCCTTCTACATAGGGCATCTGACACCTTGTTCACTTTCCCAGGGTGGTAATGTATTGAACAGTCATAATCCTTGATGATCTATATCCATCTTCTTTGGCGCATATTAAGCTCTTTCTGTGTGAATATATATTTAAGACTCTTGTGGTCAGTATATATATCACATTTCTCTCTATAGAGATAATGCCGCCAGATTTTCAAGGCAAAGATCACCGCCGCCAACTCCAGATCATGCGTTGGATAGTTTCGCTCATGGATTTTCAATTTCCTTGAGGCATAGGATATAACTTTATCATTTTTCTCAGCACACAACCTAAGCCCTTCATTGAAGCATCACTGAAAACAACAAAAAGTTCCCCACTTGTGGGTAAAGTGAGCATGGGTGTAGTGATAAGCCTCCTTTTCAACTCCTTGAAGCATTCTTCGCATTCATCACTACAAGAAAACTTTACTCCCTTTTGAGTTAGCTTGGTAAGAGGGTTGGACAATCGTGATAAATTTCTCACAAATCGTTGATAATATCCAGCTAACCCTGAGAAGCTACAAATATCCATTACCGATGTTGGCCTTGGCCATCCCTCAATTGAATCTATTTTGGAGGGGTCCACAGATATCCCAATGCTTGTGATGATATGGCCCAAGAATGAGACCTCCTACAACCAGAAATCACACTTTCTGTACTTTTCATATAGCTTCTCCTTGCGCAAAGTCTCTAAAACAGTTTTTAAATTCTCCTCATGATCCTCCTCAGTTTTGGAGTATATTAGAATATCATCTATAAAGACTACCACAAATTTGTCAAGGTAATCTCTAAAGACTTTATTCATCAAGTCCATGAATATTTTTGGAGCATTGGTGAGTCCGAAAGGCATTACTATGAATTCATAGTGCCCGTATCTTGTACGAAAAGCAGTCTTGAGGACATATTCCTTCTTCACCCTTACTTGATAATATCATGATCGAAAGTCCACCTTGGAGAAGTATTGTGCTCCATGCAGCTGATCGAACAAGTCATAAATTTGTGGGAGAGGATACTTGTTCTTTATCGTGATTTTGTTAAGTTCACGATAATCGATGCAAAGACGCATTGACCCATCCTTCTTCTTGACGAAGAGGACTGGTGCACCCCATGGTGAAGCACTTGGGCGTATAAACCCTTTATCCAGATTCTCCTATAGTTCTTTATTTAGCTCCTCAAGCTCAACAACAGCCATTCTATATGGAGTCTTGGATATTGGTAATTCCCCGGGTATAAGTTCAATTGATAACTCAACATCTCTTCTAGGAGGAAGACCTGACAGTTCCTCGGGAAACACTTCAGCGAATTCCCCCGAAATAGGCATTTATTCAAGGATGGTTTCTTCCTTGGACTCAATCATCTGAGCTAGATATGTGTGCTCATATGGCAGTAATATCTACTCTTGAGATGATGGAGCTAAAGTAGATTTATTTTCCTCATTACACTTGTAAAGAATCGGGGGTCGATTCCCCAAATGGAGTGTGATTTCCCACTCCTAAAAATTTATGTTGGCTCTATATAAGGAAATCCAATCCATGCCAATAATTGCATCAAATTAAACTAGAGGGAGTATGACGAGGTTCTTCGGGAAATTCAATCCACATATTATAACAGGGTAGGACTTATATTCATGGGATGAAATGATTGCCCCATTTTCCGTACTCACCGACATCTTCACTTCCATGATATGTGGTGGTGCTGGGATTGTTCTACTAAACATTCATGATATAAAAGAATGCATAGAACCTGAATCAAAAAGTATGTTCGCTATTCTTGAATGAATAACTAGCCTACCTGTCACCACTTCGTTGTCGGGGTTCACTTCGGCAGAAGTGATGGAAAAAGCTCTTCCTTGCTGCCTTGTAGTTTGTTGGTTGTCTCCGAAAACCCTTGGATTAGGGCAATGATTTTCAAAATGACCCAGTTCTTTGCATTTGTAGCATTGAACAACACATTGAGGTTCGAACATAGAATTCTCTCCTCTGTCGTAGCCACGGGTCTTTCTTAACGATAGTTAACAGCTAGGTTCCCTTCTCTTCCACACCTGAAGCATTTTTTCGTCCCCTTAAGGCAATTTCTAGGGTGCTTCTTCCTGCACTTTTGGAAAGTGGAGTGCTGGATCTTCTTAACTTCATTGGATTTATCAATCGGACCACCAGCATTGAATTCCACCTTACTCTTCTTGTCCCCATGATACCCATGTGATTCCATGATCTCCATTTTGATCGTGAGGGCACATCGGACAATTTACTCATAGCTGTCAAAGTCAGTTATCACTAATGCTTTCCGCAAGCAAGGCTTCATCCCACCAAATAAGCGGTGAACCTTGCATTCGGGGGTAACGACAAATCCTAAAGCGTATCGTTCAAGCCTTGTGAAGTTTTCCTCGTACGCTCCAACAGATTCTTCATCTTTTTGCTTGATGGAAAGGAAGTCCCTTTCTATCTTAAGATGGAGGGTGTGCAGAAAATATTTATCGAAAAACATCTTCCAGAAATCCTTCCATTCCAATGACTTGATCTCCTCCTCAAGCTTCATATTTTTTATCAACGTCAACCATTGATCAGCTTCTCCCTCCATACGATAAGCTGCCAGGAGAACCTTCTCTTGTTCAGAACATTGGAGGATGGAGAATATCTTTTTAGTGGAGTTGATCCATTGTTCAGCAATCATGGGATCGGATGATCCACTAAAAGTATGAGTCCTTTGCCTCATGAATCTCTCGATAGCGACTTGTTCTTTCTTATGGAGGTTTGGAAGTTACTCTTGAACCATGTTACTATTCAAAACTTGAGTTAGCTGAGAGATAAGTGTGACAAAGTTCGCGATTCCCGCTCCCATTGGATTGGGCATCTCATTCGTACAGTCATCACATTGATCTTCACAACGGTTGTTAGCCTGAGTCCTCCTATTACCAGCCATTGGCTGGAATAAAAGGAAATTTAGGGGTAACACATAAAGGGTAATCCAAAGAAAAAAGTTGATGACTTATAAATAAACTTTTATTTCCTTAACTCATGAGTCTATATGCTTCAATCTAGGCTTTTCATGATCTACTTTCTATCATATATTAGTAGGGGCATTTTTTTTAATTACCTTAATAAGGGTTCGTAATAAGATTTTGAATTTATGAAAACATATCCCCTGGGAGGGTCATATCCAAGAGTGCATCAAGGCCTGTTTTCGTGCACCATTCCTCATTCGATTCTAGCTCAAAGTGGTGTTTTCGGGTTTTACCACTAGGATACATATGTGCCAGAGCTTCCTCTAACTAATCGTATCCAGACATGGATGTATTTTTTTGATAAACCACTTACTCAGTACTCACCAAAACTTAGGTATATTTTTATTATACTTAGTCTTGTATCTAAGGCTTTACTAGGGTTTCCTAATCCCAAAAATAACTAAACCATCCCTCTGATACCAACTATGACAACCATGCTTTTATTACAAACTTAAAAATGATTTATTACATAAAACTTCACTTGATACGGCAAGAATATCGAGAGTTTTAGTGTCTTTGGAGGTTTTTATCATTACATAAAAACTTGAAACATGAAATACAACATCTTTATTGAAAACTTCCTTTACATGACCACTACACTCCCTCATACTTAGCATTGCATGGGATAACCTGAGTACATGCATAAGAAAAGGGTGAGCTATAAAGCCCAGTAAGGGAGTACACATGGAATAACATGAAGAGTAAAATACATGTTAGACAATAGGTATATCAATAGAGAATAAAAGAAACATGAACATAATGGCATGATGAAGCATGATAATCATAACATGGAAATGTGGAAACAACACTTAACATGGAATTAGCATGAGCCAAGGCTCATTGCACATGGAGCATGAGTAAATCCTCATTGCACATAAAGCATGAGTAAACCATCATTTCACTTGAATTAGCATGAATCAACACTCATTGCACCTGACTTATCATGATACGATACTTTACCCGTTGCATTGGAGCGCTATAAGGGTGCACCCTTCTTAAACATTTCATTTCATGCATAAGTGTGCCACATGGATCATAAAACATGGATTCATAAAACATAATAATTTATTCCACGATGAAGGAATGTGGAATTCATACATGAAACTTTGTAATAAATAAGTAAATGTGCATAAAGGTGAATACACATGATGGAGAAATGGGAATGGTATCCACTACACAATGGCATTGGCTTATAAAATCAGTGCGATTTCGGCAGCGTAACGGCGTGTCATAATAATTCATAAAAAAATGGTTGATGAGAGATAAAGGGGTTCCTCATCATATTTACATGTAATGGACAGTAAGGAGGTCATATAGATACATGTCCCAACAATTGTAATGGAATTTAGATTCATGATACAAAAGTATTTCTTGTATGTAAAAGAGGAGAGAGAAGTTCCTTTCAGAATTTCTGCATAGAAACGGGTGTACATGGGAGGCATTTAATGAGAGAGAAAGGGTCTCCCATAGTTAAAACATAAAGAGGACAGTATGAGTGAGGTTAAAAACCACACCCCAGCATTTATAATTGAAATTAAAAGGTCCAAACAACTTAAAGAAAATTGGACAAAAATGAGAAAGGAAGAAAAACCCTTACTTGGAAGTTTGCTTCCAAAGGCTAGATAGAGGCTTGTGAGAGGCTTCTTTGGAGCTTGGGGCACCTTGGGAGGATTATAGAGAGAGTAGGTCAGAGGTTGGACGAACTCCAAAGGCTTTGAGTGAGGAGGTAGTGGGAGCTTGGGGGGGTTTATATAAGAAAGGTGAGGGAATTCTTTATTATTTAGGTTTGGGTCCCCTTACATTAAATTAATCCAAACCACAAACCATCCCATAGTTTTTGACCATGGTTTTTGGAAAAGGGAAGAGGAAAACAATATTTTATAAGGCCAAAGTCCGAACTTCTTAAAATATTAGGGTTGCTTATGTGGAGATGAGTCACACTCCCATGGAAATTAATTTAAAAAGGCAAGGTGTGGATTAAGTCTTGATGGGTCCATTAATACTTTGAAAAGTAAGTCAAACAAACCCAAAATTAAATTATTTTAATTTTAAAACATATATTGTCCGAACATAAATATTATAGTATTTTATTACATCACTATTGGGTTATTATAATGTCATAAAACACAATATATATTTAAACTGTACTTAATTTTTACCCAAAAATTTGACTGTCTCGGAAAATTATGAAAAAATCACCGATGGGTAATTTCGACATCCTGATTCCATAAATAACATTTTTTTTATATAAATAATTTTCCAAATATTTTAATTTTCTCTTTTAAAATAAAAACTGGCATTTATCGGAAATTCAAGGGTTTTGACAGAAATGGCTTTCAAACCTTAATAAAAATTATAACTGCATTCATAAAATTATAAGATCATTTATATTTAATAAATATTAATTTAATAATAATATTATTATTTTATTAAAATATTATTTAATTCAAAAATACCTTAATTTAATAAAATAGATTTCTTAATTAAATAATAACTAAAAACGCCATTTGTCCTTTAAAAACTATTTACAATGTATCAAAAATGACCAGAAGTTATATTCATTATTATATACAAAAATAATGTACATGAACATAGTACTACTTATTTGTTACATAACCCCTTAAAACAGCCGCATAAGTCCTAAGGGTAAGGTGTACGATGGTGATAGACTCTTGGGGTGGCTCGGATAACATCGCTCGAGTGGTAATTTCAATCAACTTCCACTTTTCCCGTAGACAGTCACGTTTGAGCTTGACATGATGAATCTCAGCTTGGGCTTGGTCAAGAGTGAAGCCCAAGGATGCCACCTCACTTCCGATCTCTGATAAATGGGCTTCGTATGAGGCAATTCTACTAGATGAGGCCATCGCTTCCTTTATCTGAGTAAATTGGATTTGTTAAAGTCTTATATTTATACTAATCATGTGATCACTATTCAACGGCTATATTAGAAACGGTCAAAATTATTAACATAAAACCAAAGAATTTGACATTTTATATAAACATAAAGAGACATTTAATTAGATCAAGAGGGATTTCCATTAGTGAAACTTTGGGTCATTACATAGATCTGTAATTGTCATGAGGCATAGGCTATGCCAATATCATTTTGCATGAGTACAAAACCTAAGACTTTCATTAAAGTAGCATAGTATATAACAAAAAATTCTCCACTTTTTGGTACTAGGAGTACAGGTGTAGTGATCAGCCTTCTCTTTAGATCCTTGAAGCTTCCCTCACATTCTTCCATCCAAACATACTTTACCCCTTTCCTTGTTAAATTATTTAGCAGGATTGACAATTATGATAAGTTTCTCAAAAAATGTCGGCAGTACCTGGATAATCCAAGAAAAATACCGATTTCTATGACACTATAGGGCCAGGGCCTTTCCTCAATCACCTTTGTTTTTGAAGGATCCACAAAAATTCCCTCACTTGTGATCACATGTCCTAAGAACATGAATTGCTTCATCCAAAAGTCACACTTGCTGAACATGGCATACAAATTCTCATTTCTCAATGTCGCCAACACAAGTCTTAAATAGTCTTCATGTTCCTCCTTTCTCCTGGAGTATATGATAATATAATCAGTAAACACTACCACAAATTTTTTAAGGTAATGTCAAAAGACTCTATTGATAAAATCCATGAAGATTGCAGGGGAATTAGTAAGTCTGAAAGGCATGACCAAAAACTCATAGTGCCCATACCTTGTATGGAAGGCAGTCTTCTGAATATCTTCCTTCTTCACCTTTAGTTGAAGATATCTAGAACGAAGATCCACCTTTGAGAAGTATTTATCTCCTCTTAACTGATCAAGAAAAATTCAATCCTTGGAAGAGGATAATTATTCTTTATGGTGATCTTGTTGAGTTCCAGATAATCGATACCCAACCACATTGTTCCATCCTTCTTCATTACAAAGAGAATTGGTTCACCCCAAGGTGATGTGCTAGGTCGTATGAACCCTTTTTCCAGATGCTCTTACAGATGCTTTTTTAACTCCTCCAGTTCGATAGGATCCATCCTATAGGGATAATTTGAGAAAGGAGTAGCTCTGGGTATGAGTTAAATTGATAACTCTACCTCACGATCTGGGGAATTCTGGGTAACTCTTTAAGAAATAAATTATTGTATTCCCTCACGATGGGCATTTTCGCAAGGTTGTAACTTCCCTTTGACCAAACTATTTTGGAGAGATATGATTCCTCACAGGGAATCAACACCCATGCCATTGAAGGATTTCTCAAAGGAGATTCATGATTTCCTTGCATTTAGGAGAATGGGATGGTTCGGAATATGAAAATATATTTCCTTTTCCTACAGTGGATATGTGCACTATATAACGAGAGCCAATACATTCCCATTATAGTATCTAATTCCACCAAGGGAAGTATTAAAATATTCACTGGAATAATATTCCCACATACGCCAACAAGAGAAGAGTAGAACAATTGGGTTACAATGATTGCACCACTTTGTGTTTTTACAGATATCTCTACTTCAAGGTTTTGGGGCTTTGAGTCTATAGTTATGGAAAAAAAGAAATACATAAAGGAATGCGTAGAACCAGAATCAAATAAGACATTTTCCATTATTGAGTGAATAGGAGTGTACCTTTTACGACATCATTGTCTTGCTCCACTTTCGCGGTAGTGATGGCATAATCCTTCCCTTGTTCCTTTGGCTTTGGTGGCTGTTGATGCTGATTACCCTTAAGATCTCTAGGTTTAGTGCACTAATTGGCATAGTGACCTAGCTACCTATAGTTGTATCATTGAAGCATGGGTGGTTCTCTCCTTTCTTCGACTACATTATCCTTCCTTTTCATGTCTTTTCGACACTCTTGAGCATGGTTTCCTTCTTTCCCACACATGAATCACTTCCCCATCCCTTTGAGGTAGTTCCCATGGTGCAACTTCCCACATTTTTGGAATGGGGGTCATTGAGTTTTCTTCCCACCTTTGTCATTAGATCCTCTGGCTTGAAACTACATCTTTCGATTCTTATCACTATAGTTGTGGGACCATTCTCCAAACTCCATCTCCACTTTGAGAGCACACAAAAAAACTTCTTCATAACTCCCAAAGCCTATAATTTCAAGAGCGTTTTGAAGGTGTGGTTTTAATACACTAATGAATATATCAATTTTTCTATCATTGTTGATAACAAACCCCGAAGCATTCCATGGAAGCCTGGTGGAATTATCTTCATAGGTTGTGACAGATTATTATTCTTTTTTATTGAGCTATATGAATTCACTCTCCATCTTTGTATGAAGAGTTCGTGGGAAATATTTATTAAGAAACATGAACTTAATGTATTCCCATTTCATTTATTCAATTTTCTCCCTCGGTTTTTTGTTCTTAATAAAATCCCACCATTGATCAGCCTCTCCATCTAAAAGATAAACGGCTAGATTCACCTTCTCCGTCTCAAAATAGTGAAGCAGAAAAAATATCTTCTCCATGGAGTTGACCCACTGATCCGAAACTAGTGGATCGGAAGATCCACTAAACGTTGGTGGTTGTTGCCTCATAAAACATTTGATAGAAATTTTCTCCATATTTGGTGAATGAGGATGTTCCCCATTATTATGGTTATTGTTCATAACCTAAGATAGTTGTGTAAGCATCACCATTATGTTCTGAACTTCACCTCCCAAATCATTGGGTATGTCATTCATGAAATCATCACATTGGCCCTCGCATGAGTTATTGGGATGGTTTCTCTTAGTTCTCACCATTTTCTAAAATAGATAAGCTTAGAACAAAAAATAAGTCAACATGTCATGAATAACTTATTCATTTAAACAATTTAAACTAAAATAATAACATATGGGATACCTATGTAAAGATTCCTGTGTGTATATTTGTACTTAGTCTCATACTAGAGGTTTTCTCTAGGGTTCACTAATCCAAATTACCAAATTAACTAAAACTTTCCTATGATACCAACTATAGCAACCCAGCCATTTCTTCCATTACATTTGCATCATTTTAAAGATAAATAACATAATAGTATTACACATAGAGTATCCAAATGTTTTGTTTCTTGGAAAAACTAGGACCATACATAACAATTACAACATCAAGAATAAAAATTTATTCGATTTGTTCTTCTCTAGATTCTTACTGTCATTTGACCTCTCCTTAGTACATGTAGCCACCTAAGGATATACATCAAAAGGGGTGATATAGAATCCAAGTGATTTGACAGATAAGAACAATATAGCATGGGGTGAGCATAATCATAACATAGTAAAAGAATCATGAACATGAAGGAATCATTAATAAAAGACTTGAAATGTGGAAATGAATACTAAAATGAAACATCATGTCTTAGTGGTTAAATAAAACACATACTTGTGAACAAATCTAGCATCTTTTTTACACATCATTTCACATTTAAACACGATATTCATCACTTTACCTAATGCATTGGAGCACTGTATAATTTTGGGTGCACCTGTTACATCATAACATTATCATTTATCATGCATTCCATAATGAAAATATAACCAAAATTAACATAACTAACCCATGAAAAGGAATTGGTTTCATCTCATAAGAACACATTAATAAACATTGGGTTCCCAAAAGAAATAGGTAATAACATACATATTACAAGAACCGTTAATCTTGAATGAGAAGTAAAAGGTGTGTTCTTTAAAGAAGAGTTCTTTTGGAAAAAATTTGGTTTTACATAAATACTAGTGGAAAACATTTATATCTCAGAAATGTAAATGAAATTGTTAACAAAAAAATTTAAGGAGTAACCATATCAAAAATGAGGGAAAGGGGGAGAACCTGAAGGATGAAAGTTCAGTTCGAGAATTTCCCCTTACCTTATATCTGAACGCTTCCTTCGCTTTAATGTCCTATATAATGACATTATATTCATTAATTAGAAATTAAAGGACCATTTATACATGAATAAGGGTCATTTTAGTTTAATTATGTTATTATTATGGGCCTTTTGATAAGTTATAGATTTTAAAAACATTGTTTGGGAATGTTTATTTTTATTTTTTTCTTGAGAGTTACACGTGTATTCATGAATTGAAGTTCGTGTAGAACATGGATAAATAACAAGAACATATATTAAATGTTACTAATTATATTGAATAAGTTAAAACTATCTTATAATGAATTATATTGTATATCATGTGGATGAATCAATAGATAAAAATTAAATGATGATTATTTGAGTGAATTTGGGCGGTTTTCGACCACAACGAACTTGTTTTGATTAATAATTTAGTAATATGTACATAAGTTAGTTCCAGAACATTAAATAGGACTTAATACATATAAAATATTATGTTTCAAAAATAAAAATGGTTTCATGACCAGATATTAAGGTATAAATGAAAGAAAAACATGTCATTCTTGAAGGTGATAGATTAACACCTCATGAGCAATGTTTTCTTTTATACAATAAAAGGATTAGGAGAAGGGGGTTGGATAGTATAATATGTCACGACCCGTCCCAGTGGGGCCCGCGCCATGACTCCCCAAGCCCGCCTCCAATAGGCCAGGGGCTGGTGACTAGCACCGAGTAGGCATGTCACTAACATGGGAGGCATTGCCTAAGTACCTGTACACACACACATCTCCAAGCCCACAAATTCTGAAATGTAAAACACTAAGGAAAAAAATGCATGCATAAAACTAAACCCAACCAATAGAGTACAACGAAAGGTAGAGTACTGTAAAAGTAAACTAGGCCAGAATACAAGCCCACCAAAAACAAGAGTCTGAAAAAAACTTCAAAGTCCAACCTGTAAGTACAAATGTACTGGGACTACTGCTCGTAGCCGTAGGAACGCCTCAGCCTGTAGGAAACTCAGAAAGATCGGTCCTATCCTAGTCTTCACTGGAATCTGTCAAAAGGATGCTTGTCTGCACAAGACACCAGACGTGCGGGCAAAGCCCGTGCAGGGGTGAGTATAACAATACTCAGTAGAGGACCCCGAAAACCACAAAGCAGTACACAAAGTAAAGGTACAGTCATCTATGCATAATATATGTTTACAGAACATATAAAACAAACCAGATATACTCAAAACCCAGGGCCGTGTTCTAGAGACAAATCACATAACCGCATACCCCCACAAGGGATTCTGTTTGAAGATTCCGTGATGTGCTCATTCCGGGAGAACACACTCCATGATTCTTATAGTTCTGATGACGTCCGTCTGAGAAGTGATTTTCATTGGGAACCATCACGAGATATAGCTACACTCATTATGGGAGACACACTTCTGAGTGGAAGGGTTACGATAGATAGAAGCACTCATTACGGGAGACATACTTCTGAGTGGGAAAGATCTTGATACACAGATGAGGATCACTGCCAGGGCCAGGGCGGATACCACGACTCATCTGGAATTCACGTTCTAGGTAGAGGATCAACACCCGGTAATGTTGGTCATGTCGATGCCTGACTCTACCTAGGGTCTGGAATGGATAGAGGATCTCGTTCCAGGCCTCTCGGATGGATGTCTGACTCTAGCACAGAAAAGTCCTGCTGAAGGGATCATAATTCGGCGTGAGGGAAAGATGCATGACCTTCAGAGGAATAAGAATAAGGGGAACTAACCCAAATGAAAGATGTTCAAGGCATGATGAACAAAAGGACCAAGCCGTTCTCCAAAAAGTACACGGCGTGTAGAAATGATACACGTCGTGTTGTCCGACCCTGGGTACTGCCCGTGTACAATGGCTCGTGTCGCGAGGCTGGTCATGTAGAAAACTTTATACACGGCATGTAGTACAGAGTACACGTCATTTCTAGGTCACTGGGGCTGGCTCCGTGTACTCTGGCCATGTGCTCATACACGGTCACCAACCCATGTAATCCAACCCGTGCAATCTGCACACGGGGTGACCTGCGCTGGTGACCTCGCCTGGCTGGGTGACAGAGTACACGGTCGTGTACTCCATCCCATGTCCGTGTATCCCTAGGATACACGCTGATCTCCACGTAGCCACCACTGCCGAGCTATACACACCGTGCTGCCTGAAGTCGTGTAGAGCATCTCGTATCGGTGTACCACCCGAAGTACACGCCGAGCTTCAGGGATGTTCCAACACGCCGTGTGACCGAGTTCACACACCGTGTGATCCTTTTCTGACCCCGGAACCCTAGCCGCCACCATCAGAACTACACGGCGTGTTCTTCAGAAGTACACGTCGTGTATTCTGGAAATTTCCAGAAACGCAGACCTCCGCCGCCGCGCCTCCCATGGTGCTCCGATCATTGATCCGGCCATCCGATCGCCATGAAAACTTTAGGTTTTGGTCGCCCCAACACCACAAAGCTATTTCGGTCATTTTCGGACCTCTGATCGTCTCTGAAAACATGATTGATATTCTCATGCGAATACTGCTTGAATAAAGCCATTTCCGATCTGGTCCGGTTTTTCTTCTTCCATTATCGCCGCACCTCCACAAGGACGTTATGATGTCGAACCTTATATTTGGGATCATTGCATCGTAGAATTTATGTGAAATGATCCGTTGTTTGTCGCCCCGCGAAGAACGCGAAGAACACTTGGGGAAAAAGGAGGAAGAAATAAAAAATAAACAAATTGAGGAACAAACCTCCGTCGTCGTTCGTCACGGCGTTGATCGGCTCCCGTTAATAGGTTTAAATGGAGCAGAGATCAACATGAATAAAAATCATGGATTAATTCCCCAAAATCATCCCAAAGACAACCCTCCTGCAAGAACTTACGAATCCGCGGATCAACTTGTTCGTGGTTGATCCACGTTCGTCGTTTAAATTCAAATAAAGGGAAAATAAAATCAAAACAACAACACTTACCTTTTCAAAGGATCGATCATTGTCAAAGCCACCGTTCTGTTGTTGTCGTCGTGATCCTTCAACTCCAGTGTAATGATCCTTGGTTTCAATCCGTTGTCGTTCGTCGTCGAGAATTGCTCCAACGCCTCGCGGATTCGGCAGAGGTTCTTCTCAAGCATTTCCAATGATCAACAATTGGTTAACCCGTTAAAAAGGGAAACAAGTTGACATTTAATTATGCGAAAGCATTAATGACATTGACTTTCCATTTTGATGTCATTATTACGCATCATTAATTTAGGAAACAGCTGCACCGTCGCCACACTGCAGCGGATGATTCCTTAAATGAAATAAAATAAACTGGTTAATTTTATTTTATTTTATTTTACTTAAAACGTCCGAAAATTAACTTTTTCCCTCGACCTGAGCCGGTCGGGGTTAACCTCATTCTTAGGTAAAGTCTTAATCCCGGACGCAATGGTGCGCTCAGATTTTTGATCTGGGCATCCATTTAGAAACTTCCACAACCGCGCACAAGTGCCGACTCACATAACTAAAAAAAGTTCAAACCACCATTCCGGGCTCACTGGACCTCAAAATGATGTTCCTTCTTCGCGCCCGATCTCAAAATAGTTCCATATAATATTTAAAAATAATAAATGGAAAATCTGAGACATTACATTCTCCCCTCCTTGGGGATTTATGTCCTCGAAAAGCTAAAACAAAGGCTACTCAAAAAGATGAGGGTACTGGGCACGGATCTGAGCCTCCCGCTCCCATGTGCTCTCCTAAAGATTCCCGTGCTACCACCGGATGCGCACTAAGGGAATCGATTGCCCACAAAGGATCCTCTTCTGCCGATCCTCGATCTCCACTGGGTACTCAGCAAAGGTCACTCCATCCTCGATGTAGATCTCGCCCCAGTCGATGATGTGCGATTGGTCATGCACATACCTCCTCATTTGCGACACGTGGAAGACATCATGTACCCGATGCAACTATGGCGGTAGAGCTAGGCGGTATGCCACCTCTCCAACTCTGACCAGAATCTAGAAAGGTCTGATGAACCTTGGGGATAGCTTGCCACCTCGGGCAAATATCCACAACCCACGTCGAGGTGAGACCCGAAAAAAACATAGTCTCCCTCCTCGAACTTCAGAGGCCTCCATCATCTGTCAGCACAAGACTTCTGATGGCTCTTTGTAGTCTTCATCCACTCCCAGATGATTTGCACCTTCTATGTGGTAGCCCGCACTAACTCCGGACCCATGAGTGCTGAGTCTCCGGGGTCGGTCCAGCAAAGCGGTGACCGGCAGGGTCTCCCATAAAAGGCCTCGAACGGTGCCATACCAATGGTGGAGTGGTAGCTGTTGTTGTACGCAAACTCCACCAGTGGTAGATGGTCCTCCCAGCTGCGACCAAAGTCCAAGATATAGGCCCGCAACATATCCTCTAGAACCTGAATGGTCCACTCTTTCTGACCATCTTTCTGGGGATGAAACGCTATTCTCAAGCGTAGATGAGTCCCAAAAGCCTCCTGCAATCCCTTCCACAACCGGGATGTGAAGCGGGCGTCTCGTTCTGAGACTATAGTCTAGGGGACTCCATGAAGCCGAACTATATATTGTACGTAGAGGCGTCCCATGCTCTCTATGGAACTCTGCTCCCTGATAGCTAGGAAGTGGTCCGACATGGTGAGTCGGTCAATGATTACCCAGATGGAATCGTGCCCCTTGGACGTCCATGGTAATCCTGTCACGAAGTCCATTGATATTCCATCCCACTTCCACTCTATAACATCCAAGGGGTGAGATAACCATGCTGGAACCTGGTGCTCGGCCTTTACCTGTTGGAATGTGAGGCATCGAGAAAAGAACTCTGCTACTGCCTTCTTCATGCCTGACCACCAGAACTGTCGTCGGATATCCTGGTACATCTTTTCCACTCCAGGATGTACCGCCAAAGGGGATGTATGAAACTCCCTCAGGACCTCCTCCTGGAACACCACTGGTACAATATTGCATCCTCTGAAAAGAAGTACGTTCTCCCCACCTTGCCAATATCCATCAGAAGCATTTCCTATGGTTAACTAAGCACATAAATCCACACAGTCAGCATCCACAAGTTGTTCCTCCCTAACTCATTGTAAGATTGGAGTGGTGACAACCATCGACTGTAGGTAAGCTGTGTCCTCACCATTCATGAAGGATAACTGCAACACAGCTAATTGTTGTGTCGCCTCACTCAACAGTTGTGAGCTCTACCTTCTGCTAAGAGCATACGCCACCTTGTTCCCCTTCCCAGGAGTATAGATGATCTTGAAATCATAGTCCTGGAGGAAATCTAGCCAACGCCTCTGCCTTAGATTCATATCCTTCTGTGAGAATATGTACTTGAGGCTCTTGTGGTCAGAGTAGAAAATGAACCGCTCGCCAATAAGGTAGTTTCGCCACATCTTCAGTGCGAAGACTACCGCTGCTAACTCGAGATCATGGGTCACATAGTTCTGCTCATGCGGCCTAAGCTGGAGTGAACCATAAGCAATCACCACATTCCGCTGCATCAGGACACATCTGAGACCAGTCCCTGATGCGTCGCAGAAAACTATGTACTCGACACCCTCCTCCGGCAATCTCAAGACTGGGGCGCTCGTCAAACTCTGTCTAAGCTGCTCAAAATCCTACTGGCACTTTTCTATCCACACAAAGGGTTTCCCCTTCCTGGTCAAGGCCATCATCGGTGCTGATATCTAGGAGAAATCAGGGATGAATCTTTGGTAATATCATGCCAACCCAAGGAAGATTCGCACCTCTGTCATGCTCCGAGGTGGCTCCCATGCTAACACAGCCTCCACCTTGGCTAGGTCCACAGCTACTCCATATGATGAGATGAAATGTCCCAGAAAGTGGACCTCCTGAATCCAGAACTACCACTTTGAGATCTTTCCATAAATCTGGTGCTCTCGGAGTACGTCCAGAACCATCCACAGGTGTCTCGCGTGCTCCTCCTCTGACGCCGAGTACACAAGGATGTCGTCGATGAAGACCACTACGAACCTATCCAAGTACGGTGGGATGATCTGGTTCATCAACCCCATGAAAACTACGGGGGCGTTCCTCACGCCAAAGGGCATCCACAAGTACTCATAGTGACCGTAGCGACATCTGAAAGTTGTCTTCGGTGTATCCTCATCCCGCACTTGTAGCTAGTGATAGCCTGATCGAAGATCAACCTTCGAGAACCAATGAGCCCCTCTTATCTGATCGAAGAGGTCATCAATTCTTGGAAGTGGATACTTTTTCTTCACCATAAACTGGTTCAGGCACCGGTAATCCACGCACAACCTCAGACTCCTGTCTGCCTTCTTGGAAAACAAGATCAGGAACGCCCAGGGTGAAACCCTGGGTCTCACGAAACCCTTGCTCTGCAAATCCTCCAACAACACCCTCAGCTCGCGAAGCTCCGTGGGAGCCATCCGATAATCCTATAAGGAAATCTGTGTCATCCCGGGGTGTAAGTCGATGCAGAAGTCAATTTCCCGGCAGGGAGGTAACCCTGGAACATCTTCCGGAAATACTTCCTCATACTCCGCCACCACCGCTGGGAATTGAGAGCTCACAACATCTACTGCTCCGAGGGTAAGGATAGCCAACTCATGAGTGATCGGCTTCCCCCTACTATGCATGAGCCCACTTTGTGCTGACTGGGTTTCCTTTTCTCCGATAAAGGAAAACCTTGTTCCATCACGGCGGACACACCGCACTCTTCGCCTAAAACAGTCAATCTAGGCATGGACCGAAGATAACCAATCCATACCGAGAATGACTTCGTAATGCCTCAACACTACCACCAAGAGGTTCTAACTGAAACTCATGCCTCCAAGGGTAAGATCACACTTTCTGCAAAGGTGTGTGATCGTCGAGTCTCCTCCCGTAGGTGTCTCCAAGCGTAAGGATCGAGTCAATGGTTCTACAAGAATCTCAAGGTTTTGTACAAGACATGTGGCTATATGGGAATGACTGGAACCTGTTTCTATGAGTATGGCAGCTAAGGTAGAAAAGACACAGATCGTACCTCGAATCATCCCTGGATCCCCTGGGTCGTATGTCTCGACCACATGCAGTTGTCCCCGTCCGTGTCCCCCATCTCTCTAAGCCTGGTGCGGACCTCCTGGGGGTGGTGGTAGAAGTAAGTCGAAGCGTATTCCACCACCTGCAGCTCTCCCTGCTCCTCTTCCACACCCACCGCCTGGCGGATCTGCCTGCTCCGTTCTCTACCTCTGTCTCGGTGGTCCATCCACCACTTCCCTGTCAGCAGCCCGACGTGTCGGGCAATCTCTAGCGAGATGCCCCCTACCGTCGCATGTGTAGCATCGCTTCTCCCTAGGCTGACTGGATACAGCCTGAGAGCCTTGGACTGTCGATCCCCTATCCTGGGTCCTCCTATGACGTCTCCCACATCCAAATCCCTACGTATGACGTCGGCTCCATGCTGCCAGTGTCTCCGCACCTATCTGCCTGTAGCTGACTGCTGGCGGCTGTCTCTGCTCCTCTAAGAATCTCTCGATCACCAAGGCCCGCTCGAGCACTCCATCATAGGTCAATATGCATAGAGGCACGACACTATCTCGGATGTCTCACCGTAGACCTCGCTCAAAGGTCTGAGCCCTGAAGTACTAATCACGGACCATATCCATCGAGTACCCGGCGAGGTTGGTGAACCTCGATGAATAGTCTGCCAATGTCATACTGCCCTGCTGGAGCTGAAGAATCTCATGGATACACACAGCTCTCAGCGTAACCGGAGAGAACTCCTCCCTGAAGAGTCACTCAAACTCCATCCATGAAAGAGTCTCCTCATCGTGAGTCTGTGTGGTCAAACTCCACCATCATTCGGGTGAACCCTGAAGAAGGCTTGCTCCTAGGATCACCATCTGGTCTGCTGGTGCCCTCACTAGACGGAAAACTCTGGTCACTGCCTCAAGCCAGTCCTCAGCCGCTTGAGAGTCGGGCTCGCCTCGGAACCTAGGGGGCCTCTATCTCTGAAACTCATGGAGTGTGCTAAGCCTGAACTCCTTTCCATTCGGTACTGCAAGTACTACTGGCTGCTCCACCGGTGGTGGTATAGCAGGTGCACCACCTGGTGGCAATTCTTTGGGAACTGGTCCATGTATCGAAGCCTCGTCACTGAGGGGGTCATCCTCAGGATCGTGCTGCTGAATCCTAGTGGGTATGCGTCGTGGAGGCATCCTGTAAAGAAACAAGATGTGTCACGGTCAATGAGTATATCTGGATAGCTGACACCAAGGATATGGAAGACACAACCCATTCCTATATGATGCACGTACATTTTATTTCCCCACAACCAGGGTTTTCATGAACCGGGTCGAAAAGCAGGTTATCAGAGTCCTGGTGTATGGATACGTTGGCCGCTGCACCAACACTGGAGTCTCTGTCCTGAAATCTAAACCTGAAACACTCAACATTATTGTCCCAACCAAACTCACAGACTCTTGGTCCTAAGGTAGAACCGACCAGCTCTGATACCACTCTGTCACGACCCATCCCAGTGGGGCCCGCACCGTGACTCCCCAAGCCCACCTCCAATAGGCCAGGGGCTGGTGACTAGCACCGAGTAGGCATGTCACTAACATGGGAGGCATTGCCTAAGTACCTGTACACACACACACATCTCGAAGCCCACAAATGTTGAAATGTAAAACACTAAGGAAAAAAATTCATGCATACAACTAAACCCAACCAATAGAGTACGATGAAAGGTAGAGTACTATAAAATTAAACTGGGCCAGAATACAATCCCACCAAAAAACAAGAGTCTGAAAAAAAAAACTGGAAAGTCCAACCTATAAGCACAAAGGTACTGGGACTGCTTCTTGTAGCCGTAGGAACACCTCGGCCTGTAGGAAACTCAGAAAGCTCAGTCATGTACTGGTCCGCCCTGGACTCTATCAAAAGTCTGCTCGTCTGCACAAGACACCAGACGTGCGGGCAAAGCCCGTGCTGGGGTGAGTATAAAAATACTCAGTAGAGGACCCCAAAAACCACAAAGCAGTACACAAAGTAATGGTACAGTCAGTTATGCATAATATATGTTTACAGAACATATAAAACAAACCAGATATACTCAAAACCCAGGCTCGTGGTCTAGAGACAAGTCACACAACCACATAACCCCGCAAAGGATTCTGTTTGAAGATTTTGTGATGCACTCGTTCTAGGAGAACACACTCCACAAGTCTTATAGTTTGGTGACGTCCGTCCGAGAATTGATGTTCGTCGGGAACCGTCATGAGATATAAATACACTCATTACGGGAGACACACTCCTGAGTGGAAGAGTTACGATAGATAGAAGCACTCATTATGGGAGACACACTCCTGAGTTGTAAAGATCTCAATACACAGATGAGGATCACTGCCAGGGCCATGGAAGATACTGTGACTCATCCGGAATTCACCTGCTAGGTAGAGGATAAACTCCTGGTAAAGTTGGTCATGTCGATTCCTGACTCTACCTAGGGTCTGGAATGGATAGAGGATCTTGATTCGGGCCTCTCAGATGGATGCCTGACTCTATCACAGGAAAGTCCTACTGAAGGGATCATAATCCGGCATGAGGGAAAGATGTATGACCTTCAGAAGAATAAGAAGAAGGGGCACTAACCCAAATGAAAGATGTTCAAGGAACGGTGAACAAAAGGACCATGTCGTTCTCCAAAAAGTACACGGTGTGTGGAAATGATACAAATCGTGTTGTCCGACCTCGGGTACTGCCCGTGTACAATGACACGTGTCGTGAGGCTGGTCATGTAGAAAACATTATACACGGTGTGTAGTACGGATTACACGTCGTGTCTGAGTCACTGGGGTTAGCTCTGTGTACTCTGGCAATGTGCCCGTACACGGTCACCAATCCGTGTACTCCAACCCGTGCAATCTGCACATGGGGTGACATGCGCTGGTGACCTCACCTGGCTGGGTGAGGGAGTACACGGTTGTGTACTCCATCCCATGTCCGTGTATCCCCAGGATACATGCCGAGCTCCGTGTAGCTGCCTCTGCCGAGCTGTACACACCGTTCCGCATGAAGCCGTGTAGAGCATCCCATGTCCATGTACCACCCGAAGTACACGTCGAGCTTCGGGGAAGGTCCAACACGCCGTGTGACTAGGGTCACACGCCGTTTGATCCTTCTCTTACCTAGAAACCCTATCCGCCACCATCAGAACTACACGGCGTGTTCTTCGGAAGTACACGCCGTGTATTCTGGAAATTTCCAGAAATGCGGACATCCGCCGTCGTG
The DNA here is from genome assembly GCA_963277665.1 of Viscum album. NCBI lineage: Eukaryota > Viridiplantae > Streptophyta > Magnoliopsida > Santalales > Viscaceae > Viscum > Viscum album. The sequence goes on from OY728156.1 coordinate 1,114,403,476, forward strand.
CCTCCTGTGGTGCTCTAATCATTGATCTGGCCATCCGATCGCCACGAAACCTTCATTTTTTGGTCGCCCCAACACTATGAAGCTGTTTCCATCATTTTCGTACCTCCGATCAGCTATGATTGATCTTCCCGCGTGAAGAATTCTCTAGGAACGCCCTTTCCGATCTGGTCCAATTTGTCATCTTCCATCGTCGTCGCACCTCCACAAGGATGTTGCGATGTTGAAACTTAGATTTGGGATCGTTGCATCGCAGAACGGATGCACAACGATCCATTGTTCATCGCCCCGTGAAGACCGCGAAGAACACGCGGGGAAAAAGGAGGAAGAAATCCAAATAAACAAATTGAGGAACGAACCTCTGTCATTGTTCGTCACGGAGTTGATATGCTCCCGTTAATAGGTTTAAATGGAGATGAGATCAACATGAATAAAAAGAATGGATTAATTCCCCAAAATCATCCCAAAGAAAACCCTCCCGCAAGAATGTACAAATATGTGGATCAACTTGTTCGTTGTTGATCCGTGTTTGTTGTTTAAATTCAAATACGTGGAAAAGAAAATCAAAACAACAACCCCTACCTTTTGAAAGGATCGATCGTTGACGAAGGCTCCGTACTGCCGTTGTCGTCGTGATCCTTCAACGTCGACGTAACGATCCTTGGTTTCAGTCTGTTGTCATTCGTCATCAAGAATTGCTCCAACGCCTCGTGGATTCGGCAGAGGTTCTTCTCAAGCATTGCCAACGATCAACAATTGGTTAACCCATTAAAAAGGGAAACAAGTTGACATTTAATTACGCGGAAGAATTAATGATGTTGACTTTCCATTTTGAAGTTATTATGACGCGTAATTAATTTAAGAAATAGTTGCACCGTCACCACGCTACATCAGATGTTTCCTAAAATGAAATAAAATAAACTGGTTAATTTATTTTATTTTATTTTACATAAAACGTCTGAAAATTAACTTTTTCCCTCGACCCGTGCCGGTCGAGGTTAGCCTCATTCTTAGGTAAAGTCGTCGTCCCGGACGCAACCGCATGCTCAAAATTTTGATTCGGGCATCCGTTTGGAAACTACCACAACTGCGCACAAGTGCCGACTCACTTAACTAAAAAAAGTTCAAACCACCATTCCAGGCTCACTGGACCTCAGAATGATGTGCTGTCTTCACGCCCGGTCTCGAAATAATTCCATATAATATTTAAAAATAATAAATGTAGAATCCAATACATTACATAATATCCCATTATTATCATAACATTCCATTATATTTACGATACTCGAGTTACCATACCATCTGGACAAAAAAAGGTGGGGATAGAATGAGAAAATAACTTGAAATTGAAAAGAAATTAAAGGAGAAGAGGGAGTGAAATTACCTCTTGAATCCTCCTCTTGAGATTCTCTTTAAGGGGCCTAGGCTTGGTCTTTTGAGGAGACCAGAATCTCTTGGACATGGGGGAGGGGCTAGGGAAGATGATTGGAATGATTTTATAAAAGGATTGAAGCTTGAGAGGTGTGAGGAAATGAGGGTGTGAAGGGTGGTATGTATAGTGGAGGGGAGAGGGGATTTCTCAATATATAATTCATTAATTTATTATTTCCCTAAAAGACAAGGAATAATGAGTCTTACATGACCAAGAATAGTAATTTTATATTGTTATCCCAAACCAAGTGGTATTACGTCATCAGAACATCATACATGACTCTATAATTAGCTTATTTTTCTTATTTTGTAAATTATGGTATTTCACTATTCATAAAAAATTCAAGTATTTCAAAAAATACCAAAAATTCACCCCTAAAATTTTTCGATGTGTACAATCCAAAAATGATGTCCATTTTGAAAAAATAAATTTCTAAAGATGATTAATTTAATATTTAATTAAAAACACATTTTACTTGAAAAAAGTGTTTTAAAATTTAAAACTAATTTTGTAATGCTTTAAAAAATTACTTGAGGTATTATAAAATTATCTTTAATCTAGAAGGAATTGATTTGTTAATATATGAAAACATTTTATGATAATAAATTTTATTTTGAATTAATTAATTATAATTATTTATTTATGACTTTCAAAAATATCATTACTTTTATTTTGGTCAAATTGTCACTTATAAGATTCCTTAATTTTTTTTAATTATTAATAGGAAAGGTTAATATTATTTTGGACAATTTAATATTCATAAGGTTCATATTACAATTCATAATGGTAGCTTACTATTCATAAGGGTAGGTTACTATTCACCAAAAAATATTTTTGTTTTATTATACTCAATAAATCATCTTGAACACGACTGGCTATGTCGGATTTTCAAAATTAAAAACATAGAAGTGGCAAAACTATGTTTAATGGTCACATAGTATTTAGTATCATATTATTTCATTGTTCTTCCTAATGTGATTATACTATAGGGAATATTTATAATAAGTGAATTTAAATAATAAAACTTTGGGTTGTTACATTTTTCATCGTAAAACTTCATATCCAATGTGTTTTTTTGACTATAACACTAAATCCATTAGTTTCGGTCCTTCAATCGGCTTGGAAAACACATTCATAGGCATTATTTATTTCCACCAAAGAACACGGATTTGGAACTCACCATCATTGTATCTACTGTCGTGTCTACCATCCCACCTCCTTTGAGTCGTCTTGATGCTGTATTTGTGGTTTAAGATTTTTTCCCCGGGAATCAAATGAAAAATGACTGATTGTTCACAAAGGGGTTCAATTTCTGGGAAGAACCATGAAAATTCACAAAGAATGCAAAAATAAAGAGGAGAAAACCGAAAAAATCAAGAGGGATGAACCTATATTTATTTTCATGGTCATCTTGGTTCATCACCCTTATAATGGTAAATAAATCAATGAAATATTCTAGAATCAATTCCTAATAAACCAATAGAATAATATCATCCTGAAAATTCAATCGAACCACAGGATAATCTATTTGTGGATTAGTGACCATTCATTATAGGAATCATGAATGAGAATCAAAATCAAAATAATTCATCCTACCTAGATTTGGATCACCCACTGACAAATAACGGTTTTTGTATTGTTGTTGTTGGCGACATCTGTCAATATCAGTGTGTGTCAATCATCAATTCAAGGTTTCGTTGTCCTTAGTTAGAATGATCCTCCATAGATTTTGTCTCGAATGTTTCCAGAGAATTCTCAGGTTATGAGGAAAACCCATGATCTCTGAAAAAAGGTTTATTAAAGGACAAACCACCTCTATCTGTCAAACACTAAATTAATTATTTTTATTAAATTTGTTTTTCATTTCAAACCCAAAATTACTTTTCCACATACATCCTACGCCGACAAATTTTAGGGCGTGCCTAGAGTAAAGCTTCTATTCTAAACTAAATGGTGCCTTTGGATTTCTGATATGAGGACCCGTTTAGAAGTAATTGAAAAAAATTAGAAAATCGTGCATGCATTCTATTTAATATTTTAGTATTTTTCAAACATTTTTTCAAGGAACATTTGGTTTTTTAATCGCATGTTGTCTCAGAACCTGGTATCAAAATAAATCTATATAATATTTAAAAATAATATGTGTAAAATCCAATTCATTACATTCTCCCACCATTGGGGCTTTATATCCCGAAAAGGCCAAAACAAAGACTACTAAAAAAGATGAGTGTAATGAGAAAAAATCTGAGCCTCACACTCCCATGTGCTCTCTTGGAGGTTCTTATGCTATCATCAGACATGTACCAAGGGAATTGACAACCAAAAAAGGATCATCTCTTGATAACCCTTGATCTCCACTGGGGACTAAACAAAAGTCTCTCCATCCTCGATGTCCAACTCACCCTAGTCGATGACGTGTTATGGGTCATGCACATTTCTCCTCAACAGCGACATGTGGAAGACGTCGTGTACCGAGTCTAACTATGGGGGTAAAACTAAGTAGTATGCCACCTTTCCAACTCTATGAAGTATCTAAAAAGGTCTTATAAACCTTGGATATATCATGTCACGTTTACTATATCCCCATAATCTACGTTGAGGTAAAACACATAGGAACACATGGTCTCCATCCTCTAACTCCAAAGGCCATCATCACATATCAGAAAAACACTCATGAAAAATATAGGTAGTCTTCATCTTCTCCCAGATTATCTGTAAATTTTTGGTAGTAGATCGCACAAACTCTAGGCCCATGAGTGTTGACTCTCTTTTTTTAGTCTATAAAACTAGTGAACTATAGGGTTTCCATACCTAGCCTCAAATTATGCCATACTAATGGTGGGATGGTACCCGTTTTTTACAAATACTACACCATTGGTAGGTGATCCTCCTAACTATGGTTAAAGTCTAACATGCACTATTGCAATAAGTCCTCCAAAACCAAAATGGTCTCCTCTTCCTAGCCATCCGTTTGTGGGAGAAAGATGTTATTGAGTATAACTAGGTCCTAAATGCCTCTTGAAATCCCTTACAAAACTATGATGTTTGAAATCATAACTATACCAAACAATCATCGATGGGAATCCCTAGAGTTGAACTATCTCTTAAACGTAGAGGCCTCAAGCTCTATACTGAACTCTTCTCTCAGATTTCTAGGAAGTGGGCCAACATCGGGAGTCATCCAATGATTACTCAGATGGAATCACATCCCCTTTATGTATATGGTATTACCACCATAAATTCTATAAATATCTCATCCCACTTTCATTATATATCCTCAAAGGGTTGAGCTAAACCCGCTAGAACCTGGTTCTCATCCAACACTTACTGATAAGTAAGACATCGAGAAACAAATATTGCAACTCCATTCTTCATCTCTGTCCACTAAAACTGATAGTAGAGGTCCTAGTGTATCTTTTCCAAACCTAGATGTACCACCAAAGGGTACGTATGAAACTCCCTCAAAAACTCCTCCTAGAACGTTGTTGGTACTGTCATGCGTCCATTGAAAAGAACTATGTTCTCTCCTCCTTTTGAATATCCATCTGGAGCATTCCCAATATACATAAGAGGATGTAGGGTCTCATAGTTGGTAACACCAAGTTGTGACTCCCTAACTCACTATAAGATTGTAGGGGTGACAACCATCAATTGGAGGTAAGATACACCATCTCTATCCACTAATTATAATGTTAATGAGGCCAACTAATCCGATGCCTTATTCTGTAACTGTAAACTATATCTCTTTCTAAGAGAATATTATACCATGTTCCCCTTCATAAGAGTATAGAAAATATCAATATAATAATCTTGCAGGAACCCTAGACATTGCCTCTATCTCAAGTTCAGATCCTTATGATAGAAGATATACTTGAGACTCTTGAGATCGGATTAGATGATAAACCGCTCACCCATCAGGTAGTGTCACCACATATTCAATTCAAAGACTAACACTTCTAAATCAACATCATAGATCATGTATTTCTTCTCATGTGGTCTCAACTGGGTTGAACCATAAGTGATCACCTCTTGACTTGGTATTAGTACACAACCAATCCTTGTTCCTAATTGATCACAGAACACTATGTACTTGACACCCTCCTCCGGAAATCACAAGATTACAGTGCTCATCAAACTATGCCTCAGCTACTAAAAATTCTACTGGCACTTTTATTTCCCCACAAAAGGCTTTCCCTTTCGATTTAATGCTATCATAGGTATTGATATTCTAGAAAAAATAGGAATGAATCTGTGGTAATAGCCTACAAGCCCATGGAAACATTTCACCTCAATCATGCACTTGGGTGACTCCCATGCTAACACTGCCTCGACCTAAGCTGGGTCCACTACCACTCATTGCTCTAAGATAATGTGTCCTATAAATTGGACCACCTAAATATAGAACTGAAACATTGAGTGATTTCTGTAAATACGGTGCTCTCAAATCATGTCCAAAACTATCATTAAGTGTCTCATGTTCTCCTCCTCAAACACCGAGTATACAAGGATACCATCAATAAAGACTACCATGAATTGGTCTAAGTAATCCTAAAGGATTTGGTTCATGAGTCCCATGAATACTAATAGGGAATTAATCACACCAAATGGAATCACCATGTAATCATACTAACAGTAATGAAATATGAAGTTTGTCTTTGGTATATCCTCATCTCGTACTTGCAGCTGGTGATAGCCTAATATGATGTCATCTTTTGAGAACAATTGATCCCCTCTCAACTGATCAAATAGGGAATCAATTCTCTTTTGTGGATACTTTTTGTTCACGATCACTTGGTTCATGCATCGGTAGTCTACATAGAACCACAATATCCCATCTACCATTTTGGAAAACAAAACTGGGGCTTCCAAGGGTGAAACGATTGTTCTCAAGAATACCTTCCTTTATAAGTCCTCTAACTGCACCCTCAGCTCGTGAAGCTCTATATGATCCATCTAATATGCTGGCATAAATATTGGTGTAATCCTAGGGTTTAAATCAATATATAATTATATCTCTTGGTGGGGAGGTAAACCTGGAACATCTTCAATAATGAAGTCTTTGTACTCTTCCACTACTAAAAGAAACTAGAAATTCATAACATCTACTACACTGAGGGTCAAACTATCAAATTGAGGAGTAATCAGTTGCACCCTCCTATGGATGAGTCCATCATGTGTTTCCTAGGTTTCCTTTCCACTAACAAAGTTAAACCTCATTCCATCACTATGGAAACATCGCACCCTTCACCTAAAACATTCAATATGGGAATGGAATATAGATAACCAATCCATTCCAAGAATGGCGATGTAAGGCCTCAATTCCACTACTAATAGGCTCTAACTAAAAGTACCACCTCCAAGGGTCAGGTCATACTATTATAATAATTTTGTGATCGTTGTGTCTTCTCTAGGAGGTGTCTCCAAGTGTAAGGGTCGAGTCATCAATTCAACCAGAATCTATAGGTATCATAAAATATATGTGGTGAGAAATGAAATAATAGAACCTATGTCTATTAGTATGTAAGATAAAGTGTAAAATACATAGATTGTACATCAAATCATTCCTGGAGCCCCTATGTCATAAACCTCAACCAAATGCAGTTGTCCCCACCCTTTTCCTCTAGCTCCCCGAGCCTAGTGTGAACCACCTAGGGATGGGGGTCATTACATGTAAAGACATTGACCACCTCATGCTACTCCCCTTAATCCTCGGCCACATCCAAAGAACTATAAATATGCCTTCTCCTATCATTGTATTTTCCTCATTGGTCCATCCATGGTCTATATTTCAGCAGAATTGCAGATTGGGAAATCTAGAGGAAGATATCCCTCTCTATCGCATGAATATCACCAACTCTGTCTAGATGGACTAGACCAACCCTATGATAACTGAATTGAAAATCATGTGTACTGGGACATCCTCTTGAAACTTATCCCATGTACATTTCCATAAGGCTGGTGTTAGTTCCCTGCTACTGAGGAATCTTCTCTTGTTTTTCTACTGCTAACTACTGCCAGCTGCAACTACTCAGCCACAAAACATTAAACCACCAAATCTCACTCATGAACCCCATAATAAGTGGGAATCCATTGAGGTATAATGATAGCTCAGATGTCTCTACACAAACCTCGCTCAATGGTCCAATCCCTAAAGTACTGATCTTGAACCATATCCATTGAATACCTGGAATGGTTGGTAAATATAAATGAAAAATTAGATACTATCATGTTACCTTGTTGGAGCTGAAGAAGATCCAAGATATACATAGCTCTCATCATAACTGGTAAGAACTCCATTATGAATAGGTGCTTGAAATTTTTCCATGAAAGAGTCACCTAATCATATGTATGGATAGACAAACTCAACCATCATCCTGCGGAACCGTGTAAAAGGATCACTGCCTTCACCACCATCTGATCTGATGGTGTCCTAACTAAATAGAATAGTTGGGTCACCACATCAAGACATTCATCAACTGCCTATGGGTTTGTCTAACATCATAACCTAATGGTTCTCTATTGCTAGAACTCATAAATCACGTTAGCCTGCACTCCTCATCTGCTAGCACTACAGGTACCATGTGCTACACTACTAGTAGAGGTATGTATGGTGCACCACCTAGAGGTAAAATATGAGGAATTGGTCCCTGTATCGATGCCTCGTCACTGAGGGGGGTCATCCTCATGATCAATATATGGAATCCTAGTATACATTATGGGGGAATCCTGAAACAAACAAGATGTACTACAATCAATGAGTATATATGGAGAGATGACTCAATAAAGACATTAAAATCACTATGCATTTCTATATGATTCATGTACAATTATTTTCTATACAAATAGTTTTTTCAAGCATCGAGTCAAAAAGAAGGTTATCAGAGTCCTGGTATATGGATACATCGCCCGCCGCACAAACACTGGAGTTATTATCTTGTGACATGAACTCGTAACACTTATAACTATTGACCCAAACCAATCTCGTAGAATACTGATCCTAATGTAGATCTAAACCCATCTGATAATACTCTTTCATGAATCGTCCTAGTGGGGCCCATTCTATGACTCCCCAGGCCCACCTCCAATAGGCTAGGGTCTGGTGATTATCACCAAGTAGGAATATAACTAACATGGGGGTCATTACATATGTACCTATATTCACACACGCATCTCCAAGACTAAAAACTGATGAAATGTAACACCGCTAAGTAAATAATGGATGAATACCACTAGATCCCACAACCTGAGTACAACAGAAAGAAAAGTAATGTAAATAGGTCCAGAATACAATCCCACCACAAGAAGTTTGTAACATGAGTCCAAATTGTACGAAAAATGTACTGCGGTTACTATGTGAGCGCCGCAAGAACACACCTCGGTCAGTCTGGTCTCACAAAGAACCATCTGGTTCGAGTCCACCTAGGACTTTTTAAAAATATCTATTGTCTACAAAAGATGTGACACATTCAGGAAAAGACAATGTGGTGTTTGGTATAACAATAATCAGTATGGCACCTTGAAACCACAAAGAAATATAAAAAGGGAAGATACATTCAGGCCTACATATGAATATGTCTAAAACACATATAATAAGAATGTCTTGATATACTCAACCAAGACACACATTCTAGAGGTAAGTCGCAACCACTATATACTTGCACAAGGAATTCATCTTGAAGATTCCATGAAGCACTCATCTGGGAGAACACACTCATGATTCAGATATCACTGATGATGTATGTCTGAGAGGTACTGCTCTTTGGGTCTCACTGTGAGAAAGATACACTAATAGATATAAATAGAGATATGATATAACAAACCAGGATCATAACTAGTTCCATGGGGTGATACCATAAACACAATCTGGGATAACCCTCTAAGTATAGGATCAGTGCCTACATAGTGTTGATCTGGTGGATACCAAAAACACCCCCTAGGGAATGAATAATTAATATAGAATACTACTCTAGGCCTCTCGGGGGATTATAATAAATCTATCTATAAATTCTTACTGAAGAGATCACAATCCTAGGAGTCGGAAATGATTCATACCAACCTTCAGAAATATAATAAAGGGAACCAACCCTAACATAACTTGTCCAAGATACGTAGTACAAGAGAATAAATCCTTGTAGAAATGGGTACACGGTGTGTAGTAGGGGAACACGTCATGTCCCTTGACCCTATGTACTACCCATATACAATGGAATCTTTCTTTAAAACAAGTCATGTAAAATAGGAATAAATTTAATGTAAAAGGGTTACACGCTATGTCCTTGCATCCAGGGTCCTCCCATATACTCATATTGTGTGTCAGTACACGACATTTATCCGTGTGTCCCTTCCTATGTACCAGTACATGTGGTAGCCCTTGTAGTTAGTCCAAGCCAAGCTGTGTGGGAGAGTACATTCCATGAAGGCAACCCAATTATTCCACCCCATGTTTGTGTACTCCTTTAGGTACTTGTTGAGTCTGTTCAAGGGAACTACACGCCATCTAGTCAAGGACTACCTGCCATGTCTATCGAGTTTTTCCCAATCCCATCATCTACCTTCTTCTCACATCATTATATCATAAGAATCTCATTTCATTGGTCTATTTTACATAAAACATTAGATCTAAGGTTGATTTGAAACTCTAACACTAAATTGATGTGTTTCAGGCCTTCAATAAGATTAGAAAATGAAACTGTAGGTGTTCTTCACTTATTATGAAGAGCACATATTTAGCACACACCATCACTCAATCCACTGTCACACCCATCATTGCACCTATTTCATGTTATCCGAATGTTGGATCTATGGTTTCAGATCATTGTACCAAGAAACAAAGGATCAATGATTAATTTTTCATGAAGGGGTTCAATGTCGGGGAAGAATGAAGAATACGCATGAAGACCGCAATAATCAGGGGGAGAAAGAAAAAAAAATCAAGAGGGATAAACCTCAATTGATTTTCATGTCAATATTGGTTCATCATTATTATAATGGTAAACGAATAAAATAAATTCTCTAGAATCAATTCCCGATAAACCCGTAGAATAATCCCATCTTGCAAATACAATCGAACTGCGGGATAATCTATTCATGGATTTATTCACATTCATCATAGGAATAAATAATGGGAAAGAAAATAAAAATAACATATCTAACCTGGATTCAGATCTCCAATAGATTAATAATGCTCACAACGTCATTTCCATTGGTGAGATCCATCAATATCAGTGTGTGCTGATTTTTTATATAAGGTTTCATAACTGTTCATTGAAAGGGTCCTCTAGAGGTTCTCTCTCCAATGTCTCTGGAGAATTCCAAGGTTTTGAGGCTAATCGAAGATCTCTGAAAAAAGTTTTATTTATGGATAAACTACCTAGTTGTGTCAACAAATAAATTAAAATAATTTAATTAAATTATTTTTATTCATTTCATACTCATGATATCAATTTCACAACTGGCCTATGCCGACCAATGTTAGGTCACACCAAGAGTAAACACTTCTAAAAACCCATATTTAACTATGTTGGTATTTATGACTTCTATAGAAAAGCGTTGATAAATGGAATATTTATGAGAACATTATTTTTATCATTTATATAGATACATATTATTAGTGATTTTTTAGGGATGATAAAGGTATGGATAAATAAAATAAAATAATTAAATAGATTAAAAATAAAAAAGATTTTATAAAATAAAATAATACAATATTTATTAATTAAATCATTATTAATAAAAATGATTAAATTGATTATACATTATTAAATATTAAAAATTTGATTAATTAGATAATTATGATAATTAATGTTAATAAATTGTATATATTAAATATAGTGATATATATTATTTTATGTAAATATGATTTATATATTACAAAATATTTATGCACTTTACATTAAATAGTCATATATTTAGTGAATAATGGATTATAATAAAAATTAATATGAATTAAAAATACTGATTAATTGTATAGTGTAATGGACATATAATTGAATGTGTCATTTGATTTTTCAGTTTAAAATTGTGCATATGTGTATTATATTGATTTCACATATACATAATTAATGAATTTTTATATAAAATGAACACACACAAAACATATACATTTTTTCAATATTATTAAAGTGTACTTATTTTTATTTTATTCAATTTCACTCATTTTTAACATATATTCATGCATGATCTTAAAATTAGATATAAATATTATTTTTTAGAAATATTTATATAATTATAAATAATTAATTATAAAAATATAATTAATATATTTAAAAAGGAATATATTTATTATATTTTTATTTTTATATATTTATTAAGTATATACCTATATTTAAATTTTTTCTTTATAATTATAATTATAAATCCTTTATCAGTGATTTATCCATGATGATAATGATATGGCTTTATCTGTGCTAAAACTTTAGTGCTGATAAAGACCTACCTTTATTAGCAATAAAAATCCACTGATAAATATTCCTTTTTTCAGCTCTTATTAATTAAGCACTGATAAAAGGACTCTTTATCAACCCTTATATGTAAGCACAAATAAAAGTGTCCTAATTTATTTAAAAAACCCTATCCATTTGAGAACCCATCGAGATATAAGAAGGTTTTTAAAGAATTCAACCACTACCAGTGATCCTACTCAGTTAATCAAAGCACGAATCACACCACTTGAATACCACTAGTTGTTTGAACATCACTGTACATCTGATTTTTGGTTGGAGTTAGGGTTTATGAAGAAGATTTTATTCAATTTAGAGAGGTAGGTCTTGTGATTTTCTTTATGTGTTTTTCATCCTGTTTTTATTTCTTATTCAATGAGGCCATGATTTATCTATGGTCATGTCCTTGTATACTCTTTTGATTTTAGATTATAAACAGAAAGATTTTTTATGATCCTTTTATTAATTGATTGTAGATTTGGTTTTTGGTCATTATATACTCTTTTACTTTTATATTATGAGTAGGGAATTTGTTTATGATCCATTGTTTGATTGACTACCAATTTTTTTATGCTCTGGCCCTTATTTGTGGTCTGGTCCTTGTATACTCTGGTCAATTCATTCTAATTGTCCGATATGAAATAATTGATTCATATCCCCAATTCATTCTAAACTATTCATATGGAAACCTTGACTATTTCCACCACACCTGATTTATTTTTTATAATCATCGCATTAGACATTATGGTAAAGTCATCAATAAATGTGATGAAGTAAAGATCACCATTTGTTGGATTGTTTCTCGTAAGTCCAAAAAATGAAATTGGTTCAACTAAAAATGATTGTTCGACTGAATTTACACCCTTTTATGACTACCTTTTATTATTTTCCCTTTTTTATTGTCTCACATATAAATTGCCTTCAGATTTTGAGATGAGGCAAGTCTCTTAACACATATCAATTTTAATTTTTTCACAATAGTCTTTGACAAATTTTACTCAACCTTTTATGAAATCATTGGTTCTCATCAATTGACCTTTGATAGCTAGAATAGATAGAGTCTCCATTCAAAAATTTATTCCCACTAGTCCTCTCACTTAGGATAACAATTATTCCATATATTATCCTATTTAATAGGAATGTTTTATTTCTAAATAAAACCTCATTATGACCTTCACAAAGCTAAATTAACCTAAAAACATTTGTTTAAGACCATCAAAAAACAAAAAATATTCTAACATCAAAATGAGCATGGGGTTATATTTATTTTACAATGTTGTGATATTCTACTATAAGGGTTACATAGATTTTTGTCAATTTAAGTTTATTATATATATATATAATTACAATTGTTCAGAGAGGGATAAAAATACAATGAAAATCTTACTCTACACAAATAGAGAGTAACTCGGCATGACACGAACCTGAGACCACACCAAGACCCGCAAAGCTACTACTAATCAAGATGGATACTAGAAGAATATATATATATGTGTGTGTGTGTGTGTTTGTGTGGGTAAATATATATTCTTCTATCAATTTATATATATGTTCAAAACTTATAATGTAAGAGTGATTTTATAATTATTTATTCACAAATTATGGTTCTATATTTCCAAATTAGGAAGAGATTTTGTTTATTTTCATTACAAATTATGTTTAAATGTGAATTTTTTGGTAATTATTTTCTTAAATCTAATTACCCACATTCTTCAACCTAATGAAATTCTTTGAAACTATCAAATTTTGAGTTACCCTTATTATAATTGTCTATAACATTCTCCTTTGATAATGAATATCTTAGGTTTATTTATTTATATGTTATAAAATATTAATCTTTTATGATCCCAATTGGATAGATATTAATCGAAAATGGATTCATGATAATTGTTTGATAAATGAGTAAGAATATGTAGTTAAAGTTTTCATCATGTTTGAATGAGAGCATGTAGACAACCCTTCTAAAATCTTTTATCCTTGTTTATGTTGTTGTTATTCAAGAAAACATAGTCAGAAAGATTTGAAAGAGGATTTTATTTGTCATAGAATAGATCAAAGCTTTAAATTTTGGACTAAATGTGGAGAAAACTAAATGTGGACACTAATTGGAATGATACTATGGTTTATGAATCATTTTATTTTAATACCTTTGTAAATGAAGTTGGAGATTTCATGGAAGAAATGATAATTTCAATTGACGATGAAATTCATGATTTTACGAAGTTGTTTGACGAGTAAAATATTTTTTCCAAAAAACCATTGTATACCAATTGTAAAAATACAAAACATTGTCAGCTATATTGAAGAATATAATTTGAAAGCTGGCAGCGGAAGGAGTGACACTATCCTCACAGAACTACTTGGTCTCCTGAATAATGTGAAACCAGAATAAAATTAACTACCATGAGGAACATATAATGTTGAAGGAAAGTTACTTTTAATGGGAATTATCTATAAAAGGATATATTCTTGTCAAAATGGTTACATATTTTTTAGTAAGGATCATGAATCACTCATAAAATTCCCTAAGTGTGGTGTTGATTGATACAAGAAAAATGAATCAATTTTTCGAAATCTGTATGGTAATTTCCTATCATTCCATGGTTTAAAAGACTATATGGATGTTAGGAAACTATAGGACAAGTATCATGGCATTCCAATACAATAACTAAATATGGGAACTTGTGTTATTGAGCAGGTTATCCTCAGTGGAGGAAAATTGATTACGAGTTTGTTGAATTTGGAAATAAACTAAAAAACTTTTGTCTTGAATTATCTATAGATGGAATAAATCTTTTTGGTGTATATAGCAGTACTCATAGTACATATCCAATCATGTTGGTGAATTATAACTTTCCTACATTGTTATGCATGAAGTTCAAGTACATTATATTATCTCTTCTTATATTTGGACCAAAGAAACTAGTAATGATATTGATGTCTATTTAGATCCATTGACCAATGATTTGAAATTGATGTGGGATACAGGTGTTACAATGTATGATTCTCATTTTAGTGAATAATTAACATTAAAGACCTTATTTTACAAAATAATAAATGACTTCCCCGCTTTTGGAAATTTATCAGGCTATAGCATTAAAGGAACGTTGGGTTGTGTCATTTTTAAAAAATTCACATACTTAGTTCGGTTGAAACATTCCTCAAAGACTATGTTTTTAAGAAATCATAATTTTTTAACTCGACAACATAAATATCGATCTTGGACGATAGTATTCAATGGAAATATCGAACAAGGTACAACACCATCTTCAGAATTGAGCAATCAACTATAAAATAAAGTAAAAAATATTAACATTATTTTCAGTACACCATTTTCAAAAAACCTAATAAAATATTGTTGGAAGAAGAGATCAATTTTATTTGAATTATCATTTTAGAATTGTTTGTATTTAAAAAAATTTCATGATTTCATGCATATATAAAAAATATATTTTATAGTATTATTGGTATGTTACTAAATATTCTTGTAAAAACGTAATATGGCTTCAAGGATAGGTTGGACTTGATTGAAATGGGTATAAGGGAATAGTTGGCACCGGTGAAGGGTAAATAGTGCTTTTATCTTCTTCCAAAAGCTTACACTCTATCCCGATAGGAAAAAATGAAAATTTTCCTTTTCATTACATGTGTAAAAGTTCCACAAGGGAATTCATCAAATATCAATAATGTCGTTTCAATGATTAATTTGAAGTTAGAATGACTAAAATCACATAACTATCATGTTTTGATGCATGTTTTAATTCCTATTTATTTCCATTGCATTCTTACTTTAAATGTATGCTATACATTAATCATATTCTGCTTCTTTTTCAAATCCATATGTAGTAAGATTGTAGACCAAGTGAATTTTATCATCATAAATAATAAGATTGTTGTGATATTGTGTTAATTAGAGATGTTCTCCCCACCATAATTATATTATATAATGGTCCACCTAATAGTTTACTTAGTTATAGAGGTTCAACTATGTGGTCCTATCCGTTATAGATGGATGTACACCATTGAACGGTATATGATGATTTTGAAAGGGTATGTCAAGAATTAAAGTTGACCAAAAGGATGTATTATAGAAAAATATATTGTTGAAGAAGGTATTGAATTTTGTATTGATTACCTATCAGATGTTGAAATCATCATTGTTTCAAAGTCTCGTCATAGTGAATGCCTTCTGGGAGAAGGGGTTTCTGGAAGAGATTTTGTAACCATTACCTTGATAGACTAGGAGAAAGTGCACCTTTATATATTACATAACAATAAATATTATTATTTATACACTAAATCCCACAAATAAATTCTCAGATATTTGAATCCATCAAAGGCTGAAGAATGGATATCAAATACCCAAAATTAATAGTTCATAGAATGATTCAGAGATCAAATTTATAAGGAGTTATACGAAAATATGAATTCAATTGTGGAACAACTTCAACAGTTAACTATAAGACTGAATGAAAATGTAATATCTTACACTATTTTTGTAATCAATGGTTATATTTTCTATAAAAAAGAATATGATGACTTCATTGCGATGAAAAATAGTAGTGTTACGCTTGTGGTTGAAGTGATGCACATATATGGCTCTAATTATAAAAATCCAATTTATGACAATATGTAATATTTTGGCATTATCAAACATATATACGAGTTAGATTATACAACATTTAAAGTGTTAGTTTTCCACTGTAAATGTGTTTAGAATATCAATGGAGTGATTGCTAATGAAATGGGATTTGTGAACGTGAATTTTAGTGAGGAAGGGGAAAAATGAGTTGTTCATAATAGAATCACAAGAAGTTAAAGTATTTTATGTATTTGATTAAATAAAAAAGAATTGTTCTATTTTCCTATTGGAAACTAAAACAAATGTCAAGTCAGATGAAAATTCAATTGAGGATGTCCCTTTCATTAGGACATCACAATCACTTCATGTCGGTCCCAATGTAGAGAATTTCTTGTCCATTATAGGGGATCACAAAGAGGGGATTTAGATTCTCTATTGAGGAATGAAATCTTTGATAACGTAAAAAAGAAATATATTTCAAGTAAAAGGTAAAAGTTTTTTGAAAATTATTATGTTTTTTATCATAATATTATATGTTCTCTACTGCATTATCATAATCTAAATTAATTTTCCTACATATCATATAGAAAATGTCTTCTAAACATGATGATGTTACCAATCCCTCATAAGAACAAACTATAATGGAGGAAACCATTTTTAAATATGTAAAGGTGATGTTAAGATATAATTTCTCTATTTTACCAAAAGAAATATATAATGGAACATTGATTTAATTTTAATTATTATTTTTAGAGTTTTTTTATTTTATAATATTTATATCTATGTGTCATGCCTTTTCAAGAAGATAAATGACACTGTCTCTACTCAATCACAGAGGTAATATTGATGTTTCAACAAGAAAATCATTTTCCATGTATTTAATATATTATTTCAGATTTATGGTTTACTTATTTCTTTTTATTATTACTCACATAATAATTGTTTCCTTATATAGGTGGATTCTTATGTTTGAGTTTGGGAAGTTTATCCATATTTCATGCCTTTCTGCATTAAAACCTTCACAAACTCCATCTCCCACAAAACCTTTTCACCCCTAAAGTTGTGCATTTATCACTTTGTTTCAATTTTTCTCCATTATCGTTTCATCAAGAGAAACTATGCTTCCTATGATAAATTATAGAGTTAATCTTGATGTTTTCATAGTAAAATAATTCTCCATAGAATTAGTATATTATTTTATATTTATGTTCAATTTATATCTTTTCAGTATTACTCATATAATAATTTTTTTCTTATATAGGAGGATTCTTTTGTTTAGGTTGGGGTAGTCTATCCATCTTTAAGGACTTTATGTACCAAAACATCCAAAGAGATCTTATCCCTCAAAACCTTTTCTCCCCTACAGGGGAGATTTTATCACTTTATTTCATGTTCCCTCCACTGCCTTTGTAGGAAGATAAATGACACTGCCTCTGCTCAATTACAGAGGTAATATTGATATTTTCATAGTAAAATTATTGTATTTAGAATTAATGTATTTTTTAATATTTTTGTTTAATTTATTTCATTTTATAATTACTCCCTTAATAATTGTTTTCTTATATAGGTGGATTATTTTTTTCATGTTGGGTTGTTCTATCTATATTCCATTCCTCTCTATACCAAAACTTCCACAAACTTCTTCTCCCTCATAACCTTTTCACCCCCATAATGGTTCATTAATCACTTTCTTTCATGTACCCTTTACTTCCTTTGAAGGAAGAACAATGATGCTACCTCTTACAAATTACAGATATAATATTGATGTTTTCATAGTGAATTCATTGTCTATATAAATATTGTATTGTTTCATATTTATTTTTAATTTATTTATTTTTAGTATTACTCAAATAATAATTTTTTTATTATATCGGTGGATTCTTTTGATCGAGTTGGGGTGGTATTTCAATATTTGATGCCTTTTTTCTCCAAAACATCCATCAACTTCTTCTCTCTCAAAACCATTCACCCCTGTAGTTTTGACATTTATCACATTACTTAAATTTCCCCCCACAGCTCAATCGTAGAGGTAATCTTGATATTTGAACAGTAAAATAATTTTCCATAGAATTAATGTGTTATTGAATATTTAATTTTTTTAGTATTACTTGTAATGACCTAATGTTTTATCAGTGGAAAATAATATTCTTATAATTATGTAATATAATCACCTGAAATCACAACCCAATGAACAAATAAGAACTATGTGACCTTTAAACATATTATTGTCACTTCTGTGATTTGAATTTCAAAAATCTAACATACACGGTTTCCATTAGTAAGATGTTTGGATTCCAATAAAGGAAACATAATTTTTGGTGAATAGTTACTGACCATTATGAATAGTAGTGTCACCCTTATGAGTAGTAATATGGACCTTATGAATATTAAATCACCCAAAAGAATAGTAACCTCAACCATGAATGTATAAATAAAATTTAGGCATCTTATAACAAATAATATGACCACAGTAAAAGTATTGGTGTTCTTGTAAGTCATAAATAATTAATTAAAATTAATTAATTGATTTGTAATAAAATTTATTTTCCTAAAATGTGTTCATAAATTATCAATTTTATGGCTTCCTGTTTTAAGATAATTATATATAAACTTTTATAATTTTTTAAAACATTATAAAATCAGTTATAGTTTTAAAATATATATTTTTCAAGTGGATTCTAATTTTAATTAAAAATAAAATTATTTGTATTTAAGAAATTATTTTAATAAAATGGAGTTAATTTTTGGATTCTACGTATCTATAAATGGTTAGGAGGAATTTTTTTATTTTTCTAAAATACTTGAATTTTTTATGAATATTAAAATACAATAATTTGCAAATTATGCTAAATACATGATTTATAGGGTTGTGGATGATGTTCTGATGATGTAAGCACAATTGGTTAGAACTCGCATGCACTTATTACTATTTTTTTCATGGAAATATAACTGTTTATGGTCTTGAAAGAAATTAATAAACTAACTAATTAAATATAATGAAAACCCTCATCTCCTCTACTATAAATATCACCCCTATTTACCTCTTCTCTTCACTCCTCTCAAGACTTGTGCCTTGCCTAAATTATTCTCATATCTCTCCCCAAACTCCTCCCCCACGTCTAAAATTCATTATTCTATTCAAAAGACCAAATCCTCTCCCCTTAAGAGGATATCAAGGAAGATTTATTCAAGAGGTAAATTCATCATTTCAATTCTTTTATTTTCTTTTCAAGTTCATTTGTTTTCTTTTCTGTAATTACCTATACTCATATAAATGTTATGACAAATCCAATAAATCACATGTAATATAATTTTCTTATGATAATGGAAAAAAGTTATTATCATATCTCCTTTACTTTTCTTTTATATTAGCAGTAAAGACACCATCTGAGATATGTTAATTTACCACATTCAAGGATGATGGGTTTTCAATTTCTTATACCATATTCAATTATTGTATAAACCCAAAGGTTGATGTACATAGACATTAAATTACTTTTACATAATATCAAATACATAACAAAAACATACACCAAAGGACCGTAATAGTTTAGTGTCTTTGGAAACATGGAACACAATCTTCTAATCACGGTAAAAGATCTTCAACATCTCCCATAAATATCTTCCCCTTTTTTTCTTACCTAAAACCTTTCTTTATATCCTGGGGAAAAGAAAACATAAAAATGGTGAGCTCAAATTCTCAGTAAGGGTAAACATAGAGAACATAAAACAATCCATAAACATTTGAATGCAAAAACTTGAACATAAAATCTAAACATCAAAATATTGAGAAAAGACATAAATCTTTGAAGTACGTAAGGCATATATCATAATAGAACATCAATACTGATAAAATAGCATGGGAATAAAACATGTAATTGTGGCAGACCATTAATCACTTGATATGATTTCAATAGTATCCAAGGCATTGCTGCCAAGACCATCTTAGTGGACAAAGTCCATTACTGAACCGAGTTCACTCCTCGTTCCAGTCCTGTATTACTGAACCAGATTAACTTTCCATTCCAGCCATGTCTATTTCATGAGAAATAAATCATTACCCAATGAATTTGAGGGAGATATAGGTCTCACCCATCTCATATTGAAATCATTCTTACTTGTTCCACAAAATAAACATAAATCATTCATCATAACCCAAAGAATAAAATGGGTTTCATAAACATCATCTCATCATAACGTAATCCATATAAAACAAATGGATATCATTTAATCATAAGATGAATCAAACCACGTAAATAATAGAGACAGTATACTTGAAACATAATCATGTTACATAATTTCATTATAGATGGAAAATAGTTTTGATAAAACACTTGAAATGAATTCTTGAGGAAAATATCCTTTCTCCTTAAAAATAATTTTCTTTTCACAAAATGACACACAATTTCAAAAGAAAAGGATTTTATTGAAAATAAACAAGAAAACTTTTAGAGGAAGATTCTTGAAAATTAGGCGATATGAAACTTTAAAAATCCATTCATGCCATATAAGTTAAAAAAACATTCTCCTCGTACTTTTTTCATAAAAGTCTAAAAGTTCCTCATATGGTAAACAAAACAAAGATTATTTCCATAAAACTATGTAAAATTCAAAGAGGGGTAAACACAAATTTTAAAATACATGGAAGAATATTAAACACTTTATGAAAAACATTTTTATGGACAGGGATAAAAAATATAACCCTAGTAAATACTTACGTATAAGCAATCCCAGATAAAAATGAGATTGAAAAATTTTCCCTTACCTTAGGTCCGATATGATTCGTACATATCCGAACCTCCTGTATAATGATTTAAATAATGTCATTGAATTATTAAAGAATCATATTAATTTTTATGATATCATATATGGTTCTCTTATGACTTTATATTACCTGTTCTTTTGTAACTTCTATGTTAAAGCAACGTTTTGGGTAAAATAGTTTTATTTATTGTACGTGGTTAGACTTGTTGTTCTTGATATTATTATTACTTATATCAAGTTTTTACTTACTTCCAGAATTTAAATCATGATTTATATATCATATATATTTAGTATATATATATAATAGATAGATAATTGAAATTAAATACACCGTTCATGGAGACGGTAGGCCGTACGTACACATGAATGTTGTTTTCCTTTCCTTATTGACTTGAATGGAAGTAAGTAGATGAAATATATATAAACAAACATCCAGTAGCTTTATCATGACATATATTTCATTATTATTCATTATATATACTTTATAATCATTCTGGAATTTTTAACATGGAGAATGAATCTCATCGCGTCGTGGAGACGGTAATCCGTACATATGCCCGAGCAATGATATATATTCCCACAATTATTGAATTGAATTGGAGCGGATGATATAATATCTCAGAATAAGTATGATGTTATAATAAATATATATAGTTATTATTTACACCATTATACCCATCCAAGTAAAGTGGTGGTTGAAAAACATATTACACCGCGGCGTGGAGATGGTATTCTGTGCGTACGCACGCGCGGTGATTTCATTTTCCGTAGGATGGATTGATGGTGAAATGGGGTTGTTTCATATTTATAATAACATATCAGTATATTAGTGATACTGATGTTATTACTTCATAATGAAACAACTAAAGAAGAAGAAGTTGATGAATAAAGACACTTGATAGAATTAGTAGAAGAGATTACCTCTTCTTCGACGCACCTCTTTTAAGATTCCTCTTAAGGCACTAGAGTTGGTCTTTTTAGGAGACCAGAACCTCCATAATTTTTATAGGGAAGCTTAGAAGGGAAATGGACATGGGTTGGCCGAGATTTTAAGCTCAAAATTGTGTAAAGAGAAGTGGGAGAAGGTGCCCTTTTATAAGAGAGGAGAGGGACACCTTAGGAAAAACTTAAAATATTATTTTATAATAAAGTCATATTCAGTTTATAATAGCTCCAAATTAATTTATTATGTATCTAAAGTGAGGGTGGGTAGAAATCCTCTCAACCAATAAGTTTTAGACAAGTTTAGGTTACTATTTTAACCTTATCATTTATATTTAACTCTAAGTTAAATAATTTAACTTTTACCGTGTCTTCTTCTTTTATTACACTATATGGTTAATAAACTTGCTATAAAAAGCCAAAAGAATCCCAAGTGGTTCATTATTAATATATATAAGCTTATCTAAGTGATTTGGTCGAACCTTATATTTTTAGGAATAAAATAACAATTAATAATATAATATTTGTTTAAAAAACTATTTTATGTCAATTTTGACCCTATTTGGTAATTGATTTGTTTTGAAATCATAACAACATGATTAGTTCGAAAAAGGTTTATTGAATCAATACTAACATGTAATATTAACCTATAAAATTATTTTAATTCATAAAAAGTCTCAAATTACATTTATTTGGTTATTTATAAAATCAATTATGTTATTATTTCATTAATAAGGTAATTACTACATCATCATTGTGTCATAAATAAATTAAATTATTTAATGTCTAAAAATTATAAATAAAATAAAATTATGTAGGAAATATTTTTATCTTTCTAATGAATATTTATAGTCTAATTTATCTTATGTATAACCCTATATTAAAAAATGTTTTAGTTATTAAACTTTGATTTTAAATATTTTAACTATTCTTTAAATAAAATAACAATAAGTGTCCTAATCTAATCCGAGTGGACCTAAAGGGTAATATGTTATTCCTAAGGTTGTTTCTGGTCGAATTACACTTATCCAATATAATTAGGACATGTTTTTGGGTAATAATAATATCATTTTTACCCTCAATTACCCTATTTACTTTTAACCGTGGTAAATAAAAGTAAAAAGTTACTATTCGCCAAAAATTATTTTTATCTTATTGAACCACATTTTACTCCTTGATATTAACCGTGTCTCTCGGATTTTCAAAATTCCACTCACAGAAGTGGTAAAATTAAGCTTTATGTAAATTTTCAAATTATCCTAGGAGGTGGGTAAAAGACGGTGAAAAGTTCAATAAAATTTTTATATATCTAAAATTATTATAAAATGACTCAAATGAATTACATTGAACTTATATAGGTATTATGTATCAAATTTTACCTAAAATAAATTTAAATAAAATAAATAATTATTTATATAAAAAGTCGGTTTTTAAATAGTAACCTAGTGTTTTCACTATTTATCAAAAATTGAAAGTTTTTCGAAAATTAACAAAAATTCACCCTAGGCTAATTTCGATATTCCAAATCCAAAAATGAAGTCCATTTTGAATGATAAAATTTATATAATTTCAAAACGTGGGTATTACTATTCATAATGGTTAGTTCATAATAATATTATAATAATATCTTTTTTAGTTAAACTTGGTATTGCATACTACACACGCTATCGAAGAAGGTCTTGATTGCATGTAATACAAGCCAAGTCAGGGTTGCATGAAGTGAAAGCTCCATTTGTTGTTGCGTATAACATAATCAAAACTTATTTCATTTATACATTAAAAAAATCTATACATAATGTTGTGTAGAATAATATCCACAAAACGAACATGAAATTGTGTGTAACATGAGCCAAGAATAGTGTTGCGTATACTGTAAGCTAATACAGTTTTACATATAGTACAAGATAATATTGGTGTAGTGTATAATAGAAGACATCAAATAAATAAAAAATAATATATCTCATAAAATCTTGGGGTGTTACATTCTACCCCCCTTAAAATGAATTTCGCCCTCGAAATTCATTAGGGTTATAAATGGTTTACTACTTGAAAGTTTCTTTCATAGAAACCCACATCGTAAAAAGAAATACTAAAACTTATCTTTAAAAACTAAATTATGAAACGTAATGGTTAACCAAATTAACTCATCATTGGGTTTCCACATAGGATAACATAGGTGAAAATATGGATATGGAAGATAAATCTAACCGTCAATTTTTGATGGAGTGTGGTAGAGAACATGGCTATGAAAAATCCAACAATTAAAAAGACATAAATTTGTGATGATCTAAGGTAACATCTGATTCATCATATATAAGGTCACTAGGACATCATTTTTAGTTTTCAAGATCATTTCCCTAAAGTTGAATAATTTTAATCAGATGAAATACTTACTTTATTTCGTTACAATCTCATCTTTGTTCATGCCTTCAACAATTTCCACTTCATATCTTAATGAAATGAAGTTGAATTTTTCATTTGTGACGTGTTAGCAGATCATGTGATAGAATGATGTGTCACTCCATCTGTCTCAAACAAAAGGTTAGCAAAAGTTATCAGATATACACAAGTCCATCTATGGTGAGGTTAATCGTATATGAATCCAAAAATGGACTTATACTTCATCTATCATACCGCTTAATAAAATAAAACTATTTTCTACTAACCAGGGACTTCCTGTAGGCCAGTGGAAGCCAATAAAGGCATGTCATACTTCGGTTGTGGGTTCAAATCCCGCAACCTTGTCCGACGTGACGGGTTGTCTTCCATCCTGAAGGTCTTCCTTTTTCTAAAACTATACTATCATAACACTTCAGAAATAAAAACAAAAAGTTATAGCCTTAAGCAATACTATATGATGTCCATTCCAACCTTTAGGCTTACCGAAAATAATTCTATCCAATTACTAGAAATTTCATCTACCAAGCATGTGAATTCCTTCATTTTTCCACCATATATTATAAGATATATCTTGTTGTTGGTCACATCCAAACATGTGAATACCTTAATCATGTATTCTCTTGAAACATAAATTACCATAGAACCTTAGTGAAAACATGAATTCTTTCAAAATTTATCTCTTTCCACATACCAAAATCCCAAAAATTCTATATACTCAAACCATGATATCACATTGTCCTTACATCAGTCTTGATCTCAATAATACTACCAAACATCTCATTAACTCATTATCCCTTCATTTTGTGCATATCATCTAATTTCCAAAAATATCTAAATAACCTTTCATAGTTACCGATACCATTAAACATATACTTTCAAATAATTTACGAAAAACAATTGTGAAACAATCCTTAGATGTGTCCTTATTCCATAGTACCATTACCTATACAACATAACTCTTGATAAACATAAATCATTCCACTACCTTCTTAAACCATTGACCGAGCTTGAACAATTCTTTCATCTCATATATCATTTGTAGTCTCTTCATCATCATCAATATAAATACTACCCATATGACCATACAGATTATCTTCATGAGACATTCCCTCAGGGCATTGGTTTTCATAATGCCCATACATTCTACATTTAAAACACTTAATCGTTGTTGATGTCATAGAAATACCATTATCCTTGTCCATGGTGTTAACTGAACATTTTTCTTTACACTTACTGGCTTTGTGTCCTTCTATTCCACACCCAAAGCATCTTCCAGTTCCTTTGAAACATTATCCTTTATACCTCTTCCCACATGATTTACATGAGGGAAATTGAAGTTTCTTTCCTCTATGATCATCATGAAACTCCATCTTTCTCTTATTATTCGAGTCCGGAAACTTACCAAAGTTGATATTATTGATCATATTATGAGATTTCTGATTAGGCATAATAACTATGTTTGGACTTCCAAATACCATTTCATTTGGTTTCTCATGAAGAATGTCATTCCATTGTCCATCATATCCTCCATTATCGTGAATCTTCTTGTTTCCAGCTATTTTCTAAAACCCAAAAAGAATAGTTTGAGCGGCAAAAATCATGCTAGTAAAACAACAAAATAAAGAGGGATTAACTTCAATATATAACATCATAGGTTTAATTCTAAGATTTTTACTGTAATTCTATGACTATAAATTATATGTATAGTTAACATTAGAGACATCCCTAGATATACCTTATAAATATCTCTAAGGATTTCACTAAAGTTTTTGCATCCTAGTTTCCAAAGGTTAACTAAATCTTTCCTCTGATACCAACTGTAGAGACCCAAAGCTTGATGTATATAGACATTACATTACTTTTGAGGAATATCTAATACATAACAAAAACAGACACTAAGGGACCGTAATAGTGTAGTGTCTTTGGAAACTTGGAACATAATCTTCTAATCATGGTGAAAGATCTTCAAAATCTCCCATAAAGATCTTCCCCATTTGTTTTCTTACCTAAAACCTTTATCTATATCCTGGGGAAAAGAAAACATAAAAATGGTGAGCTCAAATTCTCAGTAAGGGTAAAAATAGAGAACATAAAACAATCCATAAACATTTGAATGCAAAAACTTGAACATAAAATCTATACATCAAAATCATGAGCAAAGACATAAATCTTGGAAGTACGTAAGACATATATCATAATGGAACATCAATACTGAAAAAATATCCTGGTAAAGGAACATGTAATTGTTTAAAACCATTAATCACTTGATATTACTTCTATAGTAGCCAAGGTATTGCTTCCAAGACCATCTTAGTGGACAAATTCCATTACTGAACCGAGTTCACTCCTCATTCTAGTCCTGTATTACTAAACCAGATTAACTTTTCATTCCAGACATGTCTATCTCATGATATATAAATCCTTACCCAATTCATTAGAGGTATATATAGTTCCCACCCATATCATATTTAAATCATTCTTACTTGTGCCAAAAAATAAACATAAATCATTCATCATAACCCAAAGAATAAAATGGGTTTCATAAACATCATCCCATCATAACGTAATCCATATAAAACAAATGGATATCATTTCATCATAAGAAGAATAAAACAATGTAAATAATAGAGATAGTATACTTGAAACATAAACATGATAAATAATTTCATCTTAGATGGAAAATAGTTTTGATAAAACACTTGAAATGAATTCTTGAGCAAAATATCCTTTCTCCTTAAAAATCATTTTATTTTCACAAAATGACACACAATTTTAAAAGAAAATGTTTTTATTGAAAATAACAATAAAAATTTTAAAGGATGATTCTTTAAAATTAGGCTATATGAAACAGTAAAAATCCATTCATGCTGTATAAGTTAAAAAAATCATTCTCCTCGTACTTTTGTCGGAAAAGTCAAAAAATTCCTTGTATGGTAAACAAAAGAAAGCTTATTTCCATTAAACTATGTAAAATTCAAAGATGGGTAAACACAGATTTAAACATACATGTAGGAATATTAAAAACTTTATGAAAAACATTTTTATGGACATGGATGAAAAATATAACCCCAGTAAATACTTACGTATAAGCAATCCCAGATAAAAATTAGATTGCAAAATTTTCCCTTACCTTAGGTCCGATATGATTCGTACGTATCCTAAACTCATGTATAATTATTTAAATAATGTAATTGACTTATTACATAATCATATTCATTGTTATGATATCATAAATGGTTCACTTATGATTTATATTACCTGTTCTTTTGTAAATTCTATGTTAAAGCAACGTTATGGGTAAAATCATTTTATTTATTGTACGTGGTTGGACTTGTTGTTCTTGATATTATTATTACCTATATCATGTTTTTAATTACTTCCAGAATGTAAATCATTATTTATATATCATATATATTCAGTATATATATATATATAATAGATAGATAAATGAAATAAAATACACCGTTCATGGAGACGGTAGGCCGTACGTACACAAGAACGTTGTTTTTCTTTCCTTATTGACTTGAATGGAAATAAGTAGATGAAATATATATATACATAAATATAGTAGCTTTATCATGTCATATATTTCATTATTTTTCATTTTATATACTTTATAATCATTCTTGAATGGTTAACATGGAGAATGAATCTCATCACGTCGTGGAGACAGTAATCCGTACGTACGCACGAGCGATGATATCGTTCCCATAATTATTGAATTGAATTGGAGTGGATGATATAATATCTCAGAATAAGTATGATTTTATAATAACTATATATAGTTATTATTTACACCATTATACCCATGCAAGTAAGGTGGTGGTGGAAAAACAGATTACACCACGGCGTGGAGACGGTATTCCGTACGTACGCACACGCGGTGATTTCATTTTCCGTAGGATGGATAGATGGTGAAATTGGTTTGTTTCACATTTATAATAACATGTCAGTATATTATTAATACTGATGTAATTACTTTATAAGGAAACAACTAAAGAATAAGAAGTTGAAGAAGAAAGACACTTGAAAGAATCGATAGAAGAGATTACCTCTTCTTCGACGCACCTCTTTTAAGATTCCTCTTAAGGAATTAGAGTTGGTATTTTGAGGAGACCATAAACTCTATAATGTTTATAGGGAAGTTTATAATGGAAATGGTTCAGGTTTGGCCAAGCTTGAAATCTCAAAATTGTGTAAACAGAAGAGGGAGGAGGTGCCCCTTTATAAGGGAGGAGAGGGGCACCTTAGGAAAAACTGAAAATATTATTTTATAATAAAGTCATATTTGGTTTATAATAGCTCAAAATTGATTTATTTCTATAATAAAGTTTGGATGGGTAGAAATACACTCAAACAATAGGTTTTAGACAAGTTTAGGTTACTATTTTAGCCTTATCATTTAGATTTAACTCTAAGTTAAATAATTTAACTTTTATCATGTCTTCTTGTTTTCTTACAATATATGGTTAATAAACATACTATAACAAGCCAAAAAAATCCCAAGTGGTTAATTATTAATATAAATAACCTTATATAATTAATTTCTCTGAAACCATAGATTTTTAGTAATAAAATAACAATTAATAATATAATATTTATTTTAAAAACTATTTAATGTCAATTTTAACACTATTTGGTAATTGATTTTTGTGAAAATCATAACAACATGATTAGTTCTATAACAGTTAATTGAATCAATACTAACATGTCATATTAACCTATAAGAGTAGTTTAATTCATAAAAAGTCTCAAATTACATTTATTTGGGTATTTATAAAATTAATTATGTTAATATTTCATTAATAAGGTAATTACTGCATCATCATTGTGTCATAAATAAATTAAATTATTTAATGTCTAAAAAATATAAATAAAATACCCTTATGTAGGAAATATTTTTTATCTTTATAATGAATATTTATAGTCAAATTTGTCTTATGTATAACCCTATATTAAAAAATGTTTTATTTATTAAACTTTGATTTTAACTATTTTATCTATTCTTTAAATAAAATAATAATAAGTGTCCTAATCTAATCCAAGTGGACATAAAGGGTAATATTTTATTCATAAGGTTTTTTTTGTCAAATTACTCTTATCCAATAGAATTAGGACATGTTTTAGGGTAATAATAATATCATTTTTACCCTTAATTACTCTATTTACTTTTAACCGTGGTAAATAAAAGTAAAAAGTTACTATTCACCAAAAATTATTTTTATCTTATTGAACCACATTTTACTCCTTGATATTAACTGTGTCTCTTGGATTTTTGAAATTCCACTAACAGAAGTGGTAAAATTAAGTTTTATGTAAATTTTAAAATTCTCTTAGGAGGTGGGTAAAAGACGGTGAAAAGTTCAATAAAATATTTATATATATAAAATTATTATAAAATGACTAAAATGAATTAAATTGAACTTATATAGGTATTATGTATCAATTTTGACATAAAATAAATTTAAATAAAATATATAATTATTTAAATAAAAATTCGGTTTTTAAATAGTAACCTAGTGTTTTCATTATTCATCAAAAATTGAATGTTTTCAGAAAAATACCAAAAAATCACCCTAGGATAATTTCTATATTTTGAATCCAAAAATGACGTCCATTTTGAAATATAAAATTTATAGAATTTCAAAAGGTGGGTATTACTATTCATAATGGCTAGTTCATCATAATATTATAATAATATCTCGTTTAGTGAAACTCGGTATAGCGTACTACACACACTATCAAAGAAGGTCTTGATTGCGTGTAATGCAAGCCAAGTCGGGGCTACATGTAGTAAAAGCTCTGTTTGGTGTTGAGTATAACATAATCAAAACTTATTTCATTTATACATTAAAAAAAATCTATTCTTAATGTTGCGTAGAATAATTTCCACAAAACAAACTTGAAATTGTGTGTAACACAAGCCAAGAATATTGTTGTGTATACTGCAAGCTAATACGGTATTGCGTATAGTACAAGCTAATCTTTTTGTAGTGTATAATAGAAGACATCAAAGAAATTAAAAATAATACATCTCATAAAATCTCAGGGTGTTACAATTATGGTCATGAATTTTTTTGTTACAGTTGAACAAGATTATTATATAATATAACATATGTTAGTTTCTATAATCTTTTTGTAAAAATGATATTAAATTATAATGAAAAATAAGTTCGTGGTGATCAAAAACCGCAAATAAACCCAACAGGTTATCACTAATATTTTATATAATGATTCAACTTCACTCAAAGTAAAATAAATAAATTTATGACCATGTAACCTTCAATATGTTCAATAATAAAATATAAATATAATTCAGGACAACCATACCCATTTTACATGAATCTATGTTAATGAAAATAAGTAAACCGATTGTAAAAACCAAGAAAAAAACAGACCCAAACAATGAAATTGAACCACTTTACCCATCAAAATGGACATTAATGAACTTAAAAAGGTTGTAATAAATCTTTTAGATATATAATAGGTTATATAATTATTAATTAATGAACCTAATATTATTATTCCTTTCATTAATATCAAGTGGAGAACACCATTGGACTTAAGGTAAGGGTTCCTATCTATTTCACTTTTATTCAAGAATGTCCTATATGTTATTCCCTTTTATGTGTAATCCCTAATAATGGGTTATGATTTAAAACCTCCCCTATACTTCAATCATGATGTATAAGTGATTAAAAACCCCTTTATCTCTCATTAATCCCTCTTATGTACACCTGATACCATGTCGATAATCTGTAAGGGATTCTACCTGAACAACCTTTGTTCCTTGAGGTTTCCTTATCTTCCCTTTACCAAAATGAAGTTATCTTATCTTTTTATGGGAATCTTATAAATGTTTTTTACATTTACCAAATTCATTTATCAAGGCCCTTCATTCATTCAATTTTGGGGATATACATGTTTGTAAGTGATTCCATCCTCAATACTTCCCGATAAGTAAACCAGTTTTGAGGGAACTTCCTGAATTATTACCCAATTTGAAGTGCACTAAATATTATATTTTAAGACACCATTGTCTTTATAAAGTCAGTATTTTTTATTATGAAATACTTCTTGGTTCACATATATTTTTATATGAAGTATAGTTCCCTTTTTTAATTTAAAAGCTCTATAGTATTTTCCTTTAAACCACACAAAAATGTTTTAATGCTAAATTTTTTTAAATAATTTTCTTAAATATTGTCACTTCTTCTTGAAATCACATACAATGATATGTGCCTATTTTCACTTATGAATTTCAATGTATTTTTTAGTTCATTTCTTTTATAGAAACTCTTATCATACGACCAGTTGTTATCCCTTTGACATGATTGTGGTACCCAATTCATTCCATGGATAACCCATATGTTTATGTAAGATTGATTATGTATGATTCTTTATGTAGAAAAAATATTTATAAAAATTTAATATGGGTGTTCTCACATAGATCTCCAATGCTTTGTGTAAATTTGAGTCTCCTGAGATGTTATGTGTGATGGTCTTGGTGTTTATCCTTGGCTTGTGATGCCATGTGGGATGGTCTTGGCGGTTTTCCTTGGCATGTGCTAAAATTTCCAATAGTCTTGGAGGTTATCCTTGACTCATGATAAATTAAATTTTATGTTTCTTCCACATAATTATGACTCCATGTTTATGTGATTACATGTTTATGTACTATGATTCCATATGTTACATGCCTTTTTATATCATCATGTCATGCCTTCTATCCCTTTTGATAATGATTTGCTCTTATGGTTATTCCTTTACTGGGATATTTAGATAATTTTTTATTCATGTGTTCCCTAGGGTACACTTTGCAGATGTTTTAGCACAAAGGAACTAATGATATCAATTTGATGATTAAATAAAAAACTGTTTTATTTAGTTCCATGTTTTCTTGTTTTATATACCTAGTATTCCAAGATACTAGACTTTACAATCCTTAGCTTGTACTCTTATGAATAATTATGTTTAAAATGATGTAATTCTATATGTAAAAGTCTATGTTCTTTGTAGTTGATATTAGAGGATGACCTAGTTATTTTTGGATATTAGGAATAGATAAATTTAGTGAGAACCTTAAGTATGAGACTAAGTATAAGAAAACACCCCTAAATTTTTTTAAGTATAGAGTAAGTGGTTTATCAAATAAATAATCCCTGAATAGATACAAATAGGTAGATGTGTATCTGGAATAAATGTATCTAGGGGTAAAACCTGAAAATACCACTTTGATCTGGACTCGAATGGGAACTAGTGCACCACAATGAGCCTTGCTTCACTCTTGGTTTGACACTCCATGGGGATATTCTTTGGTAAACTTGTGAGATTGGTGAAAAAAATTATTAGGGTAATAAAAAATAATCCCATAATAATATATGTTAATAAATATACCAAGGATAACCAAGATTTAAACATATTGAATAACAAGTTAGGAAATACTTCTCCTTTACAGGTTTATCATCTTATGTTCAAAGTTTCCTTTTTTATGATCAATAGCTAAGTATTTAAGCCCTATAATTGTACTCTCTCTTTCCTAGTTAATATAAGGAAATAGAACGATACATTTAAATAATAAATGTGATAGGGAATTTGAATATTTCCCAAATGATATTCCTAATATGATGGGAACGGGTGCTCAAAACGTCATGACAATTTTTGCTCAGCTGGATCAAGTTATGAATTATAATTTGAATCGTATTGAAAAACATATTCCTCTAAGGAAAGATCATGTTTCCATTGAATCTTTCATGTGGAAAAGGCCCCCCATGTTTAGTGTATCTTTCGATCCCCTCCTCACATAATAGTGGATTAACTCCATCAAAAATATATTCTTTTTCCTCCAGTGCTCATAAGAAGAGAAAGTCGTACTGGTGGTCTATCATTTTGATGGGGAAGATGAT
The DNA here is from genome assembly GCA_963277665.1 of Viscum album. Taxonomy (NCBI): domain Eukaryota; kingdom Viridiplantae; phylum Streptophyta; class Magnoliopsida; order Santalales; family Viscaceae; genus Viscum; species Viscum album. Next base: position 1,114,436,938 of record OY728156.1, read on the forward strand.
TAGTGGTGGACATTGATAAAGAATACGAATCCCTAGGAAAAAGTTGATTCCATGGAATAGGAGGAATTCATGAATATGTTTTTCAATAAGTATTTTCCATGAACCCTCTATCTCAAGATGGAAAGAGAGTTCCTCTGACTCCAGCAGATGGAATATGAGTCAATTAGTGCGTATGAAGAAAACATCACTTGGATTTCAAGGTATGCCTCTGGCTTTGTCATGAAAACCAAAAGAAAGTTGGATAACATATTTAGTAGACTAAAGTTTAGTCTATGAAAATAATTAGTGATTAGAGACATAGAAAGTTATGATAATATTGTACATTATGCTATCAAGGTTGAAATGGAGATTATAGACTCTCAGAGGTATCATGGGACTCATGAAAAGAATAGGAAAATAGAATCTAATGTGTGTGGTTTCGAAAATAAATTTCTTTATGGAAAGAAGCTCGATCATCCCATATGTAAAAACTGTGGGAAGAAGCTTCCTGAGAACTGTCTAAAGGGAACCATAAATTGTTTCAAATGTTGAAATTTGGGACATCTGGCTCAAAGAAGTTTATGGGATATGAATAATCCCATTAATGTGGAAGAATAAAGGAAGGTTCATATCAACACTCAACATGTAGGGCAGTGTTACAATAGCAAGGAGCATGGGAATTATGTGAAAAACTACACTAAGCTTAGGGTTGTCAAAGGAAATCAACAACAACCTCCAAGGAAATAGGGAAGGGCTTCTGTTATCACTACTGATGAGGTGGATCTGGAAAATTATGTGGTGATAGGTTTGCTAGTTATTCATTCAAGAATAGTGACCACACTATTTGATTCTGGTTCTACACATTCTTTAATACCATGCATGTTTAGTAGAACTATTCAAACACCACCTCAAAATTTAGAGGATAAGTTATCTTTGAGAATAGTGAATGGGGATATTATTTCATCCATGGTATATAAATCCACCTTGGATAATGTTTATGGTCTGAAACTCCCATAAAATATTGTCATACTTCTTTTAGTGTATTTTGGTGCTATCTTAGGCATGGATTAGATATCTTTATACAAAGACAACATAAACTTTCGGGAAAGGGAGATCACTCTACACATCCCAAAGAATCCTCCAATTCTTAACATGTGTAAAGAGGAAGATGAATTTTCTTTAGAATCATTGTCTCAGGTGTGGATATTAATTCCTTATGAGAAAGAATTTCTAGCTAAAATTATTGAGAAAAAGGATAGAATCTCGCTCGAAGATATTCCCATCATGAGGGATTATACTGATTTATTTCCTGATGATTTTTTTGGTATTCCTCCTGACTGATAGGTTGAGTTCTCAACTGAACTTATTTATGGATCTCTGACTTTATCAAATACACCTTATAGAATAGACACCATAGACCTAGAAGAGCTGAATAACTAATTAGAGGAGAATCTGGAGAAGGGTTTTATACACCTGAGTGTTTCACTATGGTGTGTTCCTATCCACTTCGTCAATAAGAAGGATGGATCAATGGACCTCTGCATTGATTATTGTGAGATCAATAAAATCACAATAAGGATTAATTATCCCCTACTACAGATAGATGAATTGATCGATCAGCTTCATGGGTCCAGTTATTTCTCTAAGGTGGACCTTCGGTCGAGATATCACCAATTAAAGTTGGGGAAGGAAGATACTCCAAAGAATACCTTTAAAACGATGTATGGACACTATGAGTTCATAGTGTTTCCCTTCAGACTCATTAATGCTCTAGTAATTTTCACGGATTTAATGAATAAAATATTTAGATATTACCTCAAAAAAAATTTGGTAGCCTATATTGATGATATTTTTTTATACTATATGAGAAAGGAGGAAAATGAGGATCATTTGAATGTTGTGTAAAAGACTTTGTGAAGGGAGAAGATGTATTAAATTTATAGTAAATATGAGTTCTGGATAGATGAAGTATCATTCTTAGGACATTTTTTCACCAATAAGGGGATATCTGTGGACCCTTCCAAGACAAAGGTGATTTAAGACTATCCCAGGCCAACATTTTATTGGAGATCCATAAATTTTTGGGTCTAGAAGGGTATTACCAAAGATTTTTTGAATAACATTTCATGATTTTCAAACCCAATGACCAAGCTGACAAAAAAGGGAGTAGATTTTGTCTGGACTCAGGAATGTGAAGACTGATTTGAGGAGTTCAAAAAGTGGCTAATCACCATTCAAGTACTCATAATCCCAACAACTGGATAACTCTTTGTGGTGTACATTGAAGCATCAAATAATGGATTAGGCTATGTACTGATAAAAAATTATAAATTGATAGCCTATGCCTTATGGTAGCTGAGAGTCCCTAAACAAAATTATCCTATGCATGATCTAGAGTTGGAAGTTGTGATCTTTGCATTAAAAATATAGCTGAAATATATCTATGGGGAGATGTGTGATGTATATACTGATCACAAGAGTCTTAAATATATATTCACACAAAATTATCTTAATATGTGCCAGTAAATATGGATATATCTCATCAAAGATTATGACTGGTCATTCCACTACCATCCTGGTAGGGCAATCAAGGAGGATGATTCTCTAAGTAGAAAGGATCTTAAATCTCTATAAATGATGAGAATTGAAAAGAATTTTATCTTATTAGATTGTAATAGGATATAAATGGTAATCATTAATAGAGTGACATCATAAAACCATTCCCAAATGATTTCTCAACCATTTTTCATGGAGAAAATAAAGGATTCTCAAACGAAAAATGTGAAATTTCATAAAATGGTGGAATCCATTAAAAATGGGAAATCCTCTAAGTTTGTGATTGATGAGGAAGGAGTTGTAATATTTGGGTCAAGATATGTTTACCATATGATCCATATATAAATAAGGATCTTTTAAATGGTGCACATAGATCAACCTACTTTATTAACCTAGTTAACACAAACATGTATTGATATCTCTGAAAGAACTTTTGGTGGGACAATATGAAGAAAGAGATTGCTAAATATACATCAAAGTTCCTTTTATGTCAACAAGTGAAGGCTGAAAGATATAATTATAAGGGGATGATGAAACCACCTCCCATACCAACATGGAAGTGGTAGAACATCACCATTGAATTTGTCACTAGACTTCCAAGGACATCCAGAGGAAACAGTGATATATGGGTCATTTTGGATCATTATACAAAGACAACTCACTTTATCTCAATTCAAGAGGACTTCATATTGGATAAACTTTTACAGATATGTATCAAAGAGGTGGTAAGGCTACATGGAGTACCACAATATGTTGTATCTGATCAATATTCGAGATTCACCTCGATGTTCTGGAAAAGTCCTCAACATGCTTTAAGCACTGAACTGAACTTTAGTACGACCTATCATCCTCAAACAGATTGACAATCTGAGCAAACTATTTTGACACTTGAAGATATGTTGAGAGTGTGTTTAATGGACTTCAAATGAGGATTGAACCAACAACTTCCACTAGTTTAATTCTCCTACAACAACATTTTCCACTCGAGTATCTTAATGGAACCATATGAAGCCCTTTATGGGAATAATGAATAACAACAACATGTTAGGATGAAGTCAGTGAGCATAAGATGTTAGGACATGAAATGGTTGAAGAAATGGTAGAGAAATGGAAAACCATTTAGGAGCACATGAAGGAAGCCCATAGTCGATAAAAGAGTTATGCAGACAATCGTTGATGAGACCTTAAATTCAAAGTTTGAGACATGGTATTTCTCCACATATCTCTATGGAAGAAGGTCATGGTATTTTGGAATAAAGGAATGCTAAGTCCTAGGTACATTGTCCCATTAGAGATCCTTGATTGAGTCGGGTCCATAGCCTATCGACTGGCACTTCCACCTACAATTTCTAAAGTACACGATGTCTTCCACATATCCCTCTAAAGAAAGTACATACCAGATCCTTCACATGTACTCTCTTCAGAGGGGGTACCATTGGAGGATGATCTTTCTTATGGGGAGTATTCAGTGAAGATCTTGGATCGTAGATATAATGTTCTACAAAATAAGACTACCCACCTAATCAATGTACTATGGAAAAACCATATGTACAAAGAGGTAATGTGTGAACTGGAGGAGGAAATGAAGGAAACATACAAGCACCTATTTATAGCTTAGAATGAAAAATGAAATTTCGAGGGTGAAATTTCATTAGGTGGGAATAAAGTAATGACACGAGGTTTTCTCAATTGAAAATTAAATTCTTATAATTATGTCAAATAATTACCTAAAATCACAATACAATGAACTACTAAGTACTATGTGACCTTTAAACATAATATTGTCATTTTTGTTATTTGACTTTCAAAAATCTATCATACACAATTGCAATCAGTAAGATGTTTGGAGTCTGATAAGGAAAAAATAATTTTTTTGAATGGTAACTAACCCTAATAATTTTACCCTTATGAATAGTAATATGACCCTTATATATAGTAAATCTTACAAAATAATAGTAACCTCACCCATAGATGTATAAAGAAAATTTAGGTATCTTATAAGTAATAATATAATCATAGTAAAATTATTGGTATTTTTGTAAGTCATAAATAGTTAATTAAAATTAATTAATTAATTTAAAATAAAATATATTTTCCTAAAATTTGATCATAAATTATCAATTTTATTTATTTTTGTTTTATGTTAATTTTATAAGACCTTATGTAATTTTGGAAAACATTAAAAAATCAATTATAGTTTTAAAACATGTAATTTTCAAGTATATTATGAAATTAATTAAAAATTAAATTGAATATATTTATAAAATTATTTTTGAATAATTTAGTTCATTTTTTTATTCTAAACATCAAAACCTGGTTAGGGTGTATTTTTTGGATTTTTCTAAAATACATGAATTTTTTATGAATAGTAAAATACAATAATTTTAAAAATTAAGCTAAATACATGATTTATAGGGTCCTGGATGATGTTTTTCTAATTTAATCCCAATTAATTTGAACTCACATTCACTTATTACTATTTTTTTCATGAAATAATCACTATTTATGTTCTTGAGGGAAATTAAAAAACTAAGGAATTAAATATTATGAAAACCCTCCTCTCCTGCACTATAAACACCACCCCTCTTTACCTCTTCTCTTAACTCCTATAAATCCTTGTTACATGCCTAAATTCAGCACAAATATCTCCCCAAGCTCCTAACCCATGTCTGAGAGACCTTAGTTTCTTCAAAAGACCAAATCCTCTCCCCTTAAGAGGCTCTCAATTAAGATTGATTCAAGCGGTAAATTCCTCTTTTCAATTATTTTATTTTCTTTTCAAGTTCAATTGTTTTATTTTCTATCCTTACCCCTCCTCATCCAAATGATGTGAAAACTTCAATTCCTTACATGTACTGTAATTTTTTTATGATAATGGAATAATTTATTATCATATCCCCTTTACTCTTCTATTATACTGGTACCAAAGTCACCATCCGAGATGTTTTAATTTACCACATTCAAGGACGATGAGATTTCAATTTCATTTATCATATTAAATTATGGTAATGAAAACATTTTTGTTATGTATGAACCATATTTTTATTTAATATATCTTATATAAGGTTATATTATATTTTAGTACACATGATATTAAATTATAATGTAAAATGTGTTCGTGCTGATCAAAATCCACTAATAAACCCAAAAGGTTATCACTAATTTTTTATATAATGATTTAACTTCACTCCAAGTAAAGAAATTAAATTTACAAAAAATTAACCATATATATGTTAAATAATAAAATATAACTCCAATTATGAACAAACATCCCAATTTTACATGATTCTCCATTCATGAAAATAAGCAAATTGATCGTAATAACCAAGAAAACAAACGGACCTGAACAATGAAGTTTAAACACTTAACCCATAAAAAGGTCACAAATGAACTTAAAAAGTTTATACTAAAAAATTTACATATATAATAGGTTAATGAATTATTAATTAATAAACCTAATTTGATTATTTATGTCATTAATATCAAGTGGAGAATACCATTAGACTTAAGGTAATGGGTCCTCTCTATTTCAATTTTATTCAAGAATGTCTTATATGTTGTGCCCTTTTATGTGTAATCCCTAATGATGGGGTATTATTTAGAACCTCCCCTGTACTTCGTTAATGATTTATAATTGATTAGAAACCCCTTTATCTCTCATTAATTCCTCTTAAGTACACCCGTACCTCCTTTGTTCCTTCAGGTTGCCTTATCTTCCTTTTATCAAAATAATGCCATCTTATATTTTTTTTGAATCTTAAAATGATGTGTACATTTACCAAATTCATTTATAAATACCCTTTCATCATTATCTTTTGGGGATATACATGTTTTTTTATTTTTTCCCTCCACAATACATCCCGATAAGCAAACCAATTTTGAGGGAACTTCCCAAATTTTTACCCAATTTCAAGTGCACTCTATATTATGTTTTAAGATACCATTTTATTTATAAAGTCAGTATTTTTTATTATGAAATAATTATTGTTTAACTTCTGGTTTTATATAAATGATTGTCCCCTTTTCTATTTTAAAGGATCTATAGTATTTTCCTTAATACCCCACATAAATGTTTTAATGCTAAAATTTATTAAATACTTTTAGTACATGTTTTCACTTATACATGACATAACATAACATGATACATGCCTATTTTACCTTATTAAATTCTATGTAAATTTTATTTCCTTTCTTCATGGACACTTTTTTTATACGGCCATTTGTTATGCTTTATGACATGATTGTGGTACCCATTTCTTCCCTTGTGTAACCCTTGAGTTTATGTAAGATTGATTATGTATGATTATTTATGTGGAAAAAATATTCATGAAATGTCAATATGGGTGAGACTAAAAAGATCTCCAATTTATTGGGTAAGTTTGAGTCTCATGAGATGTTATGTGCGACGGTCTTGGCGGTTAGCCATGGATTGTGCTACTATGTGTGACTGTCTTGGAAGTTAGAATTGGCTTGTGCTACCATATGAAGTGGTCTTGAAAGTTATCCCTAACTTATAATAAGGTCATATTATATGTTTCTGCCACATTATTATGAATCTATGTTTATATGATTCCAATTTTATGTTCTATTATTCCATATGTTGCATGAATTTTTATATAATCATGACATGCCTTATATCCCCTGTGTTTATGCATTGTTCTTATAGTTATTCCCTTACTAGGAAATTTAGCTCATCCCTTTGTTCATGTGTCCCTTAGGGTACCCTGTGCGGATGTTGTTGGATCAAAATAGTGATGTAGAGGCTCAATTAAAAGAGGGGGTGAATTGTAATTTGAAAAACATTCATGTTTATCCTTAAGGAAAACTAAGTTTAACAAACTTAAAAAAGGTAAATTCACAACACATATTTTTGTTGTATTAAACAAACATGCTTGGTTCCAGAAATATGGTTCCAGAAATGAAACATAAGGAACATTTACAAGGAGGAGATTCTACATTAAAGCGTATAGAATCTTACTTATCAGAGTATATAAAAGTGATAAGAAGGTATAAAAATGTTATACTTTATTCCTTTACCAAAATAAAGTAGAAATAAACTTGAAACCAAAAACGTAACAAGAAGAAAAACTTTTAACCCAAAGAGGATGGTATCCAACAACCATGGATAAAGGTACCTTGATTTATACTTTCAAGAAAGAATGTATTACCCACTACAGGGTAAACCCTCGATAGGAATATCGAAATTTTTCATGCTATCCCAACAAGCCCTTGATATTTAAGGTAGTTCGCACCTCTGTCTTCTTATCCCCATAAGTCCTCGATTGTACTCAGTAATTGATGGAATCTCACTAATTAATCTAAACAAGATGTTCAGTACACACAAAGTATGAGAGTCTCTCTCAAAAAATATCTTTAGCTGCTTGTAATATCTAGATTGATCAACATGTGGAAAGGGGGTATGAGTTCCATCAAATGAGTTTCTATTTATAGAAACTTCTCCAATGGTCGTCTCCTTCATCAAATAGACATATTTTTCCTTGAATTTTGGAGGGACTTGTACATGTGTCACTCAACCAATGGTTAGTTGGAAACAGATTGTACGATATCATTTCACAATAACTATAAGGAAAATAAAATTACTTAACCCAATATATTTTTTAAAGTATAAGGAAAAATATAATTTGGAATCTAACAAAATAATAATTCAGAGATTATAAGATATGGATATTCAGATTCTGTTTTCCAAAGAATTTGGAACCTAAATTCTATATATTTCAGAATATGAATTCCTATGAATTTGGAATATGAATTATAAGGAATTAGGAGTCTGAATTTTGAGGAATTTGGAGCCTGAATTCTGAGGAATTGAGAGTCTGAAATTCAGATAATTAATATTCTGAATTTAAAAGAATTTAGGGTCTAAATTTTAAAGAATTCGAAGTCTAAATTTCAGATAATTAAGAGTCTGAATTTTTGATAATTTAGAGATTGAATTTCAGAGAATTCAGAGTCTAAATTTCATAGAATTAAGAGTCTGAATTTTAGAGAATTCAGAATCTGAAAACAGAATACTCTATGTCTATGTATTTATAAGATTCTGAGGTTGTATACGAGAAATTGTTTTTGCCTTATTACTAAAATGTGTTGTATTTTGAGATACTATAAAATGAACAATGAAAACACAGGTAAGGATAAAAATTTTCTAAGTGAAGGGAAATTTTCCTTACGAAAATATTCCTTTGGGAAAATATAATTTTCATTATAATAATGTGTTTGTGATTTTAAAAACATAGAGAAATGGAAATGCAATATAGAAACCTTATTGACTCAACAATCTCCCCCTTTTTGGAAATCACACACATCCTTATGAAAAAAAATATAAGGATATAGAATTTTACTTTATAAACATAAAAGAAAGACTTATCTCCATTTAATTATGAATCATGATGAATATGACTTACTCTCCCTTAGGTTTTTAAATACCTAAGGATCGTATTCTTGAATTCCATAAATAGATTTTTATTTTTCTTTCATATTGAAATTTTATTTGATAAAAATCTCCCTTAGATAGACTCCCCTTTACTTAGGGAATTATTTTCTTTACTTAGTATTATTTTTATCATTCCTTTCTCCCCTTTTTGATTTTCAAAAATGAATTTATAGAATGGGAAAAAGGTACCTAAAATATTAGTAATATAAAACAAAACACATGGAGAACAACCAAAATTTTCATTATGATTGGAAAAATTTGTACAAAGAAGGTAATACAAGAAAATATCAGAGTTAAGGGAAAAATCATCCTTATTATTCCTTCAACATAAGCTTCTTGACAATGGTATTCATATTTTTAAGCTCCTTATGATCCTCTTCAAAAATTTTGAGCAGTTGATCCTGATCTTAATTTTTCTTCTCCAAAGATTTGATCTTTTCTTCCCAGGCCTTAAGAATTTCTACCCGAGACCTAAAAAGTTCTTCTTACTTACTGAGATTTTCTTTGAATTTGATTCTGAGATCTCTTTCCATATTCAGATTCAAGCAAGTGAATTAAGTTTCCCATTCAAATCCTTATCTTCTTGATTCCAAGATTTTTGTTCAAGATTGAGTATCTCACTGAAACTAGTAGTAAGATCTTTGATCTTGATATCTTCAGTGTCAAAAGCATCCTTCAAATTATCTTAAAAGTCATAAAATATTCTTAGCACATTAATTGTCTTCCTATACCACTTAGTAATTTCCTTTCATGACCTCTTGTATACATCATACCTATTTTAGAAATATTTAAAATCAACCTCAATCCTGATGAATTTTTCTATAAGCATGGAAACAGAATCCGATTTCTGATTAAAAGAATGATGAATTATTTGAAACCTCGAGTCAATACTTAGAAACAAGGGAATTGTATCATCCAATTTCATTAGGGATTAAACCACAAAATCATGTCCCATAGAAGACGATTGTGAATCAGATTCTCTTATTGGTGAGTATTCCCTCTTTGCCTCAATATCCTTTCTTTTAGATGATCCACCAACATATTTATTATCCACCTTGGCCTTCTTAAGTGTTTCAGCTAACACCTATTTTCCTTTATTAGCTCTCAAAATGATCTCAGCAGCCTTTAGTGATTCATGTTCACTATCTGATAGTTAGAATATCTTATCTTCCTTAGCCTTTTCCTTTTCAGCATCTGCCACCAGGTCCTCTATTTGAATAAAATCATGGTTGTTTCACTCTTCTTTTCAGGGTTTGTTTACTTCTTTTTAACCTTCATCACATTTTCTAGGGGTAGAAAGTTTAGAAGATTCATCCTAGGAAGTACGTATTGATAATTTCTCATAAGTACTCTCCTTCTCATGATATTCGTTAACTTTTTTTATCATATTATCTGTATCATCATTTCCTTCCACTTCTTATCCTTCCACTTCCACTTCCTGGACAATCTATTCCTCTTCATCAGGTTCTATAATGGCCATTTGATTTCCCAGATTTAATGGAAGTTATTCATGTAAACATAATTCAGGAACCTGGATATTCTTAGAAGCTTTCTTAGTAGCATTGAGAAGAGATTGGACAATCTCACCTTTAGACATTTTCTTCATTTGCTTCTCCTATTTTTCTAGTTTCTCAAATTCCTCCACAGTCTTAATCTTTAATAATTTTTCCTCAGTAGGGTCCAATCCAAATCAAGGATCTCCTTCTTTCTTTTTTTTATTATCTTCTCTCCACTTAAAAAAAACTTCATCCAGATAGGTATTTTGATTCTTAGATTTTGGAGGTGCTGATTAGGTTTCTTGAACTATAGGAGTTTTTTCATTCACTTCCAGATCCTTCAGATTTCCCTTCTTTCCACTCTTCTTGGAAGTCTCAGCTACTTCTAACTTTTTGGATAAGGCTTATATCTCACTTTCAAATAATTCATAAAATTATCTTTCTTTTTCATTGAAACTGACCTTCATCCTCCTAAAAGTATCATCACTGAGAAATATGACTTTGAAAGATCTAGGCTTTGAACTACAAGGTATTTTGAAATATTCTAGGCATAAAACAAAGATTTTGGATAAGATTTTTAGATACATAATGATCTGTGACTTGAGGGTACCATTTTTGATATTTGAAATCATTAGCAAGATATACTCTACTAAGTTTATCTTTCTCAGGTTGACCATAAAATCCAAAAAATAGATTTCAGTTTTATTTATGGAGTACTTGTCTCCATTTCTCGGAATGAGAAATATATGAACCCATAAATATGACATTTTTATGTTAGTATAGATATGGATTATCTTTGGAGTTTTCACTCCATTGAGTCCGAGGAACTCTATTGATTTTTCTTTATAAAAAATTCCTACCTAATCATATATTTTGTGGGTGAAGAAAATTTAGCCTCCTTCATATGGTATTCCAATGATACTAGCTTCATTTTTTTAGTAAATAGAATAAGTTTTTCCATAAATTTTTAAAGAGAAATTATCTCTCCTACATTCATTAAAAAACTTATGGATTCATAGAACTCAATAAGAAACTTCTAATAAACTAGATCTTGTCCTTTCTATTTTCCTATGGACTGGATTTCCTAGCCATTTAACTTGATATACTTTGAAATGAGATAATCATAATTTTCAAAGCCATTATGACCAACTAACCTTTATCTGTAAATTTGAAATTAAAAAATTTCATTGGTTGACGAAATTTTCTTATGAGGGGATGTTTCTTAAGACATTCAGAGTTGAGAAGATTATAAATACAGAACAACTCTTATGAAGAGAGGTAGAGCTTCAGCACGCCAGGCTTAAAAAAAGATGTGGGACAATCATTAAGGGGTATTTAAATAGATGTTGAGGCGATGGTTAAAATTCTCTAATTGATCCAATGGTTGAAACTGGATTGACATGATCTGACGGTTGAAATGAATGCCAAAGAAGGATTTTAGAAGCACCATATATTTTGAGGTTTTCCAGATAAAACAACAGATTTAAGGAAAGTGAATCTGAAAATTTGTCTTAAGACAAGAACAAAATACCAACAAGTAATGTTGGATTATGAAAATTTATGTAAGAAAACATACCTTCCAGAGTTCCAGGAAAACTATTAGTAATGAGGAAAATTATTGTTGAATAACTTTACAATACAAGAAAAAATTATTAAAGAAATAACCTTTTTAAAATTGAAAAATTTTAGATTACGAAAATTTTGATTAAGAGAAATTTAAGTACGAAATTTTTTTTACTACGAAATATTTTAACTACGAAAATTTTTAACTACAAAAAAATTTAATTATGAAAAATTTGATTACGAAAAATTTAACTACAAAAAAAGTTTAACTGCAAAAAAATTTAAATATAAAAAATGTAACTATGTAAAAAAAATTAACTATTAAAAAAATTAACTACAAAAAATTTTAACTACAAAAAATTATAAGTATGATAAATTTTAACTACAAAAAAAATAACTAACAAGAAAATGTACTTTCCTTTTAAAAAGGAGTTGTTTAATGTAAGGATAAAGGTTTAAACAAAAATTTAATATGGAAGATTACCTTAAGTTATCATTCCTAATTTTTGTTTAATATACTCAAATATATCCAATAGTAATGATTTTGTGGAAATATCAAGAATTTGTTCTTTTTCCCGAAAAATTAAAGAATGATATCTCCTTTTTGTGTGTGATCCCTAATAAAGTGATGCCTAATATCTATGTGTTTTTCATGAGAGTAATGTGAATTGTTTTTTCTTAGGGTTAAGGACTAGAATTATCACAGAATATCTGTATTTTGGTAAAACTCATGCCATAGTGTATGAGTTTGTGTTTCATTCACAACACTTGGGCACAACAACTTCCAACTGCTACATATTTAGCTTCAGTAGTGAAAAGTTCTATTGAGTGTTAATTTTTTACATGACCAAGAAACTAATGAATATCCTAAGAAATGACAAGTTTCTAATGTACATTTCCTATCCATTCTACTTCCATTGAAATCAGCATCAGAAAAAACTTTTTTTAAAAATCATTTCTAAAGTATAAAAGTGTTCTAAATCCATGGTTCCCTTTAAATAGTGAGAAAATATTTTTACTACTTTTAAATGAGATTCCTTAGGATTGGATTGATATCTTGAACATAAGCATACTAAAAACATTAAATCTTGATGACTAACTGTCAAGTATTGTAAACATCTTATCATACCTCTAAATGATGTTTGATCTACTAGTTTCTCAGATTCATCAAGATCAAGATAATTTGATATACTGATTGGAGTAATTATACTTTTAGTGTTGTGATATCCATAATTTTTAAAAAGATATTTAATATAATTATGTTGATATATATAAGTTCCTTCTAGTTTTTGAGAAAGTTGAAAACCTAGGAAACATGTTAACTCACAGATCATACACATTTCAAACTCAAATTTCATTATATTCTCAAACTAATCAGTTAAATAGTACTGAGTTGAACCAAATATAACTTCATCAACCTAAATTTGATCAACCAAAACATTTTTCTTAACATTATTTATAAAAATGGTTGGACAAAATTCCCTTAACATAATCATTTTGTATCAAAAATCTTGTAAGTCTATCATACCAGGCTCTAAGGGCTTGTTTAAGTCCATATAATGCTTTGGTAAGTTTGAAAACATGTTCAGGATGTTTTTTGTCTTAAAACCTGGAGGTTGTTCAAAAAAAAAATTCATCTTGAACAAATCCATTACGGAAAGAACATTTTACATCCATTTTAAAATTTTTGAAATTAAATAATGTTACAAAGGCAAGTAAAATATGAATAGATTCAAGTCTAGCTACTATAACATTGGTTTCTTTATATTCTATTACTTGTTATTGATCATAGACATTAGAAACTAATTTATCTTTTTTTTATACAATGATTCCATTTTCATCAAACTTATTTCTGTAGACCCATTGTACTCTAATAAATGAAGTTTCCTTAGGTATTTAGACCAAGGTCCAGAGTTTGTTCCTTATGAATTGGTTTAGCTCATCTACCATTCCTTTATTCAATCATCATCACCTAGAGCTTCATCAGTGCTTTTCAGTTCTAATTCAGAAAGGAATTATAGATGTTCTACTTTATTTCTTATGGAACTTCTAGTCGTTAAAGGTTGATTTACATCACCAATGATACTAACACTAGGATAATTCTTAAGAAACAACTGATTTGGGTTTTGTAAAACCAGTTTATCAATACATGGTAGGAAATATTCAAGGGTAAATGCTTCATAAATATTTTCTTGAACATTTTACTTATTATAAGGGTCTTTTATCAATGGTTGATAATCAGTTTTTTAAAACAAATTATAGGATGTGTGTTGGGGTTGTTTAAAAATAAAATGATCAATTTCATCAAATTTAACATGCAATGTTTCTTCAACAGTACAAGTATTTTTATTAAAAACTCTATAAACCTTAGAAGTTGTTGAGTAGCCTTTGAAAATTCTTTCATCATATTTTGGGTGCAAATTTAGGTAAATTATATTTCGTATTTATAATGAATACTTTGCAACCAAATACCTTGATGTATGAAAGTCTGGTTTTTCTATCATTCCATAATTCGTAAGAGGTTTTGTTAAAAAAATGTTTAATAAAAACTCGATTAATATTATAAAAAGTAATACTTAAAGCTTCATCCCAACAGTTTTTAACTATAGAATATTCACTTAACATGGTTCTAGTTATCTCTTGAAGAATTTAATTTCTTATTTCAATAACACCATTCTGTTGAGGAGTTCTTGGACCTGAGAAGTTATGGGAAATTATTTTTTTACTACAGAATTTTTCAAAATCGGAATTTTGAAATTATCCTCCATGATCATTATGAATAGTTATCAATGGATGGTTTTTCTCATTTTTAAATTGAGCTCGAAAATTTTTTAAATATGAAAAAGCTTCAGACTTGTGTTTTAGAAAATAGACCCACGTAAATCTATTGTAATCATAAACTAAGACAAATATAATATTTTTCTCCACTACTTCTAGTTTGTTTTAGACTAAAATGGTTCATATCCACTAAATATAATGAATTAGAAGTTGAGAATTTATTGATTGATTTAAAACATGATTTATATTTCTTTCCATATTGACAGGGGTCACTAACTTTTGAAGTATCAAATCTAAGCTCTGGTAGATCCTTAAATAGTTTTTTCATTAAGAGTTTACATAGGTTTCTAAGATTACAGTGTCCTAAAATTCTATGCCATAACAAATATTGATCTTCCATTGCACTAAGTAAAGTTATATCTTGGCATGTAAGGTCTTCTATGTTTAGTGTGTATAAATTCTCTTGCATGTGGGTAGAAAGAATAAACTCTTCCTTGGAATCGTGTACTAAAAATTTATCATTCCTAAAATACATAAGGTAACATTCATCACATAATATAATTATGATAATGAGGTCTCTCTTAAGACCTTTAACAAATAAAACATTTGAATTTAATGTTTTTTCAAGAAGAACAATGTTATCTATACCAATAATTTCTCCCTGAGCATTATCTCTGAAAGTTACTTTTCCTTCATTCAACTTGATAATATTTTCAAAGAAATTTTTGTTATGAGTCATATGATGGGAAAATCCACTATCCATTTATATTTTATTTATTTTGGTAATATCTTTATATTCCTAAAAATAAAATAGTTACAATTTTGGAATCCAAACATTCTTGGATCCAGAAATTTCAGAAATCAAAATTTTAGGTATCCATGTTTTCCTGTAAAAAGAATATTTATGAAAACCTAATGATTTGGTTTTGTTTAAAGAATATTTTTTCTCCCAATGTCCACCACATTGAAATTTACTTCCAAATGGATCACTTTGGGGATAAAATTGATATTACTAAAAACTAGTTTAGAATGATTATAATCAAATATAAAATTATTTCTTAAAGGTTGAATTTGGGAATACATATTGTCGAAAAATTTCTTACCTAGGGTAAAATTTGATAGACTTTTCATTAAGGAAAATATTTCTGAATTTAGTTTAATAACTAGATTTTTATCCTAAAAAACATTGGGTTTAGCATAGGATTTAGCCTCTAAAATATTTTTCTTAGAAATTACATTTTCAATATCCATAGAAAGTTTATCCTTCTCAGAATTAAATTATTCAATATTTTTGGAAATGCAATTAAAATCAAAAGTTTTCTTATCAAGTGATTTAGAAAGATCTGACACATCTAAGGTTAAGAAGGATAATATAGAACTTTCCTTATTAAGATTTTTCTTGAGTTTAGAATTTTCATTTTCAAGAAGTTTAGAACACCTAGAAACTTCTTCATAAAAAGGTAATGTATTATATTCTTATGAGGACGACTCATCATCTAAATATTCATAGTATTTATCATCAGTATATTTTTCATTCAAAGAAATATTAGTAATAGATTCATCTTGTGTAACTTAGATATTATAAAATGATTTTCAATGGGTAGTTTGGATAGTAAACCATGATTCTTCTGTTTAGAAGATTCATACTCTAAGGATTCAACAAATCAGTCACCAACACTAGCACTCTAGGTGTCATTAGATTTCAAAATATTCATAGCTTTAGCCTTGTAGTACTTCATTCTACTCCTCTCAGAATTATTTTCCTTTCTATCCTTTTTCTTAATCATAGGAAAATGTGGCATTATATTCCCTCCTATTTTCCATTCATAGCAAGTGACTTCTGAGTGTTTCTTGTCTTTTCTTTCTTTCTACTTATATCTATAATGAAAATAATTATTTCTAACTATCTTGTTCATCCTTCTAGAAATTTTAGTAGATCATTCTCAGAATGTTCACTTTCACTAGATTCAGATAAAACATTGAATTTCTTAGAGTGGGATCTTTTAACCCTTTCCGGGGTTTTCGATTTATTAATAGTAAAGACTACACTTCCATTTCCATTATTCTTATTATTAATATCATCATATCTTTTTATTATAGTCTCATGTTGAAGAAGAGTTCAAAAAATCTTATCAAGAGTGATTGGAGATACTTTCATATTTTTATCAATGGTCGTTCTCTTAGATTTCCACTCATTAGGAATAATATCCATAATCTTGTCTACAAGAGCTTTTTCATCAAGGAATTTCTCTCCCATAGATTGTAAACTATTGAAAATGGTCATAAATCTTTATTACACTTTAAAAACTATTTCTCTATAGGTAAATATAAATCCATGATATTCTTCTCTAAGTAAAACTCTTCTAGTCTCTATAACTTTGGATGTACCAAAATGTGTAACTTCTAATTTCTTCAAGATGTAGTTAGCTGCTTCACAAGAAGAATTTTCATTATATATATTCATAGTCATAGAACACAAAAAATTATTGAGTACCTTGTAATATAGTTGATATTATGAGTTTTACTGGTTGGTGAAGGTTTTGACTTTCAAGTTAAGAATTTTATAATCTCTAGTAATAATTACAAAATTTTCTACTCTATTGTAACTAACAAAAGTATTCATTCGATCTCTCCAGTATTCATAATCATTACCATCAAATATAGGTGGTCGGGTAGAATTTAGATTTTCAATCGAATTGACATTCATTCTTTTCATTCTATAAGAAAAATATCTTTTAACAACAACTTGTTAATATAAAAGGTGTGTAAACAAATATAAAAATATTTAAGAAAAAATTAAGCAAGAACAGTTAAGCAATAAAATTTAGAACAAGAAAAAACATGAGCAATAAAACTTATATGTGAATATAATTATTTTAGATATATGCTCTGATACCTATTTTAGGATTGAAATAGTGATATAGATGCTCAATTACAAGAGGGGGTGAATTTTAATTTCAAAAACATTCATTTTTAACCATAAGGAAAACTATGTTTAACAAAGTTAAAGAAGTTAAATTTATAAGATCTCTTTTTGTTCTATTAAACAAACTTTCTAGGTTCTGGAAATATGGTTCTAGAAATAAAACTTAAGGAAAGTTTACAAGGAGATGATTATACCTTAAAGAGTATAGAATATTACTTATCAGAGTATATAAAAGTGATAAGAAAGTATAAGAATGTTATATATTCTTCCTTTATCAAAATACCGCTAAAATAAACTTGAAACCAATAAAAGTAAAAAGTAGAAAATATTTTAACCCAAAGATTACGGTATCCAAAAACCGTAGAAAAAGGTAACTAGATTTATACTTTCAAAAAATATTTTCTTACCTACACCAGGGTAATCCCTCTATAGGAATATCAGAATCTGTCTTGCTATCCCCACAAAGCCCTAGTTCTTTAAGGTAGTCAGTACCTCTATCTTCTTATCCTTGGAATCTCTTAATTGTACTCAGAAAAAATTAGAGTCACACTAAGAAATTTAAACATGATGTTCAGTATACACAAAGCATGAGAGTCTCTCTCTATAGAAATCTCTTCAGCAGCATGAAATCTCTAGATAGATCAACATTTGGAACGAGGGTATGATCTCACTCAAATGAGCTCCTATTTATAGTAACTTCTCCAACAGTCAGCTTCTTCCTACAACGATCATATTTTTACTAAAATTTCATAGGGACCTGTACATGTGTCACTAAACAAATGGTTAGTTAGAAACAGATTGTATGACATCATTTCATAACAAGTATAAGGAAAATGAAATTTAATAACCAAATATATTTTTTAAAGTCTAAAGAAAAATTGAATTAGGAATATAAACAAATAATCTTTTGAAGATTATAAGATACAGATATTCCTATTCTATTTTTCAAAGAATTTAGAACAAGAATTCTATAGATTCTGAAATCTGAAATCCAATGAATTTGGAATCTAAATTCTGAGGAATTTAGAGTCTAAATTTCAGATAATTCAGAGTCTGAATTTTAGAAAATTCGAACTAGGAATTTTAGGAAATTCATAGTTTAAATTTCAGAGAATACGGGTTCTGAATTTTAGAGAATTCGGAGTCTCAATTTCATAGAATTAGGGGTATAAATTTCAGAGAATTCAGAGTCTGAAATTCAGAGAATTCAGAGTCTAAAAATAAAATACTCTATATCTAATTATTTATAGGATTCTTAGTTTTTAACTGTAAAAAGAAATTTTTCCATCAGAATAAAGTGATTTAAATTTTGAGAGACTATAAAATGAATGAAAACATGGGTAAGGATAAAAATATCCTTAAAGAAGGGAAATTTTCCTTATGAAAATAAACTATAGGGAAAATATAATTTTCCTTAAGATAAAGTGTTTGTGATTTTCAAAACATATAGAAATGGGAAACTCATAAGGAAACCTTATTGACTCAATAGATGTTTGAGAACAATAGAAATTAAGAGCTCAATTTCAATATTAAATAATGAAATTTTTTATTTAGTTCCATGTTTTCAGTTTTATGTACCTAGTCTTCCCAGACACAAGAATTTACGATTCATAGATTGTACTATGATATGTAATTATTATTAAAATCATTCAATTTTATATGTCAAAGTCTAGGATCACTATATTACTCATACTAATTGTTTTTTTATAAAGGTGGACTCTTTTTTTAAGTTGATGTGGTCAGTTCGAAGGTACTTAAGAAGTGTAAGCAGTTAGATAAATAAAGTCAATGTAAATCTTGGTAACATTGATAGTTATGATTTTTTTGATACTTTGGGATGTGTAGTAATCAGTTGAACCTAAATCTAACACATGATGCAACTAGTATGACTCTAATTACATATTTCAATTTAAAATTGACATTAATTTTAGTAAAAAAAGACAACTAACATAATCAAAACCGAGAAAACAAATTAATATTGTTTTGATACTTTAAGAAAATGATCTATAAGTCATTTGGGATGTGTAAGAATCATTATCACATCAATTCGATACATGATGTACCTGATATGACTAAATGTGTTTGTTATTAGTTTAAAATCAACATTTGACTTAAAAAGGTGTCACTCACTAAAAACCAAGAAAACACACTCATATTTTTTTAATAATTTATGGAATTTATTCGTAAATCATTCATGGTGTGTATGAATATATATAACATAAAATAGTTACATAATGTGATCTATATTATTCAAGGTGCATGTTTCAAGTTTAAAATGAAATTTTAGTAAAAAATAAAAGTGCGTACTCAAAACCAAGAAAACACATTCATATTATTTTGATACTTTAGGTAAATTATCCATAAGTCATTTGTGATGTGTAGGAATTATCCTCTCCTAAATCTGATGCATGGTGTGATCGATATGACTCTAAGTGCATCATTATTTAAAATTGACATCAAATTTAGTTAAAAAATTAACTGGACATCTCAAAACAAAACAAAAACATTCATATTGTTTTGATACTTTAGTACAAATAAGTGATTTGAGATGTGCATGAATCAGCTCGAACTCAATCTGATGCATGGTGTGACTGGTAAGACTCCATGTGCATGTTTTTATTTCAAATTGACAAAAAATTTCGTAAAAAGTCCAACTGACCTACTCATAACTGAGTAAACTCATTCACATTATTTAAATACTTTATTGAAACAATCTATAAGTCATCATTGATGTGTAGGAATCAGTCACACCTCAATCTGATATACAATGTGATCGGTATGATTCAAACTGCATGTTTTAATTTTAAAATGACTTTTTAGTAAAAAAAATAAAGTGACATAATCAAAACTGAGAAAACACATTCAGATTGTCTTGATACTTTATGAAAATTAACCAGATGTGGTTTTACATGTTCATGAATCAGTCGTACCTAAATCTAATGCACTGTGTGACCGATATGAGTCCAACTGCATGTTTTTATTTAAAATTGACATCATTTTTTTAAAAAGGCCAACTGACCTACTCAAAAATTGATCAAATACATTCACATTGTTTAAATACTTCATTAAAATGATCCATAAGTCATTTGTGATGTGTATGAATCAGCCATACCTCAATCCGATAAATAATGAGATCAGTAAGAGTCAAAGTGCATGTTTCAATTTGAAAATGACATTTTAGTAAAAAATAAAAGTGATGTACTTAAAACTGAGAAAAACATTCTGATTTTTCTATAAAATTCAAGAAAATGATCCATAAGTCAATTGGGACGTGTAAGAGTTAGCCGCACCTCAATCCAATGCACAATGTGACTGGTATGACTCAAAGAGCATCTTTTTATTTAAAATTGTCATCAATTTTAGAAAAATGGACAACTTTCCTACTCAAAACCATGAAAACACATTCATATTGTTTTGATAATTTACAAAATTTATCCATAGGTCATTTTTTGAGGTGTAGAAATTATTCTCACATCAATCTAATATATGATGTGCCCAGTATAAGTTATAGTGCATATTTCAATATTAAAATGAAATTTTAGTAAAAAAAAATTTACTTAATCAAAACCAAGAAAACACATTCATATTGTTATGAGACTTTAGAAAAATGATCCACAACTCATTTAGGACATGTAGAAATCAACCTCGCCTTAATATAATGCATGGTGTGACTGTTTTGACTCAAATTGTAACTTTTTATTTAAAATTGTAATCAATTATAGTAAAATGGACACTTATCCTAATCAAAATTAAGAAAAAACATTCATATTTTTTTGATACGTTACAAAAATGATCTATAAATCGTTTTTGACATATAGAAATTATCATCATCTCAATCTGATACGTGATGTTCCCAGTATGACTCAAAGTGTCTGTTATCATTTTAAATTCAACATTTTAGTTCAAAAAGTTTCACTCATTAATACCCAATCAAAGATGATAAGATTTGATGGATAATTTTGTACAACAATTCATAAGTCATTTGTGGCATGTAGGAATCTGTTTCATGTAAAACCGATACACGGTGTGATCAGATTGATTAAAAAGTGCATGTTTTTAGTTTAAAATTACTATTTAGTAAAAAATAAATCTAACATACTCAAAATACAGAAAACACATTCAGATTATTTTTATACTTTAGAACAGTGAACCAAAAGTCATTTGAGACGTGTTAAAATCAGTTGCATATCAATTTTATGCATGGTGTGATCGATATTACTCCATCTGCTTCTTTTTATTTAAAATTGACATAAATTTTAGTAGAATTAGCTCATTATGTTAATTTATTTCATTATATTTTTACTAACATAATAATTGGTTTCATATACATGTTTTTTCTTTTTCTCTAGCATGGGTGGTTTTTTCAGAAATATCATGAGTTAGGTTAGGATTAAAAGATAATGTAACATTGATGTTTTTGAGTGTATGTAGACATTTTTATTTATGTAATTGTATAATCTAATGTTTGAAATGTCTATAATAGTGATTTTTTCTTGTGTTTTCATTATAAATTTCATTTCATTTAAATCCCATATTGGTACATATCTTTTTGATATCTTTTGTGTTTTGGGTGTTGTAGTGTGTTTTTACACCACATTGCAGTGGTGTTTTAGTGTTCTGTTATAGCACACTGTAGTATGGCCCTTTGTTAGCAATTTTAAAAGCACTAATAAAAGGTCCTTTATTAGAACTTTTATAAGAGAATATAAATGTATACATTATCAGCACTTCTTAATCACTGATAAAAGACCCTTTATCAATGATTTTAAAAGAGAAGATAAATGGTTCCTTTAGTGGCGCTAAATTAAAATAGATCCTTTATCATATCTTTTTAGAGGTGATAAATGACCCCTTTATCAGTGCTTTTTAGCACTGATAAAAGGCAATGGATTTTAACCTAACTCTTGTAGTCTAATTTTTTTAGCACTAATAAGTCAATTTCTATAACTGTTAAAGGCTAGTTTTTTAGTAAGAGTGCCTCCATTCTGAAATTAATGGTTCCCTTAGATTTTTTATCTGGGCACCCATTTAGAATTTATTCCTCTTTTTTAGGAAAACTGCCTATGCATGCTATTAAATATTTTAATATTTTTCAAACATTTGTTTCGGGCACACCAGGCCTCTTAATTTCATGTTGTCTCCATGCCTGGTCACAAAATAAATCCATATAATATTTAAAAATAATACATGGAAAATAAGAGTCATTATATTTTTTTCCCTAACATATTAGCAATAGGATGGATGGTGGACTACCCCCTCTGGACCTGGTCTCTTTTCATGGTATAATTATGGGCCAGTACATATAGTGGTTAGTTTTCACATATATGTGTGTAGAGGGTTGTAATGTATTTTTGGTATTTCACACACATGTATCTCTAGATATAGTATGAAAGAGATTATTATAGGTGTGACATGCATATGATGTGAGGGCTTGAGGTACCTTACTCAATATATGGGTTGTGATGGCTTGAGGTATAATACCCAATGTCTGATACATGTCATATGGGCTATGATGGATCTTGAAAACTACATAGTTACTATATGGAGGTTTGTAATAGTATTATGTGATGATATAATTTATGAGGTGCACGTTTTAATACTTTTCTAAGGGGTCTATAGGTTAGCATACTTTTTAAGAGAGATGGACCAGGACCTACGATGTTTGGGAAGAGTGGAAAACCAGTTGGGAAGTGGTAGCAAGAGACCCTTGATGTTTATTAATTACAATATATGATTCTTTATAAGATATACTTGGTGAGATATAACCATGGAGATGATGGAAACATAGTATACCTATTTATGTGATGAGTTAGTTTCACTTTTTTCATTGGGATTTAGTATTAATTCATTATATTTTTTAAGAGTGGTTTTGGGGAGGATCCTACTATGTATACTATCATTATCACCCTATATAAATATATAAAATATTTTTTAGGTAAACATAAGTAATTTGAATATTGGGATATATATTACCAGCTTGGTGTTCAACAATATATGTTCGGGATTTATGGGCACTTTCGAGTTACCTTTTTATACTTAAGGATTTCCTTTCAAATTTTTTAGTCTATATAACATTGTATGTAATTACTTGGGATGATTTTTATATATATCTAACCAAGTTTTGGTTGATGTACCCACATTTTCTATCTCATATATATGTTCTCTTATAGGTTAATTCTTCCAATATGTAACATTATTATACCCTCAGTACTAGTCACCAACATGGCGCCTACTGAAGGTGGGACTCCAGTGGTTACTATCTCCCTTCTCTCATTACTAGCCAAGGAATGGTACTCTTTGAGGAGAAGGGTCTATGATTGAGTGGTATCAAAGGTTCATTTTGATGGATTGGATGGTGTTTATAGTTATTCATAAGTGAGATTATATGTGTAGGTTGGGAAACTGTGCCAGGTAAGTTTAGTAAGTGATGTAGACATGAGATACCTATTGGGACATGTGTATTTATCCCCCCCAGTGATCTAATGCATGTAAATTTATGTTTAATGATCCTAATAAATTAAGTGATATTTGTTTTAGGGTAGGGACCCAAGAAATAATCATAAATAATTTTTCTTCATCCCTATGTTTGAAATGGGTAGACCTTGGGATTGGTTAAATATATAAAACAATAAAATTAAATATTTAATTATTTAATACTAAGTGTTCCATATTCAAAGTTTAGGATCTCTAACAATTTTTTATCTTTATGGTATTGATATAGGTCAACATCTATACTAGGTTCATTCTGAAGATGTTTAGCATGATATGCCAACATATCACCATATAGTTGAGGTTGATAATGAAAAAATTTGAGGAGGATATTTTCCGAGTTTAAGTGCCAGATTTTATAGTAGAATGAGGGATCCCTGTTTTAACTTATTAACAAAGTACTAGTTAAAGGAGGTTGGGATATCATTTTTTCGATATGTGCATGAAAGTAAAACTAGTTTTTTGTTGGTTGTGATGATGCAACATTGAGTAGTGAGGTAGTGGTGTATCTTATTCCCTGTAGATCATGGGGAGTTGATAGTATCATTTTATAAGTTTTGAGAATATTTTATAGTAGAGTTTTTTTCTTTGATCAAGAAGGTGTATAGTGTCTAGGAGATACTTACCCTTTTATTGGGGAGTTCTAACATGCGAGAGTTTGAGGTCCATTTTTGGACCCTTATGTGATATATTTTAGACCTGTTTCAAGATAATGAGGTCAGGGAGAGGCATTTTGAGGAGGCTTTTCATCCAAATATCCAGTTCCAAGCCACCCTATTCTTGTTGTTGACATATCTCAATGTTCTAAAAATAGAATTACTTTTTGACAGGAAAATTTCCAAAACTGTATCTTCACAAGATGAGTCTTCAGTTTCCTCACAATGGAGAGTCATAGTTTGGGTTCTATGTTTCATAGACATAATATATTTAGTTAGTTGGGGATATGTCCCAACACTAAAAATCTAATTTATATGGTGTAATAATCTCTAAAACATATTCCAAGTGGTCCTAATTAATTTTTTATTATATATTTCAAACTCAAAAGTGGAAAGAATGACTGGACTTTTTAATTAGTCAGTTTGTGGTGGGTATATGCTTCAATTTCCTTCACTAAAAAGTTTCAGCTGAGGTAGTAGCAACATCAGTAAGGTGATCTAATTTTTTATCAGTATAGAGGATATTTTGTGGGAAGAGTACATTATTGAGATGCCCCTCATCCACATAGATTAGTTTGTGGCTATTGAGGTGTTCATCAGTATGGTCATAGAGTCCATGGAGTAGGTCATTGTAATCTTCATGATTTAGTATTTCTAGTATTGGGTGGTCTAGACATCGTTGGAGTTACCCTTATCCTATTGTTCCACATGGATTAATTTTTTCTTTGATTTATGATCCATGTAGTCCTTCATATCACCTACCCTCATCCATTATTTGGTAATTGAGGTCTATAGGCTTCCAATTCTCTTAGCATTTACAATTCTAGTCAGAGGTTGAGATGAATTTTATAAAAAATGTACAAACTATGATATATTTCTAGTGCAACAACACTCTTGGGTAGATATACTATATTTACGGATATATCCATATGACATCATCCTTGTATTGAATTAGATAAATTTGGTGTATATTATCATGGATTGTGTCATGAGGAAGGTTATGGTTTATGATTTCAATGGAGAGAAAATAGTGTTTTTGGTGAGTGAGACACTTATATGGGTTGGAGACATGTTCCATCCCTGTCTTCCTTAATGACCAATCTAATGTTGATTTCATTAGAGTTTCATCTCTCAGTGTTTCTTAGGGTTGTATAAGAGTACCCTAATGTCATTATAGAGGTGTTTCTATCATTACACCTCCTTGGGAAATCAAGTTTTTGATCAATCTAAAGCAAATAGTTTATCCTATCATGATATCTCCATATAGGATGGATCCTTCTAGGTTAAGATAGATGTGTGCACAACTCGATGATCTATTGATGTGGGGTCCTATTCAACTAAATGTGTAACAATAGGGTTCACCATTTATGTTTATGAATAATGTCTATGGAAGTTCTCAAAATTATATAAATTATCATCTCTTGAATTAGGTGATACTAATGAATTGTTATCCTCTTCCATGGATTGATGAATTATTTGATTAGTTGAAGAGATCAATTTGGTTATAAAGAGCAATTTTTGGTCATTATATCATTATATATGGGTTAAAGATGATGATACCACAAAAAACTTATTTTTATTTTATTAAGAAACCACTTTTAAAGAAAAAAGTGGGGAACCGGTCCAGACACAACCAAATAATCAACCAACACCATAGGTAATAATCATATCTTCCAATTGAAGTTTAAGCCTTTTAGAAAACTTACCTCTCTGGAGACTCCATTGAAGAGTGTTTTCCTTTCCATCTGGATCATCTTTGAGGATGTCTTCAATTCTGTTTGCCAACGTTTCCCAAGATTGGACAAGTTCTTCCATAGTAATCTTCGTTCTTTTGAATTTGCGTGCCAATATGATGAGTTGTTTTAGAACCCAACTGCCATGCTCCTCATTCAGATTTAACTGGATGCATCTACCAACCAATCTAACAAACTCCTCTTGAGTATAATCTTCCATAACTTCCTTCTCTATAAATTCTTCATTGATGTTGATGATAGCATCCCATACATCACACTCCATCATTTCTTTAACACACATGGGGATAACAGGTTCTACAATAGCAGTTTCATCATCCACCATGTAGAGACCCAAATATTGACGTACATGGAAATTACATTAATTTTTAGGAATAATTAATACATAACAAAAACAGACACATAAGGACTGTAATAGTTTAGTGTCTTTGGAAACTAGGAATATAATCTTCTAATCGTGGTGAAAAATCATCAACATATCCCATAAAGATCTTCCCGTTTTTTTCTTACCTAAAACCATTATTTATTTCCGGGGGAAAAGAAAACATAAAATGGGTGAGCTCAAATGCTCAGTAAGGGTAATAATAGAGAACATAAAAAATCCTTAGACATTTGAATGTAAAAAAACATGAGCATAAAATCTAAACATCAAAATCTTGAGAAATGGCATAAAAAATGGCAGTACGTAAGGCATAGATCATGAAGAAACATTAATCATGAAAAATTAGCATGGGAATAAAACATGTAATTTTGGAAACCATTAAGCAGATGATATTATTTCCATAGTAGCCAAGGAATTGCTGCCAAGACTATCTTAATGGATAAAGTCCCTTTCTGAATCGAGTTCACTCCTCGTTCTAGTCCTGTATTACTGAACCGGTTTAACTTTCCATTCCAGCCATCTCTATCTCATGAGATATAAATCTTTACCCAATGCATTGGAGGTAGATATAGGTCCCACCCATCTCATATTGAAATCATTCTTTTGTGTGCCACAATATAAACATAAATCATTCATCATAACCCAAGAATAAAATGGGTTTCATAAACATCATTCCATCATAACGTAATCTATACAAAAAAATTGGATATCATTTCGTCATTATAAAAGTGAAACCATTTAAATCATAGAGACATGATACTTGAAACATACACATGTGAAATAAGGTCATCTTAGATGAAAATGGTTTTGATAAAACACTTGAAATGAATTCTTCAAGAAAATATCCTTTTTTCTTCAAAATCGTTTTCTTTTCACAAAATGTCATGCAATTTTAAAAGAAAAAGATTTTGTTGAAAATAGTCATGAAATATTTTTGAGGAAGCTTCATGAAAATAAGACTTTATAAAACCGTAAAAATCATTTCATGCCGTATACGTTAAAAAAACATTCTTCTCGTACTTTAGTCAGAAAAGTCAAAAAGTACCTTGTAGGGTAAATAAAAGAAAGATTTATTCCATACCATGGGGTAAAAGTAAAAATGGGTAAAAATGAATTTAAACATACATGAATACACTTTTATAAAACATGGACATGTATGAGAGTAATAACCCCAGTAAATACTTACGAATAAGAAATCTCGGATAAAAATAAGATTTGCACAATTATCTCTTAACTTAGGTCTGATATACTTCGTATGTATCTGAACATCTTGTATAATGATTTAAATAATTTCATTGACTTATTATAGAATCATATTAATTTTTATGATATCATATATGTTTCACTTATGACTTTATATTACCCATTCTTTTGTAAATTCCATGTTAAAGCTGTGTTTTGTGTAAAATCATTTCATTTATCATATGTGTTTCGAATTGTCGTTCTTGACATTATTACTTATATCCTGATTTACATAATTCCAGAATATAAAACATGATTTATATATAATATATATTCATCATATACATATATATATTATAGATCTATAAAAGGAATGAAATACACCATTCATGGAGACGGTAGGTCGTACGTATGCATGAACGCTGTTTTTGTTTCCTTATTGAATTGAATGAAACTAAATAGATGACATACATATATATATATATATACATAAATCTAGTACAATTATTATTTCATATATTTCATTATTATTCATTATATAAACATTATGATCATTCATGTATGGTTAACATGGATAATGAATCTCATCGCGTCGTGGAGACGGTAGTCCGTACGTACGCACGAGTGATGATATCATTCCCATAATTGTTGAATAGAATTGGAGTGGATGGTATAATATATCAGAATCCGTATGATGTTATAATAACCATATATAGTTATTCTTTACACCATTATACCCATCCATGTAAGGTGTTGGTGGAAAAACAGATTTCACCACGGTGTGGAGACGGTATTCCGTACGTACGCACGCGTGGTGATTTCGTTTTCCATAGGATGGATAGATGGATAAATAGGGTTTTTTAATACTTATAATAACATATCAGTATATGAGTTATACTTATGTTATTACTTCATAATGAAACAACTAATGAAGAAGAAGTGGAAGAAGAAATAAAGTTGAAAGAATCGGTAATGGACATTACCTATTCTTTGAAGCGCCTCTTTGAGACCTCCTCTTAGGGCACTAAAATTGGTCTTTGAAGAAGAACAGAACCACTAGGTTGTTTCTATGTAAGTGTAGAAGAGAATTTTTCCGGTTTTTTATGGGATTTAAGGATCAAAGTGGTGTGAGAAAGAGAGGGAGGAGGTGCCCTTTTATAAGGGAGGAGAGGGGCACCTTTGGAATAACTAAAAACATTATCTTATAATAAAGTCATATTCTGTTTTTAATAGCTCAAAATTGATTTATTTATAATATAATGTGGGTATGGGTCTAAATCATCTCATCTAATAGAATTTAGACAAGTTTAGGTTTCTATTTTAACCTTATCATTTAGATTTAACCTTAAGTTAAATAATTTTACTTTTACCTTGTCTTCTTGTTTTCTTACACTATAAGGTTAATAAACTTACTATAACAAGCCAAAAGAACCCCAAGTTGTTTAATATTAATATATATAACCTTTTATAAGTCATTTTTCCGAGCCTTATATTTTTAGGAATAAAATAACAATTAATAATATAATATTTGTTTTAAAATCTATTTTATGTCAATTTTGACACTATTTGGTAATTGATTTTTGTGAAAATCATAACAGAATGATTACTTCGAAAAACGTTAATTAAATCAATAATAAAATGTCATATTAACCTATAAAATTATTTAAATTCATAAAAAGTCTCAAATTACATTTATTTGGGTATTTATAACATCAATTATGTCAATATTTCATTAATAAGATAATTACTGCATCATCTTTGTGTCATAAATATATTAAATTATTTAATGTCTAAAAATTATAAATAAAATACCATTATGTAGGAAATCGTTTTATCTTTCTAATTAATATTTATAGTTGAATTTATCTAATACATAACGATATATTAAAAATGATTTACTTATTAAACATTGATTTTAACTATTTTAACCCTTCTTTAAATAAATTAATATTAAATGTCCTAATCTAATCCAAGTGAGCCTAAATGGTTATATTTTATTCCTAAGGTTGTTTTTGGTCGAATTACACTTTTCCAATCGAATTCGGACATGTGTTAGGGTAATAATAATATCAATTTTACCCTTAATTACCCTATTTACTTTTAATCGTGGTAAAAAAAGTAAAAAGTTACTATTCAACAAAAATTATTTTCATCTCATTAAACCACATTTTAGTAATTGATATTAACCATGTCTCTTGGATTTTTGAAATTCCACTCACAGAAGTGGTAAAATTAAAAAAGTCAGTTTTTTAACTACCACTAAGTGGTTGCACTATTCATCAAAAATTGATGTTTTTCAGAAAAATACCAAACATTCAGCCTAAGCATTATTTGATATTCCGAATTCCAAATTGAGGTCTATTTTTCCAAATTCATAACATAGAAGTGGCATTAATTAATTTTAAATTTAATTCCCATTATCAAAACAAATAGCGTGTTTTTAAGAAACAAAAACAATCAAAAGATTGATACTTGTTTATATCCAATTTCAAAGTGAAATTAATTCCAATGAACAACATTGGATTAAATGGTAAAAATATATTATAATTACACTTTGAACCCAATTAAAAAGATAATCTAGCCATATAAATTATGGCGATGAAAAAAGTTGTTTTTAATTAAAATATAGCGTGTTTTTACTATTCATTAAAATATGAAAGTTATCAGAATAATATGAAAAATTTATAGAAAGTAAATTTTTATATCCTGATTCCAAATAAGAATTTTATTTTATGAAATTGATCTTATAGACATGTCAAAAACAAGATTTAAGTTGGGTGTGCCATTAAAAGGTGGCAAAACTGCATTTTTTTTAAAATAATTATTTTACCCGAAAAAATTATTTTATTCTCATACCATATTCTAGAAAATGAGTAAGTTGAATAATAATGTTATAAAATTTAAAATTTAGTTAATACTATGCATACCAGCTAATTCGTGATAATATTATAACCATATATCATTGTTTAGTGAAACCCGGTATTGCGTACAACACACGCTATCGAGGATGGTCGCGATTGCCTGTAGTGCAAGGCAGGTCAGGGTTGCGTGTAGTGCAATCTCTCTTTGGTGTATCATACAACACAATACGTCAATGAAATTAAAATAATATTCTACATAAAATCTCGGGGTGTTACATTCTACCCCCCTTAAAATGAATTTCGTCCTCAAAATTCGTCGGGGTTATAAATCGTTTACTATTCATAGAAACCCACATCGTAAAAAGTAATAATAAAACTTAATTTTAAAAACTAAAGTATGAAATATAACGATTACCCAAAGTAACTAATCACTGGGTTTCTATATAGGAGAACATAGGTGAAAATATAGATATGGAAGAAAAATATAACCATCAAGTTCTGATGGAGAGTGGTAGAAAACATAGCTATGAAAAAGACAACAATCACAAAGCCATAAATTTGTGATGATCTAGGGTACCATCTGATTCATCGGATATAAGAGAACTAGGAAAACATTTTTGGTTTTCAATTTCATTTCTCTAAAGTTGAAAATTTTGAATTAGAAGAAATACTTTCTTGATTTTGGTACAATATCACTGTTGTTCGTGCTTTGAACAATTTCCACTTCAGCTCTTAAAGAAATGAAGTTGAATTTGTCATTTGTGAAGTGTTAGAAAATCATGTGATAGAATGATGGGTCATTCCATCTATCTAAAAAAAAGGTTATAAAAGTTATCAAAAATACATAAGTCCATCTATAGTGAGATTAATCATATATGGTTCCCAAAATGGATTTATACTTCATATATCATACTGTTTAATATAATAAAACTAGTTTCTACTAAACAGGGACTTCCTTTCGGCCAGTGGTAGGCGATAAAGGCCAGTCGCACTTCGGTTGTGGGTTCGATTCCCACAGCCCTGTCCGACACGATGGGTTGTCGCCCATCCTGTAGGTTTTCCATTTTCTAAAACTACATTACTATAACATCCCATAAATAATATAAAAAAAAAGTTCTATCCTTAAACAATAATAACTTATGTCCAACATAATCCAATCCAATCTTTAGGCTTATCTAAAATACTTCGGTCCAAGCTCATAGTATAAAGAAAATTATTACTTGAAATGTCAAATAACAATCACGTTAATGCCATCACTTATCCCCCATGTATCATAAGATATATCTTGTTGGTCAAATTACAAACACGTGAATACCTTAATCATGTATTCTCTTCAAGAATGAATACTCATTCAGCCTTAGTGAAAACATTAATGTTGTTAAATTTTAACACTTTCCACATACCAAAATCCCAAAAATTCTATATACTCAAACCATAATATCACTTAGTCCTTATATCAGTCATGAGCTCATGAATACAATCAAACATCTCATTATCTTCTTATCCCATCATTATGCACATATCATCAACATTCCAGAAATATTTGAATAACCTTTCATGGTTACCGGTACCATTAACCATATACTTTCAAATACTTTAGGAAAAACAATAGTGTAATAATCCTTAGATGATTATTTATTCCATAGTACCATTAACTATAAAACACAACTCTTGATAAACATACAATCATTCCACTACCTTCTTAAAAAACTGAATGAGCATCAACACTTCTTTCATCTCATATATCATTTATAGTCTCCTCATCATCATCCACATAAATACTACTCATATGACCATGCTGATTCTCCACATGAGATTTTCCCTTAGGGAATTAGTTTTCATAATTCCCGTACATTCCACATTTAAAACATATAATCATTGTTTATGTCGTAGAAATACCATTATCATTCTCCATGGTGTTAAATGAACCTTTTCCTTTGCACTTACTGGATTTGTGTCCTTCTTTTCCGCACCCAAAGCATCTTCCAGTTCCATTGAAACATTCTCCTTGCTGCCTCTTCCCACATGATTTACATGAGGGGATTTGAACTTTCTTTCCTCTATGATCATCATGAAACTCCATCTTTCTCTTATTAGCTGAGTCGAGATACTTACCAAAGTTTTGATTGTTGATCATATTATGAGATTGCTGATTAGGCATTATAATGATGTTTGGACTTCCAAATCCCGTTTCATTTGGTTGCTCATGAAAAATATCATTCCATTGTCCATCATATCCTCCATTATCGTGAATCTTCCTGTTTCTAGCCATTTTCAAAAACCCAAAAAGAATAGTGTGAGAGGCAAAAATCATGCTAGGGAAAACAACATAGTAAAGGGGGAGTACCCCCAATATCTAACATCTTAGGTTAAATTCTAAGATCGTTACTGTAGTTCTAGGACTATATCCTATACGTATACTTATCCTTAGGGACATCCCTAGACATACCTTAGAAATATCTCTTGGGATCTCACTAATGTTTCCCTATCCTAGTTTCCAAAGGTTGACTAACCCTTTCCTCTGATACCAACTGTAGAGACCCAAAGCATGAAGTACATGGAAATTACATTAATTTTGCATAATAATTAATACATAACAAAAACAGACACACAAGGATCGTAATAGTTTAGTGTCTTTGGAAACTCAGAATATAATCTTCTAATCATGGTGAAAAATCTTCAACATCTCCCATAAAGATCTTCCATTTTTTTCTTACCTAAAACATTTCTTTATTTCTTGGGGAAAAGAAAACATAAAAGGGGTGAGCTCAAATGCTCAGTAAGGGTAATCATAGAGAACATAAAACAATCCTTAGACATTTTAATGTAAAAAAACATGAGCATAAAATCTAAACATCAAAATCTTGAGCAATGGCATAAAACATGGTAGTATGTAAGGCATAGATCATGAAGAAACATTAATCATGATAAATTAGCATGGGAATAAAACATATAATTGTGGCAACCATTAAGCACATGATATGATTTCCATAGTAGCCAAGGCATTTCTTCCAAGACCATCTTAGTGGACAAAGTCCATTTCTGAATCGAG
The DNA here is from genome assembly GCA_963277665.1 of Viscum album. Classification (NCBI taxonomy): domain Eukaryota; kingdom Viridiplantae; phylum Streptophyta; class Magnoliopsida; order Santalales; family Viscaceae; genus Viscum; species Viscum album. The sequence goes on from OY728156.1 coordinate 1,114,471,060, forward strand.
TTCACTCCTCGTTCCAGTCCTGTATTACTGAACCGGTTTAACTTGTCATTCCAGCCATGTCTATCTCATGATATATAAATCTTTACCCAATGCATTTGAGGGATATATAGGTCCCACCCATCTCATATTGAAATCATTCATTCGTGTGACACAATATAAACATAAATCATTCATCATAACCCAAGAATAAAATGGGTTTCATAAACATCATTCCATCATAACGTAATCGATACAAAAAAATTGGATATCATTTCATCATTAGAAAAGTGAAACCATGTAAATCATAGAGACATGATACTTGAAACATACACATGTTAAATAATGTCATCTTAGATGAAAATGGTTTTGATAAAAGACTTGAAATGAATTCTTGAGGAAAATATCCTTTTTTCTTCAAAATCATTTTCTTTTCACAAAACATCATGAAATTTTAAAAGAAAGGGATTTTGTTGAAAATAGTAATGAAATATTTTGGAGTAATATTCATGAAAATTAGGCTTTATAAAACCATAAAAATCCTTTCATGCCGTATACGTTAAAAAAACATTCTTCTCGTACTTTTGTCGGAAAAGTCAAAAAGTACCTTGTAGGGTAAATAAAAGAAATATTTCTTCCATACCATGGGGTAAAAGTCAAAATGGGTAAAAAGGAAATTAAACATACATGAATAAACTTTTATAAAACATGGACATGGATGATAGTAATAACCTCAGTAAATACTTACGAATAACCAATCTCGGATAAAAATGAGATTTGCACAATTATCCCTTACCTTAGGTCTGATATGCTTCGTACGTATCCGAACCTCCTGTATAATGATTTAAATAATTTCATTGACTTATTACAGAATAATATTCATTGTTATGATATCATATATGTTTCACTTATGACTTTATATTACCCATTCTTTTGTAAATTCCATGTTAAAAAAGCGTTTTGGGTAAAATCATTTCATTTATCGTATGTGTTTTGACTTCTCGTTCTTGATATTATTACTTATATCCTTATTTACATAATTCCAGAATGTAAAACATGATTTATATATAATATATATTCATTATATACATATATATATTATAGATCGATAAAAGGAATAAAATACACCGTTCATGGAGACGGTAGGTCGTACGTACGCATGAATGTTGTTTTTGTTTCCTTATTGAATTGAATGAAACTAAATAGATGACATACATATATAAATACATAAATCCCATAGCATTATTATTTCATATATTTAATTATTATTAATTATATAAACTTAATGATCATTCATGTATGGTTAACATGGAGAATGAATCTCATCGCGTCGTGGAGATAGTAGTCCGTACGTACGCACGAGCGATGATATCGTTCCCATAATTATTGAATATAATTGGAGTGGTTGTTATAACATATCAGAATCAGTATGATGTTATAATAACCATATATAGTTATTATTTACACCATTATACCCATCCATGTAAGGTGTTCGTGGAAAAACAGATTTCACCACGGTGTGGAGATGGTATTCCGTACGTACGCACGCGTGGTGATTTCATTTTCTGTAGGATGGATAAATGGTGAAATAGGGTTGTTTCATACTTATAATAACATATCAGTATTTGAGTTATACATATGTTATTAATTCATAATTAAACAACTAAAGAAGAAGAAGTGGAATAAGAAATAAAGTTGAAAGAATCGGTAACGGACATTAACTCTTCCTTGAAGCTCCTCTTTGAGACCTCCTCTTAGGGCACTAAAATTGGTCTTTTAAGAAGACCAGAACCTCTAGGATGTTTCTATGGAAGTGGATAAAAGAATTTTTCTGGGTTTTGACGAGCTTGAAGGCTCAAAGTGGTGTGAGGAAGAGAGGGAGGAGGTTCCCTTTTATAAAGGAGGAGAGGGGAACCTTTGGAATAACTAAAAACATTATCTTATTATAAAGTCATATTCGGTTTTTCATAGCTCTAAATTGATTTATTTATAATATAATGTGGGGATGGGTCTAAATCCTCTCATCTAATATAATTTAGACAAGTTTAGGTTTCTATTTTAACCTTATCATTTATATTTAACCATAAGTTAAATAATTTTACTTTTACCGTGTCTTCTTATTTGCTTACATTATAAGGTTAATAAACTTACTATAACAAGCCAAAAGAACCCCAAGTTGTTTATTATTAATATATATATCCTTATCTAAGAAATATGGCCAAAAATTATATTTTTAGGAATAAAATAACAATTGATAATATAATATTTGTTTTAAAAACTATTTTATGTCAATTTTGACACTATTTGGTTATTGATTTTCGTGAAAATCATAACAGAATTATTAGTTCAAAAAAGTTAATTAAATCAATACTAACATGTCATATTAACCTATAAAATTAGTTTAATTCATAAAAAGTCTCAAAATACATTTATTTGGGTATTTATAACATCAATTATATCAATATTTCATTAAAAAGATAATTACTGCATCATCTTTGTGTAATAAATAAATTAAAGTATTTAATGTCTAAAAATTATAAATAAAATACCATTATGTAGGTAAACTTTTTTATCTTTCTAATGAATATTTATAGTCGAATTTATCTTATGTATAACCCTATATTAAAAATTATTTACTTATTAAACTTCGATTTTAACTATTTTAACCCTTCTTTAAATAAATTAATATTAAATGTCCTAATCTAATCCAAGTGGGCCTAAATGGTCATATTTTATTCCTAAGGTTGTTTTTGGTTGAATTACACTTATACAATATAATTAGGACATGTTTTAGGGTAATAATAATATCAATTTTACCTTTAATTACCCTATTTACTTTTAACCGTGGTAAAAAAAAGTAAAAAGTTACTATTCACCAAAAATTATTTTCGTCTCATTGAACCACATTTTAGTCCTTGATATTAACCGTTTCTCTCGGATTTTCGAAATTTCACTCACAGAAGCAGTAAAATTAAAAAATTTGGTTTTTTAACTACCACTAAGTGGTTTCACTATTCATCGAAAATTGAAGTTTTTTCAAAAAAATACCAAAAATTCAGCCTAAGCATTATTTGATATTCCAAATTCAAAATTGATGTCTATTTTTTCAAATTCATAACATATAAGTGGAATTAATTAAATTTAAATTTAATTCCCGTTATCAAAACAAATAGCGTGTTTTTAAGAAACAGAAACAATCAAAAGATTGATACTTGTTTATATCCAATTTCAAAGTGAAATTAATTCCAATGAACAACATTGGATTAAATGGTAAAAATATATTCTAATTACAATTTAAAACCAATTAAAAAGATAATCTAACTATATAAATTATTGCGACGAAAAAAAGTTGTTTTTAATTAAAATATAGCGTGTTTTTACTATTCATTAAAATATGAAAGTTATCAGAATAATTTGAAAATTTTATCCAAATTAAATTTTTAAATCCTGATTTGAAGGAAGATTTTTATTTTGTCAAATTGAACTTATAGACATGTCAAAAACAAGATTTAAGGTGGGTGTGCCATCAAAATGTGGCAAAACTGCATTTTTTGAAAAATAATTTTTTTACCCGAAAAAATTATTTTATTCTCATACCATGTTCTAGAAAATGAGTAAGATGAAGAATAATGTTATAAAATTCTAAATGTAGTTAATACTATTCATAACAGCTAGTTCGTGATAATATTAATACCATATATCATTGTTTAGTGAAACCCGGTATTGCGTACAACACACGCTATCGAGAAAGGTCGCGATTGCATGTAATGCAAGCCAGGTCAGGGTTGCATGTAGTTAAATATCTCTTTGGTGTAGCGTACAACACAATTCATCAACGAAATTAAAATAATATTCTTCATAAAATCTCGGGGTGTTACACACCAGTTCTATGACAGTAGATTCACTTTCTTGTGATTCATGCTCCTTAGGGGTCACAGCTTCCTTATACTTTGCCGAGTCTTTATGCTTGTACGATGTGTTTTTTTCCACTAATTTGGGAACCATTGGAGGTGGATTTCATTTACTTGAAGACCTCGTAACGGGGGGAATAAGTAGATTTGAATAATATTTTATTCTTCACGGCCTCCGGGAGTGTGTAATGAAACCATCAGAATCTATAATAGTGTTCTTCCCTTTCCTTGAATAGGATCTAAGATATTCCTCTGCAATTCCTATTTCATTGGGTACAATAGTAGAATCTGAAGCAGAGTCCTCCTCTTGAGATTCCTCTCGGCAGAGGGGGTTCTCTTCAGAGGCAACCACATCATCCCTCTCCCCAAGAGCCTAAAACTCATCTTCCCCCAGCACTACAAACCTGTTTTTGCAGCCTAGAAGACTCTCTTTGTCAAGTGGTGGAACATCCTCTCTGGCCTCTCCAGAATTCACAGCACCTTGCACCTAAGGACCTCTAATGCTTGATTTCACCATCTCTTCAAAGGAATAGGGGACCTAAGAACTCAGGCGCGCCCCCTACCCATCACCCTCAAACATGTTCTTGATACCCAAATCGCTTCTTAATCTATCAAAAACCTTTGAGAACATGGATTCTGGGGGCCTAAAATGAAGATCTTTCTTATTTTCTAAGGTCAATCCTTCATCTCTGGTGACCAGTCGCACCTTTTTTCATTATCATTATGTAAATTATGAGTTCATTTTTTTGTCATTCAATGTGACAAATTATCCAGCCATTTTCATGGATTTTATGAACATAGTGGTTAATGATTTTCTGTATCAGTGTTTGTTGGTTTTCATCAATGATGTCCTTATGTACACAATGTTTTAGGAGGTCCATGTAGAGAATCTTTGTGGCATGTTGGGATTTATTCATCATCAATAGCTATTTCATAATATGTTAAAGTGTGCATTTTAGATTTTTAAGTTCATTTCATGGAGAACATGATAGAAATGGGTTAGAGAGTAATCAATTTTCAAGATAGAGCTATTGCAGAACAAGATAGAAATGGGTTAGGTGATTTGTGAGATGTTGAAAGAAGCAAAAGATCATTAGAAATACTTTTTATAACATAGGAGGATACCTATTAATTTTGATAATAGATATCATGTCTTCCTGAAGGTGAATCTTTATTGTGGGAAATGAAGATTTTGTCATGGGGTCAAGCTTCACCCTCATTTGTTAGCCATTTTTTGGTTTTGACTCGTGTTAGATAAGTAGCATATCAAGTAGTAGTTCTTATATATATGGGATAGATTGATGTAATTTTTGATGTGTCACAACTTCTTTTTTACCTTTATGATTACTCTAATTTCATTGATTGGGATGAGATCAATGTGGAGGATTATGTGACATTCAAGGAGTGACCTATGGAGATCTTGGACATCTAGGAGAAGTTGTTGCGTAGATTTTTTATTCCCTTGGTTTGTTTCATATTGTTCCAAAATAAAATAGAGGATAGTATCTATGAACATGAGTTACATATATTTTCTTAGTACCCCAATCTTTTTGATCATTAACACTTCTCTGCTTGTAACTAAAGTTGTGGTTGTTGAAATTTTTATGGTTTATGATATAGTTTTCTTTTCTTTCCTCATTATTGGAAACCATTCTATTTTTTGATAGGTATATCCCCAAATATAGTATTATGCATCAACTTTTTTTATGGTTTTGTTCTTATTCCTCTAATGAGGTGGTTTAGATCCAATGATTGAAGGATCCTTGAGAGGTGTCTCACAATATGGATATTTTGATGACCCCTTTCTCCTCTATTTTCTCTTTAGGTTATTTTTTATATTTGTGAGTTCTATAGGTTTTTCAAGAGGTATCTGATGTAATGGATTATCTCCAGTTTTTTCTTTATTTTTTGAGTTTTGGGTGAATGTGGCACTAGGATGAGGCTCTAGGTAGTTTGTGGAAGTTTGAAAAGTTTAGGGGGATCCACTGCTAAAAATATAATTTTGGCATCATGGTGGTGTTTTTGTACCATAATGATAGTTTTTATGGTGAATTGGGTCCATTCTATTGTATAGGGGGATCTCTAGTGTATTTTATGGCTACTTCATTTTTAGGATTAGCTACAATGTGGCTTGGTAGCTTTCTTGGCAAAGGGTGTTGATAGAATAGTGCTTATGGCTATGTCATAACCCCTAGATCCACTTTTATAGGATCTTACTATGTAACTCAAAACCTCATTCTACTATGAGTGACTTTGGTGAGGCCCCTCAAGCTATGGTATATAATTCCATGTGTCAAGCAGCGCTATAGCATGGTCAATGGGGTTGTGCCATGGTCCCTTAGGTTTCTTACAAATAAAAATACCCTTATCCCATATAAAATATATTATTTACCACTTAATTAAATTGAATCCAAGGTAATAGTCTCTTTGATTCCCCTTATGATAAGGATTTATCCCCATCTCCTAGAGATCAATCTATCGTAATTTGAGGTGAGTTTTACCTCATTTTTCTAGAAGTTTCTCTCTATTTGATCTCTTTTACTCCCATTTCTTATTTCCATACTTTTGAATTTGATATTCACTATTTTAATGGAGTTTTAATTTCATTTTATAGTGTTTTCATGGATCATTTCCCTTAGAAAATCCTTTTTATTTTTGGTATAGGTGATCATTAATCTACAACATTGGTTCGTTATCATGAAAAATTTCCTAACTCTTTTGAAGTAGAGGATTAATTTATTCTATTTTATTTATGTTAAATCATAAATTTATCATTTTTTTATCTCTTTTTATTGAATTTAAATTAAAATATAAATTATTTAACAATATTAAAGATGAAATTGGTTAGTAATCGTAGGGAAATGTTTTTTACCATGATAACATTTTTCCTATTGATTTTCTAGATAGTGTTATATCTATTATTTTCTTGTATAGAAATATTTTATGATCTATTTAGAAATATTATTTCATTATAAAATGTTAAATAATTTCAATGAAGTAATTTTTAATTATTTGGCTAAATAAATAAATAAGAGGCATGTTTAAATGAATCTGGTGTTTCTTATAATGACATGGTAATTCAAATTGATGAAATGTGCATGCTTAATTGAATATGATCTTTCATGTGTTAATTTAATTGATAAATAATGTGGATCATATTAATTATAGTTTATTCAATTAATAATAGTGTGTATTAAATTAGATTTTCACTTCTCATAATTTGATAAAAATAGTTTTTATGCTTGAGAGATTGTTTAATAGTTTGATAGATTGTTATAGTTTCTGCCTTGGGTTTCACTTAGTTGGAAACTGTGAATGAGTAATCAGTTAATTAAGGATGGAAAAATACCAATTTTTGTAAAATATAACTCTTTCATGATGTGATTTATCATTTATTATAAAGGTTGGATGTCTTGAGTTATTGTCTGTGAGAGTCTGTTTTCATGTGAAGGTTGAATGTCTCATTTTAGGTACACGTTTCAGTAAATATTAAGATTTTTATTGATACATTATAATTTTATATAGATGTTTTCCTTGCTATATTATGTGATATTATCTATGTAAGTATGATTAGATATGTGTGGGGAGGCCCAGGTGATGTTGTAGCATTTGATGCTTGTAATGGTGAGATGCATCAGGATATGCAAGTGGGAGTTGGTGTTGGCACCAGAGATATTGGAATGGGTTGAAACTACGATTATAAATTATTATGATGAAATCTAGATTTATTCTTTATATTAATCAATTTATCATCATATAGTTGGGTTGCTTGTTTTACATGTATTCTTTTCCCCACTACTTGAGGTAGTTAGATGTGCTCAGTTGCATGTTTTCTCTCAAGGGTAGTATTATGTACTAGTATGCATGGTGGGTAGTTGTCCCATATAAGTGTGTAGTGTGTTTTAATGGATTATTAATCACACTTTTATCTCAAGATATAGTATCAAAATAATTATCATAGGTGTGACACATATAGGTTCTTATGGCTTGACGTATCTTACTCGGTGTATGGGATATGATGGATTGTGGTATAATACCAAATGTATGAGACACATCATATACATTGTGGTGGATCTAAGAAACTACATGGTTACTATATGGAGGATGATGCAATTATTTAATTCATGAGGTTCATGTTGGTATTTATTACATTTAGATGTAGATATCTTAGGACATGCAATGTTGGGGTTGAACTACACACCAATGAGAAAGAGAAAGTGGGATACCCTTGATGTTTATTTTTCACAATAGATGATTCCTTGTAAGAAATAAAATGTGAGATATGGAAAAGGTGATTTTTGGGATATAGTATACTTTCTTAGGTGATGAGTTAGTTTCACTTGTTATTCAGTGGGAATTAGTATGTATTCTTTATATTTTTTATGAGAGGATCTGAGGAGGATCCTACTGAGTATACTATTATTATCACCCAACATATATATAAAATATTTTTTGGTTAAATAGGATAAGTTTGGATATTGGGATGGATATTACTAGCTCAAGGTTTTTCAAGAGATGTTTTGGCTTTGTGGTAACTACCGAGTTAAATTTTTGGTACATGTGGTTTTTCTTTTTGGTTGTTTTCGTATTTATAAAATTAATTATATGTACTTGGGATTACTTTTATAAATATTTGATAAAGTTTTGATTGTTGTATTTATTTTATTTCTATCTTCTTTATGTTATCTTATAAGGTAATTCCTCTCATATATATGCTTATTATACCCTCGATGCTAGTCACCAACCTGAGGCCTACTGAAGGTGAGTCTTAGGCAATCACCACATCCCTTCTCTAATTATAGAAATTTGAGGGGTAAACTTTTGAGTGAGTTTTTGTGACATTGAATGAAATGAGCGAACCTAAATAATCTACCAAAATGGTACCCAAACCAATCGTCACATCACCCGAAGGGTATTCATGATCCCCATATCTTTGCGACAAGAACTATGGCATTGATAAAAGTAAAGAGGGGATTATTTTCACATATGAGTTACAAAAACAAATTAAAGAAATAAATATGAATTATTTTTATGAAAAACTATCCATAAGATAAAAGGTTCCACATATCCGTCATACAAGTCTCTAAAATAGCTATACAACACAACCCAACTGGTGGATCACAAACACCATCATGTGTTGTCGACTCCGACAGGTCCCGCATGTAAGGTACACCCTCAACCTCCAAGTGGTGCCTACCCTTTACCTTCACCTGGAATATGATAATCCAAAAATACCTAACAAAGGTTGGGTTCATTACTACAATCCCACTAGGATTTCTTCAGTCATTTCATAAGAATCTGATATTATATAAATCATTTAATCTTGAAATAACATTTCCAATGACTGTTAGAAAACTAGTATAACATCTACTCCATAAAATAAGGTATGATGAAACATATTTTTAAAAATATTAACGAATAAAACCTTAATCAAAAATAGGGAATGAATAAGAATTTATAAATATAAGGAATAAATAATCAATTCAATAAAAACTGAAATGATTAAACCATTTATATCTAAAGTTAGGAAAAGTAGATTCCAATCATAGCACCATGGTTAAGAGAAATAGGGGGTAAGATGTCCAAGGATTCTCACACATATTTGTGAATTATGACTGCTATTTTGTACAGGTAACATCCCCATGTAGGAAAAAGAGAGCATCCCTAAAAACTAGCCTCTCTACCATCAAGTATTTTTAGTTTTATTTTCATCATCAATCCATTTCTTGGTAGCACTAATAAATACATAGAATATGTTCTTCTAGCTCAGCTACCCATCCTCCCATTTCACTCATGGTGAATAAAATAGTTTACATGGGGATATAATTGGTTCAACAAATATTTAAAACACCATTTTATTCAGACCAAATTTCAAAAACATACCTTTTATTACAAAAAACCAAACATAAGGTTTTTTCTATCAAAAACAGAAGACAATATTTCAAAACCAAAATCAAAAGTTTTTCAAAAAAATTCATTCTATTATTTTCAAAAATCAACAATAAATAGTTTTTTAAAAAATTTAATGAAACATCACATTTCAAATCATAAATATTTTATTCCTTTAAATTACATCACAAACTCGTCAATAATCATAATTTTAGTTCAACAATAATTTCCTAAAAATCAATAGTACATCAAGAAATTTTCATTACATCCATGCCATTTCGAAATCCATTTATCAAACCCCAAAGCAATATTTAGACATTCATTTGAAAACAAATTTAAAATATAAACATCTAAGGATTTAAACAATAGTAAGAGATTCCAAAAAAATATACCTTGATAATGATATCAAAAGAACCATATGAACGGTTTACAAGAAGGAAGGAGGGTCTGGCTAGAATTTCTCAATGACACAATCAAGGCACTGTGGTATAAAGGCACCACAAAAATTCATCATTGAACACCACAGTGTAGTGGTCCACAAGAAGAGATTTCCTTATAAATAGATGTTTGGTTATGTCATGGATAGTACCACCAAAATTTAGAAGGTATAGATACAATGTAAGATACGGACTTATATAGTGTAAAAATTACCTCCATAATGAAATCAAGGGATATTGCAGCCTTAAAAATGCCAAAACATGACACCTATAGTGAAAATGGGTGTCCAAAACCTTCAACTACACTGGAATTTGGAATGTTTCTAGATAGAATGAGTAATATGGCATGGAATTAGTGAATCCCTTAGAAGCTTAGAATGATTCCAAGAAAAGGGGAATACCTAGTTTAAATAGGGAGTCTCTTTCTCATTGGAAACCCCTCATAAAATTAATCTAAAAACTGAATAGGGGATCTTTGAGTTAGAATTTAAATGGACTAATAAAAGGGTGTAACCCCTAAATTCTGAACGAATATGGTTTCATGAAACCAACACTAAATAGGTTCTTTAGCGTGGCCTAAGATACCATAGTGAAACCATCCCAAAACTAGTCCATGAATAATGCTACAACACAACCTTTAGATGTTGGTTCACTAAGATTTAGTCATTCTCTTTGTGGAATAGCCTCAACTGCCACACCACCACTATGGAACAACCACCACATATGTGGTGTGGTCTTGATTTCTATGGCATAGTACCTACTGTTTTGGAAAAAATATACAAGAAAAGTTATTTTAAGAATTAAAAAGTTCCTCGAATACCATAATCCCTTATATAAACTTGGATAAAAAGTTAGGATAATAAGGTAAAACCTAAAGAATCAAAGATTGTACCGGAAAGATATGGTCTGGATGTTATAATTCTCCCCTCCAAAAAATATTTCTACCCTAGAAAGTCTATCATGAATGATCTAAATCAAAGAGTTGAGGCCATTATTCCTTCATCAGTTCCTTATGCTCCCATGTATTATATGAGTTAGAAACATGATTCAAAAATACCCAAATCAAGGAAATATATTTTCTACAAAAAAACCATTTATCAAAGAATCAAAAATCTGAACCTGTTTCTCAGTCATAGATAAATCAGGTTCCATATCCAAATCTACACAGATTAAGAAATGAGATAGATCAAATATTTGATTTCTTAAGCTATGACATATGGAACACATTTTGTATCTATTTCCTCTTTGTTGGAATATCCAAATGGTAAAGCACCTTACCAATCTGCTCAATAACCTCAAATGTTCCAATGTATCTTGTTACTAAATTTCTATATTTCTTGAACTATCAGTGACTTAACCATGGTGAAATTATCAGAAACACTCGATCACCAACATTAAACTCCAAATGGAATCAATGATGATCAGAATATGATTTGTAACATATCTATGCTATTACTATTATTTAATGGATCAACTAAATCTTAGTCATTATCTCCAAGACCAAATGAGGTCCTACTATGGAAGCATCACGAACCTTAGACTAATACAGAAAATATTTTCAAAATTTTCCATACCAAGACTCAAAGGGTGCCATCTTTATGGAATAATAGTGGTTTTTATTATATGAAAACTTCAATAGTACTAAATTTATATCCCAATATCTTCCAAATTCAAGGACATAAACTCGCAAAAAGACCTCAAGAGTCTAAACTGAAATTTCCATTTGTCCATCTGATTTGAGGATGGTATATCATGCTCGACATCACCTAGGATCCCATCACTTTCTAGAGTCCATTCCAAAATTTATAATTTAATCTGTGATCTCTATCAAAAATGATTTTAGAGGGTACTTCATTTAATCTAATGATTTTATGTGCATAAAAATTTCTCAAGTCCTCCTGCTTGGTGGTGTCACAAATTAGAATGAAGTGAGTTTATTTTTTCAATAAGTAAATCACCACCCACATTTCATTCACACCTCAAGGTCGACATGGAAGTTTGACAAAAAAAAATACCATAGATATCTCATCCTACGTCAAAATCAGCACTATTAGGAGTTGAAGAAACCCTAAAGTCCTTTAATTCCTAGCCTAAACCTATTAAGAGGAATAATAATGGGAAAAAATTGGAAGGGTCCCATTTCATTACTGGACATCAGAAATGTCACCTAATATCATAGAATAGCTTTGTGTTTCTATGGTTTACTACCCATTGGGAATCATGTAAATCCACCATCATAGCTTTCCTAAAGGGTATATGAATGATAAACTGGTTCCAAATGCATAGAATAACCTTCTAAGATAGAGACAACTTGCTGATTATCTCCCAACCATGAATAGAATATCTAATTCCATATCACTCATCATTAATTTTATGTTCCTGAAAATCATCTAGATTAATGTAAAAGTAAATTGAACACTCTCCAATGTAATATCAGTCTCATCCACTTGATCTCCCAAATTATTATGAGAAAATATGGTCATCAACTTAACCTCCATAGAAGATTATTTCATAGCCATGGAATGAAGTTTACCATTCAATGTATCAGTAATAATATTCCCCTTACTAGGAGTGTAATAAATTTCAGAATAAAAATATTTTAGGTACTACACCCATTGTGGTTTAAATATTTTTTAGAGAAGATATAACTAAATCTTTTATGAATAGAGTTAATGGTAAACCTCTTGTTGTGAAGTAAACATTGTTAAATCTTCAGAGAATGAATCACAACCACAAACTCATGATCATGATAGGGGTTGTTATTTTCATGAGGCTAATGTTGATGAGAAACATATGCAACCTGTGATCTTACTTTACAAGAGATTATCCCAAACCTAAACCCACTACATCACAAAAAACCACATAGCCCTGACAGACTTTTGGATGAGTCACAACAGAAGATAAATTTAACTGATACTTCAACTCATCAAAGGAAACCTGAAATTTTAAATCCCACAGAATATTTACTCCTTCATAAGTAATATAATTCATCAGAAAATTCAACATAGAGAAATATTTTGCAAAACGATGATAATAACCTACCAAGCCTAAGAAAATATAAATCTCAAATACATTCCATTGTTACTCCTATGTCAAAATAGCTTTAAACTTATTCGTATTAACTGACACACCATGTTCGGAACCACATTTCCTAATAATTTTTCTTCCTACATACAAAATTTAAATTTTAAAATATTGACATAAATTTTGGTTTTCTCAAGATATCTTGTACTACACTAAGATGACGTATACGGTCTACCTCGGTCTTAGAGTAAACAAAGATGACATCCACAAAAACCATAACATAGAAATCAGGGTACTCATTGAAATTCTTTTTCATAAATTCCATGAACACTTTAGGGGAATTGGTTAGATCAAATGGAATGATAGGGTACACATAATGGCCTTACCTAAATATTTTGGGCATAGTGGAAGCATAGGATGGACATGTACCCAACTTTGAAAATTTCCATGATTAGTGATTAATCCAGGATCAATAGGACAATAATTTCCAGTATCCACAAAATTGAATCAAAGAAAAAAGTCAATGGAGAAAACCTGAAACCGAGAAGAGTGGATCAAAATATTTTTTTTTAAATATTTTAATTAAATTGAAGAATTACCTCTAAGTTTATTCATTTTTCATTGATGTGTTTGACCATGGGTCAGAGGTGCGGTTTCATTGTGATGTAGAATACAAGGATAGGATTCTTATAGTAGTGATCCACATGTGCTCCACATATCTCTGGACAACACCAAAGGAGTCTCTGGGTGCTAACACAGAAGATCCTTTTGCTTGTGATATATGTCTTTTATCACCTTGATAATTGCTTCCAAAGAATTCTCTTAGATATGGTGGAGGAGGATATATATCATCCTTGAGAGAATTATTGGATAGGAAAGAGTTATCTAGGCTTGAGAGCTTTTCTCCAAGGATGTTGTGTGCACAACCAATGGTAAAATGGGTGGATGATCCCTTGGATAATTAGAGAATAATAACATAACAAGGAATTTAATTCACTATGTAATAATAATTAATTATCACAAGTTCCATTATTATTTTATTATTCCATGTGAAACCCCATTCCAAATAATAATTGCAATGATATTATTTCCATGTCATGTACTAAACTTGAACTTTATTTTTAAATATTATTTAACCAAATAATATTTAATATTATTTCTCAACAGACACAAAACTTGGTCGACCAATCCTCCATAATATTTACCGAGCCTTTAATAACGACTATTTATTTATAAAATTAATATAACTACATTATTCACGGATAAATAAATATCATGCCTGCAATATATTCTATTGAATGTCTAGCAATTAAATAAATGTGATCAGGCATACTTAAATAAATATTTAAAACACAATTGAGAATAATGTTTATTCAACTTGTTAAATAATAAACTATTTAACTAAGATTCTGGATACACTTAGTGTGTGACCCTCTAGGCCTAATTGACATTGAAATTAGGCATGCTTTCCAAAAATCCAAGATTACTGTCTAGTAATGTGTCAAGGAACCCATGATAAAAAAGTTAATATCACAAATACATGTCACCTCAAATGAATTCTTACCATGTAATATAATCTCTTTGTCCCGATAACTCCAATGAAGCAGATTTCATGCAACTTCCATCAACCCATGTACTCAATTTTTCATTCTTTGACTTCTTGGAATTGATCTTTCCTAGAGAACAGCATGGTCATGGATTTAGTTAGGCTATATAATTTATATCATAGGGCATGAGATATCTAATTCTGTAGTAGTGAAATATCCTTTCTTACATTATTCATTAATGTATTATTACTAGTGATGAACCCTACTTATCTTACCTTACTGCGAACATCTCTCCCCATAGTTTTTGTCAATACATCTAAGTGCATGATGAATAATACCCATTAATAATAATCATAAATTTTAAGGAAAAATACACACGTACGCAGATAGGAACATCCAATGACATTTATTAATGTGGATTTCCTACTGGAAAGTTCTTTTTCTCATAATATCTTCTTAGATATCACCAAGGGCGCACACCATGGGAAGGTGCCTCAATGTTTCATTAGTCCACGCCCCCAATAGCATGTATCATTTGGGTCTATTCAAATGATATCATCCGTCCATAGAACATATATTCCGGAATAATGTTATGGTATATCTGGGTTATCATCATAGTAGGGATGTTCTGTGACATTTTATCTTGACAGCTATTCATAGGACATTATCACATACTCTATCACCCATAAGAACAATCATGATGTGATAAAGAGTTTATTAATATTCATCCAATGAATATAGGTTTATCATAAACTAAATATAAGTTGGTTTCTAGGTAACCAAATCTAACAGACTCTAACTTGCACTAGATCCAACTACTAAAAAAATTCAGTCTCCTAGCTCTCACATAATATTCATGCTTCTGCTAAGACAGACCTTTAGGTAAGGGGTCCACCACATTCTCGTCCATGGACACTCTACTCACATCAACTTCATCCCTTTTATATAAATCCCTCCATAGATGACACTTTCAGAGTATTTTCTTTATCCATTGATGTGACCTTGTCTTCTTTGTGAGATCCACTGCTGAAATATTATTATAATACAATGTAATGGTATCATTAATGCTAGGTACCACATCAAGATCCTTGAAAAATTTCAGAATCCAAACATCTTCCTTAGCAGTATCATAAGATGTTATATATTTAGACTCCACTATAGAATTGACCACAACTAGTTGCTTCAAACTTTTCTAGATCATAGCTCCTCTATTGAGACAAAAAACATATCCTAATTGTGACTTCAGATCATTATGATCTATTTGAAAACTAGCATCAGAATACCCTCTGATGAAAATCTCACCATATCCTCCATACACCAAAAACATATCCTTAGTTCTTCTCAGATACTTAAGGATAGTCTTGAAATTATTCCAATTCTATTCTCTTGTATCTTCTTAATATTTTCCTACCATGATTAGTTCATAGGCAACATTAATTCTAGTACATAACATTGCATACATATAATATCCTATCACTGAGGCATATGGAATCTTACTCATCCTATCTATCTCATGTTCTGTTTGGGGACACATTTTCATGGAAAGATGTATACCATGTGACACTAAAACCAATCCCCTATCGGATTGTTCAATACTAAATCTCTTTAGTATCTGGTCAATATATGTACTTTGACTTAGTCCAAGTAGCCTCTGGGATCTATCATGAATGATATTGATCCCTAGAATGTAGGTTGCTTTTCCTAATTCCTTCATAGAGAAGTACTTGTTCAACCAGTCTTTGACAGACTAAAAGACTGGTATGTAATTTTTAATAAGCAATATTTCATCAACATACACTAATAGGATAACAACTGCATTCCCATTAAATTGCATGTAAACACATGTCTCACATTCATTCTTAATGAAACCAAATTATATTATGGCTTCATTGAATTGAATGTTCTATGACCTGGATGATTTCTTTAATCCATAAATGGATCTCCACAATATGCATACCCTTTTAGAATCACCAAGTGTCACAACCCACTGTGGTTGTGTCATATATAAATCATCTTGAAGGTTTTCATTAAGCAATGCAGTTTTGACATCCATCATCCAAATCTCATAGTCCTGGAAAGTTGTTATGGAAAGTATGATTCTTATGGATTTGAAGATGGAAACTGGTGAAAATGATTCATCTTAGTCAATTCCTTGACACTGTTTAAAACTTTTATCCACTAGAATTGTTTTATAGGTACTAACTTGACCTTCCATCTCCAGTTTTTTCTTGATTAATAATTTACACCCAATATGATTTGCATCAATTGGCGCATAGACCATAACCCAAACTTGGTTCTGACACATGAAATCCATCTCATTATTCATATATTCTATCCATCTTGCATCTTCTGAGATATCTACTACTTATTTTTAAGATATAGGTTCATCACTGTCCAAAAATAATGATTCACTATCCTTGGTGATATAGAAACAATATCTCTCTTGTTCACTTACCTTTCTTATACTCATACACAGTACTTGTGTTTCAAGAACTACCTCTTCCATGGGGACCTATGGAACTTGTTCCTGTACCAACTCATATGTATCTTGAGCATCAACTTCACTGAATTAATTCTTTCTCCCACTATCCTTTTTGAGTATTTTCTCCCTCTCAAGAGAGATGACATGTCTGGAAATAGTCACTTTTTTGTCTGAGGGGTTGTATAGGTAGTATCCCTTTTTCCCTTATGATACCCTATAAGAATATAATTTTTGGACTTAGGTACTAGTTTGTTTCCTGATAAATCCTTTACAAACGCCTCACATCCCCATACATGTGTATGCGACAAAGTAGGGTTCTTTCCACTCTATAGCTCAAAGAGAATCACATTTTCCTTTTAAGATGGTACTTGGTTTAATGTTTATGTTTTAGTTTTCAATGAATATCACCAAAAGTATAATGGAAGATCTACCTGACTTATCATTGACCTTTCCATGTCTAATAAGGTACGGTTCCTCCTTTCCCTAACACCATTCCACTGTGGTGTATAAGGTGGGGAGAGTTGAGATAGAATCAAAGAATCCTGTAAATGGTTCATGAAATCTTGGTTAAGATATTCTCCACCTCAATCTGATTGAAGATTATTTATCTTATTACCAAGATGATTCTCTAATTCATTCTTGAACATCTTGAATTTCTCAAATGAATTAGAGCTATACCTCATTAATTAGACATAGCCATATCTACTCAAGTCATGAGTAAGAGTAATGAAGAAAGAATATCCACCTCTAGCTTCTATTAGAAATGGTCCACACACATCAATTTGTACCAATCCTAGAAGATCTGTTGTCCTTTCACCTTGTCCATAAAATGGTGGTTTGGTCATTTTTTATTGTATACAAGCATGAAATCTATCAAGTACATTTATCTCATAAGATTATAAATAACCATCTTGAAAAAGATTTTTCAGGATCTTCTTGTTTACATGACCAAGGTGGTGATTCCATAACTTGGTGTTGTATGAGTCACGTAAACTTGGTTCAATATCAATTAAAAACAATTGGTTCTTGTAATTTAATACATACAAACAATTATTTAAATGTTCGATACCATAAAAAAAATTACTTATAAAAGTAACAAAATTTATTTCCAAACATGAATATAAATCCATATGTATCTAAACTCGATACAAAAATTATGTTCTTTGTAACACTATGTACATAATAACAGCCATGTAAAACCAAAATCATTCCCTTTGGAAATATGAGGTGGTAGTCACCAATGGTAAGAGTAGTTATCCTCACAATATTGGTAGCTTGCTGATCCACCTCTCCTCTAGCAATTTTCTGTAATCCACATGCTTCTTATATTTGAAGATAGATTTGATCCCCACAAGCTGTATCTAATACCCAATGTGTAGAAATGGAAATATTTCACTCGATAATTAATTCACCTATGTATTCCCCTTGCCTCTGGGTGTAATTCCTCTTCTAGTGTCCTTACTTGACACATTCAAAGCATACTACCTCCTTTTCCTTGCCCTGCCTCCAGATCTTCTTCTTCTTGGTCAGATGGTGCTCAGAGGATTTAGATTGATTATAAATTTTAGGCCCCTTTTCCTTGTTCTTCCTCTTCCTATTCACCATAAGGACTGTGGTTTTTGCATGAACTATTTCATTAACCGAATATTAAATCAGGATAATAATCTCTGATAGACACCTCTCATTATTACACATATTATAATTCAAAATAAAAGTAGAGAAGGTTTTGGGATGTGATGATAGTATGAAATCTGTACACAACTCATATAGGAATTTAATCCCTATGATATCTAAATTCTTAATGTAGCCAATAATATTGACTACATATGGTCCAGATGGCATAGAATATCCATGCATAGAAGTGAACAAAGCATTGGAGATCTCATACCACTCCTATCTCTCCTTCTCTTGATAGAATTCCTAAAGGTGATATATCATGCTATAAAAATCCATTTCTCCATATTTCTTCAAGATCTCATTGGTCATAGATGATAGAATGAGGCATTGATCATCCGTAGCATCATTCAAATGTATCTCATGCATAGAGAGTTCCTCATCACTCAACTCACTTCCAGGAACAACTAGTAAAGGCGCTTCAAGCTTATAAAGTTACTTCTCATGGAGAAGGATTACTTGAAGGTTCCTTTTCCACTCCTATAATTTAGTGCTAGTGAGAAGATTTTTCTTCATAAGTATGGGTCGCAACGATATGTTAGATGTCATTTTTTATTATGTTTCTAGAAATAAGATGAATGTGGGTTTATTATTTTATATTGATAAATATAGACAATTAAATTAATTAATTTCTATTAGTCTCCCACTATTTTGTCGAAACCCAATAGCCCACACCATTGCCTTCAAAATAACCTATTGATTTGACATTCTAGTGGAAAGGATCTATATTTCCATTCAAATTACCCCCAAATAGGGTTGGTCAAGAAACATGTACGGTTTTTGGTAGGCATTCCAAATTCCAACTACATTAACTCATAGCTCCTTGATCTGTTGAGTTGACTCCCCAATCCTGAAATCCTTAATTTTGGATTTACACAACATTTGCCTCTTAATTTCACTATGTCCTACTAGGGTAGTCAACCCTTGATGTAAACTATGTTAACTCAACCCAAAACCTCAAATTATAATTCCCTGGTAATTTAAGGAACCCCATCTAGGGTTGGTAAAGCACTTTGAACTATGGTTTGATTCTAACTGAAGTAATTGAAGGATATAACAACATAATATTTGATCGAGGGATTTTATCCTTTATGCATAAATTGCCTCTTATTATCTTTTTTCATGATTTTTAATATTAAGTGGGATATACCTAATTGATTAACAATGTATAGATAATATTTACACATAATCCATTTTATTTTTAGTTCCATCTTTTATGCTTGTTAGTTCATTAATTATGTGATCGCATCAAACATCCATAATGAATAATCATACAACTGATATAAATAAATAAAGGGTATTATCATGAGATTTAATATTGGTTAGTTTATCTAGAAGTTGATAAACTAACCCTGACCTATGGGAGAAACACCTTGAACCATTTAAGGTTCATGTTTATAGATTTCCACCTTTCCACCTTTGTATCTCCTTGCATTGATTTCTCCTCATCTTCTAAATGGAACCACCTCTAATAGCTTGGGAGATCCATCCATTACATATGATTTTCACTCAAATATAAGATAGGGATAAAAGGGGGTTTATATAAATGAAACCATGGGAATATATTCCCTACATATTAATGAGGAGAAGGCACACGAGCCAACAATTTTAATTTAATAAATAAATTTAAAGGGAGCCTATCACATACAAAGGTCTGGTCTAGCTCATGATTATAAACATAATTGTAATCAATTACAAATTTAACAAAAACTAGAATTCAATTCTTTAATAGTTCTTATTAAGATGAATTATAATCGAATCGATTAATCATTATCTTTAATTAATCAATCCTTTTTTATCTTAATCTATTTATGAATTTCATTGAGATTCTCATCCATAACCTTGTAAATAACTTGTAACTTAAAGGAAACCTAGTGAATACCCGTCAAAAACTACCCAGCATGTATTATACTTGTATAAACATTATGCTTTGTGAAATGTCACATGCACACAGAATTATAATTATAATACACCTCATACATGATGTGGACAGCATTGAACATTACACATATTTTAATTAAAAACACACACACACACTGCATGTAGATCTGACTACAAAGCGTGCACCCTCCTCACTATCAATCTATAGTACATGCTTGGGGAAATGGTTTGTGAGGTGAACTTTGAAAATATTCAGAGTACAAGGTGTATCCAGTGGTCCACACGCCTTGAAGAATCTACATTACACAATAACCAGTCGGGAAAGCTGTGTATGGGATACACAACCTGACCCTGACATGAAGGGATTACACGTTGTGTCGAGTGGGCCACATGGTGTGTATTCTATCTGACCCTATTCTAGTTTATCCTGGTCTACACATGTTGTAATAATTAACTACACTTTCTGTCATTAATGCACACAGCTTGTGTAATTTCTGAATTAATCCTGATGCATTGAACACACTTATGCGATGTGTGATCCAGATTACATGGTGTGTATGGTAGATGAAATGGTTTGTAACTCTGAATACATAACATGTATTGTCATGTTACCTAGAAATAATCATCAGTGACTCATAATGAGATACATGATTTAATATTAATCATAAAATTATTCATTTCTGCTAGATATGTGAGAAATGAAGGAGGAAGAATATATCTCAAAATTCAAATTACATGAACGATTAAACATAAATTGACAAACTAAATTATTAAAGAGTAAATCATCAAAGAATTAATTAAATAAAGATAAATGAAAATATGATTCCTCTAATACCACTTGTATTTTACTTGCGTAGTAGATGCACAAGATGGATGTGTACCCAACTTTGCAAATTTCCATGATCGAAGATTAATTCGGGGTCAGTACAATGATAAATGCCAGTTTCTATGGAGTTTAATCAAAGATAAAAGACAAAAGAGAGAAACCAGAACTGAGAAGATAGAATTGAAATATTTTTTTTTATTAATTTAATTAAATTAAAAAATTACCTCTAAGTTGATTCATTCATTGTTGATGCGATCGACTGTGGGTCTTAGGTGCATCTTCATTGAGAAGTAGAATACAATGAAAGGATTCCCCTAGAGGTGATCCACACGTGCTCTACATATCCCTAGATCACCAAAGGTATCTTAGGGTGATTGTATGGAAGATACTTTTTCTTCAGATGTATGACTTTGATTACCATGAGAATTTATTCCAAATCATTATCCTAGATCCAGTGGAGGAGGATCTCTCTCATTCTTGAGATCATTCTTGGAAAGTGAAGAGTTCTCTACGATTGAGATCTTTTCTCTAAGAATGTTGTGCACACAACCATTGGTTAGCTGATGGGATGAACCCTTTGCTAATTAGAGAATAATAACATTATTGGGAATTTAATTCCAAAGGTAAAAATAAATAATCAGCATAAGTTTCAATACTTATTTTATTATTCCATGTAAAACCCCTTGTCAAATGATAATAGTAATACTATTATTTCCATGACATGTGCTTAACTTGCACATTATATTTAAATATTATTTAACAAAATAATATTTAATATTATTTCTTACAGGATTCATATCCTAGTTCATCCATCCTCCTCAATATTTACCAGGCCTTGAATAATGACTTTTTATTTACTAAATAAATATAACTTCATTATTCAATGATAACTAAATATTTCATCTGTAATATATTATCTTGAATAACTAGTGATGAAATATATCCAATTAGGCATACTTGAATAATTATTTAAACCACAACCAGAAATAATATTTATTTAACTGAGATACTGGCTAAACTTAGTGTGTGACCCTCAAGGCCTCTTTCTCATTGGCATTAAGTGGGCTAGCCTAAAGTCCAAGATTATTGTCTAGAAATGGTTCAAGGAACCCAAGATAGATAAGTTGATGTCACAACAACATTTCACATCATACTAATTGATACCATGTAATATAATACCTTTTTTCCAATATCTCTAATCAAGTTGGTTCCTGCATGTGTCATCAACCCATGTGCTCGATTTCTCATTCTTTGACTTCCTAGAATTGAACTTGCCAAGAGAACACAATTTCCATGGATTTATTTAGGCTATATCATTTCCATCAAAGGGAATGAGATATATAATTCTATATAATTGACAAATATTTTCTCTCATTATTCATTAATGTAATATTACTTGTGATGAACCCAACATATCCTACCTTACTGTGAACATCTATCATCACAGTTTTAGTCAATACATCTAAGTGTGTGAGTTATAAGACCAATTAATAGTAATATTAAAGTATAATTACTAATACACACATATAAATATATGAACATCCAATGACACTTAGGAATGGGGATTTCCTACTTGTGGGTCTTATTCTCATAATATCCTCTTAGATATTACCAAAGGTGCACACCATGAGAAGGTGCCTCAAAGTTTCATGAGTCCATACCCCCAATAACCTATATCATTTGTGTCCCTTAAAATCATATCATTCGGCCATAGAACATATATTCAAGAATATTTTCATGGTACTTCCAGGTTCTCGTCATAGTAGGGATCCTCTATGACCTTTTAGTATGACATCTATTCTTAAGCCATTATCATATACAATATCACACAGAAGAAAAATCACAATTTGATAAATATTTTATTAATATTCATCC
This sequence comes from Viscum album, assembly GCA_963277665.1. Classification (NCBI taxonomy): domain Eukaryota; kingdom Viridiplantae; phylum Streptophyta; class Magnoliopsida; order Santalales; family Viscaceae; genus Viscum; species Viscum album. Next base: position 1,114,494,582 of record OY728156.1, read on the forward strand.
AATGAATATATGTTTATCATAAATTACGAAGAAGTGAGTTTATAGGGATCAAACTCAAACATTATCTACTTCTGAAGGAAGTCTTATGAATGTCAAACTCCTCAATCCTAAGATGGTGATAACTAAACTAAAGTTCAATCTTTGAGAAAAAAATCCACTTTTAATTGGTAACAAAATAATCTATCTAAGGCAATTGATAATTTTTAATAATTTTTTCTTGAGTGATATTTATACACTCAAAACAAATGGAAAGGGTTACATCATCTTTCATAGCAAAAAACATGGGTGATTCCCTAGGAAAAACACTTATTTAGATAAATTATTTAGACAATAGATCATCCAAATGACTTTTCAACTCCTTCATATTTTATGGATCAATATGGTAGGATGGGATAAATATAGGTTATACACATGTTACCACATCGATGGAATAGTCTAACACTCTCACTGGTGGAAAACTAGAAAATTTAGATAGACAATTATCAGGAAATTCAACAGCTATTGTAGGTAGTATTTCATGTGGAGGATCATGATACAATTTAAAGTAAAACATGGATTCCATCTTACCCAACTCTAGAAGGGGTAGTCAAGATCAACTTGACCTCGAATCATGTTCTCCTTGAAATACATGACTCGCTCCATTAGTTATAGTAAATGAAACTCATCGATAATAACTGTCAATATGATATTTACCAGTGATCAACCAATCCATCTTAAGAATGATAGCCAATGTTTCCATATCTTGAACTAAAAAGTTATAAGAAATATCAACTTTCAATAATGTGAAAGTAGAAGAGGTGTATCAGATACCTAACACATTCTTTATTCTGAGAGTTGTAGTAATCTCCATAACATAAAGGATGAGTTCGATTGGAAGATTTAACTATCCCATGGTATGGGTCGATACAAATGGATGAGAAAAACCAGTATCAAAGGGTCATCTTGATGTGGTTAACTATTATATACCACCTGAGGTCTTTTCAAATGTATTTTATAGATTATAGTAATATAAAAAAATAATGATAACATCATTTAGGAGACATAATATCATTAAATCTATCGATAAGTATTCAATAGGGATATAAAAAATTCACATCAAATCTCGAGAAAAGTCTATAGTCAAAAATTTTCTTCCCAAAAGACACTTTTCACAAAAACCCATGTTAACTTATGGCTCATTATGATGAGATGTTTCCATGAATTCGCTCAAAACATACCCCTTAAGTACTGAAATTCCTATAAAAAATATATATCAATATAACATAAGAGGATAAACCACCCTTGATACCAATTTGACACAAACCAACCTAAATAAACTACCAAAATGGTACCTGGTCTGATCCTAACATGACCTATTGGTTATTCTTGATCCCCACAGGCTAGAGATAAGTACTATGGAATCAATAAAATTAATGAGTGGATTGTTTCACCATAAGAGTTACAAAAAAAATTAGATCAAGATATACAAACGATCGGTATGAAAAACTCTATACAATAGAAAAACATTCCATGACACCCTGATACAAGTCTCCAAATAATCTAGACAACCTTGAATAATTGGTGGATCACAAACTTCATCATCTGTTATCAAATCATATAGGTCCCATACGTTAGTTACACCCTCCATATCCTAGTGGTGTCTTCCCTTTATCTGGACCTGGTATAATAAACTCTAAAAATTCATGAAGGAAAATGTTGGGTGTGAGGTTACAAGCCTAGCAGGATTTAAACAGTCTTTCATAAGAATTATATATTAGATAAACCATTTATGATTGATAAAAATAAAAATTAGAATGGATGAATTTTCATAGTTCAAATCAAATCATGCTTGAAATAAAATTTCCAATTACTGTTAGAAAATATGTATTACATTTTTCAATCCAATCATTCATAATGGAAAATATTTTTCAAAATATAAATGAATAAAAATTAATAAATAGAGGAGGTGAATAAAAAATTATTAAAAGAGTGTATTAATAATAATTTTCCTCAAAATATACATGAATAACATATTTATATCATAATATATAAAAAATAATTTCTAATCATATCATCATGGTTAATATAACTAGGGGTAGGATGCCCAAAGATTCTAAAACATCTTTAGGAGGTATGTCTTCCAATGTGAAAAAGGAACATCTATAAGGATGGAAAGGAGAAAACCCATAATTTATAATCTCCATGTCCTTGAAATGTTTTCGTTGTATTCTCATCATTAATTCATTTCTAGGTAGAGTTAATATGTACCTAGCATGTGTTATTCCCACTCAACTACACAGTCTCCCTTCTGTTTCAAGGTAAATCAAACAGTTTATGAGGGAATATCATTGGTTCAAAAACTATTTCAAACATCATTTCATTCGAGCCCAATTTTAAAGCATGCATTTCATTTCAAAAACCAACCTCAATGGTTTTACAATAAAAAAATCATCTCATTGTTTCCAAAACCAACATAAAACGGTTTTCATCAAAATTCATGCCATTTTTTTTTAAAATAGCATCAATGGTTTTTATCAAAATCTAATGAAAAATAACATTTCCAATTATAAATATTTCATCCCATTAAATTTCATTAGAAACCAATCAATAGTTATAATTTCAGATCAGGAACAGTTTTCTGAAAATCAACTATCCATCAAGAACTTTTCATCAAACCCTATCTATTTAAAAATACTTTTATTAAATCCCAAATCAATCATTAGAAAAAATTTTAAACCTAAGTTAAAATATAATCATAAAAGGTTTTAAATAATATGAATAGCTTCTTAAAACACCTACCATGATAATGATATCACAATACCCTGATGAAGGGTTCACAAGAAGGAAGTAGAGTCTCCCTAGAAAATCTCCACATCATAATCTAGGAAGTGTAGAGCATAGGTAACAACTATAATGTAGTGTGAAACACCACGGTGTCATGGTGCACTTAAAGAGAACTTATTCGCACTATATGTATGGATTTGGTTTAGAAACTTCCTCCATTGTGTGTAATTATGGTTATGGGACAAGATAAGGAAAATTGTGGATTAGGAAGTACCTCCATGGTGTAAGACATGGAGGCAATGGCATGGGAAACACCTAAACATAACCCATAAGATATAGAGAGGGGATATACAATGTGAAACCACACAAGAACTCAAAAATCTGCGGTGTATCAAGATCACTACAACATGGGTTTGGTTTAGTTCTTTGGATCTTGTAATGATGTTAATCAAGGGGTAATACCTCATATAAATAGGGAGTACCATGTTGTAGTACTTAACCAACTTTGTACCACTATTGGGCTGCTAGTATATCCATTACATAGCCAACTCCTTTGAGTATTTTTTTGAGTGTTGGGGAATGGTACCCTCTATTTTGGCAGGAAGATAACAAAAACATAATTTTAATATTTACAAGTTCCTCAAAGTCCTTAATCCATTATAAAAACATGTCCCAAATCAAAAAAAATGTAATAAGGGAAAACATCAAGAACCATAGAACAAACAAAAAATCTACAGTCATGATGTTACCATTAATATAGTTCCTACCAATGCTATAACAAGATCTTAAATGAATGTTAACTAGTCTATGGAGAGAATATTCAATTTATATCCCACTATAATTAACCCTTCAACCCACACTTCTCATGGTTTATCTAGATCCAATAATTGGAATTAGAGGGTAATGGTTTTGAATCATGTATATAACCTCCGAAAAAGTGACTGTATTTTTTCTCATGGATTCTGTGATGAAACCTATAATTTTTTATTGTATGAAATTTAATGAATGGAAGAAATAAATTATAGTTTTTCAAAGTTATTATTTTTAATAGGTTCTATAGTATATCTGAAGAGATGATAACTTGAGAAATAACATTGAGTAAATTAGAAATGCAGAGATAAAAAATTCATGAATAGATCCTTTTACAATGATTTATTTAATAAAAATACTAATTGTGGTACTATTTATGAGATTTTTAATACTTTTGACGGTGTTTATAGAAAATATATAAATGATAAACCAATGAAAAAAATAATTATGAAGTGTACCTTTTAAAAAAGTAAAGAATAACAAAAAGAACAAGAAACAAATTTTCAGTAGATCATATATGAAAATTAAGGTAAATGACTCTTACTCGGTAATTTCATCTGATTGTATCCATGTTTTAGAAATTTATTATAAATATAGACGTGTAAAATCATCCTTTTAAAATATAAAACCAAACGTTTTAGTTAACCAATAAATTGAACTGGAAGGTTCCCTTAAAGAACTATACATTCAAAATGGGAAAAATAAAAAGTTCGATGGTCTTTTTAAAGAGACCACACAATATTTTAATGAACTTGACGTATAAATTTACATACTATTAATAGAGATATGTGATCATGTAATTCTTAAATAATTAATGAATCTCAAGATAAAAACATAATTTCAATAAAATATGATTGAGAGATTAAAATATTCTGAAAAATAAAAAAATGTTGAGTCATTTAAGGATGATGTTATTGGAATGAGAAACATTAAGGATACATTTTGTGATGTTGATTATGAGAAAACAATTAGGGGGATTTAGTGGTGCAGATAAACTAATCACATATACTGAGAACTCTGACAAATAAGAAGAGGTTAGGACGTATGGTGCTCAATTCAAAAAGAGTTTTCTCATGACCAATAATAGATCCAATACTTACAAGAGAATGAGGATTGGTGGGAAAATTATATATAAAGTAGAAAATAAAATTATTTATTTTTTTTCATAGAGAAAAAGTGGATGAAAATAAAAAAGGTGTCCCTAAATGTTGATGTACATAAAATCAGTTCCAAGATAAATAAACACATGAATATTCTTGAAAAAATGTCTCAAAATATTATAAAAGATGATGGAAATAGAGAATGAGATGAAAGAAAACATCCTCCATCTCAAGATACATTTATATAAGAGAAGAAAATATGATAATGAATATATCTATAGATTAAAAAATATTGAATTTTAACAAAAGGATAAAGATTCAATGATCAAGTATCTTGAGGAGAAGATCCATCTATCTAAGGTAAATGATAAGTTATATTTTTCCTTCTAATAAGAATTTAAGAGTAAAGTATGCAAGACTCCAAATAAGAAATTTAAAAAAAAAGTCAAAATATTGATGAATCATCAAAAAAGGTATCCATGAGATTCTAATAAAATTGAATATTGGGAAAAAATATGTGTGTTTATCCTAAATCTTAAAGTCTTGATAATGGAAGAAAAATGGACGCATCAACAACAAAACTAAGACATGATGAAACAAGTTATTATTTCAATGTAATATGTTTTATTTTTTCTCATCATGATCATATATAAAGGTATTAAAACTATAAGAATTATTGTAAGGTAAAATATGTCATAACAAGGTCCTCTACTTTAACATCTCACAAGGAAAAAACCTATAATAGAAAAGGAGTTGTTAATCTGGAAAATTGGTACATTGTATTTGAGGAAAAGCATGAAGTTCAATTCCTAGTGTAAAAATCACTTATAATGATGAAATTATAATAAATTTCTTGAATATAAAGGAAAAAATATTTAAAAATAAGTGGGTCTTATTTATAGTTGTAAGTAAGAACGTTGTTCACATAAATAAAGACTCCCAAAAATTGTAAAAGGGTGAGGTGTTTTACATATCTATTAAATTGAAACAAAAAAAGGTATCCATCGTAATATTTTAAGAAATATATCATGATAAGAAATTAAGGGTATTAAAAGATCTCTCAAATAGAGGATGAAGAATGACTAGAAGACCAATGGTAAGATTCTTGCTCTGAGGATGAATCATATAAAATAATGCATAGGTGGTGTTTCAAATAAATAAATCTATATGATTGGTTTTGGAAATAAAACTATTAAAAGGGTCAAGCTAGTAGTACCTACATATCAAAATATGACTGATATTGTCGGTAAATAATATATAATTATATGGCTAGAATAGTTTTAGTTGGATAAGAATTGTGGAACAATCATATATGGAGTTAAATATTTTATAAGAGAATATCAAAGAGTTGGTCCATCAGGATCAACCATAATCCTATTTTTAAGGATTCTAGAGGAACCCTCTCCCCATGTATTTAACTATTTCTAATATATGTTTGAGCTAGTATAGGATTAAGGAGGAGATATGATCCATGGGGTTTGTATGTATTGAAATGGAATAGTTGTGTCTGCTAAATGGAGATATATACAACATACAGCATTAGATACCTGAAATTCATATATAGTATTAGATTCAATAAGTGGTGATAAATAAATACTCTATTTTTAAAATTTATATATGAGAGTTTTGTGTAGTGAAAATGTAAGATCATATTATAGAGAACTTGATGTGAAACTGAAGAGATATCAAATTTATATTTGAATTGTCCAGTGGTTTCAAGTCACATTAAATATTTAACCATTGGTATAATGCCTCAATTCAAGGGTTATTTTAACACCAAGAAAATATATATTGGAATAAAAATTACAATATTCAGGTATTTCATTTTTATCTATTTTTTTATAAAAATGTGTTATAAAATGACTAATTTAAAGATATTGAGAATCTACTAAAAATAAAATAGCATTCCCAATAATTAGTCTTCTTAATTTTAAGATTAATTAAACATTTGGAAGTGCCTCAATATTTTTTATCAATATTTATTATCAGTATATTCTCTGGGAGAGTTTGTGAGAATCACTCTAGGATATTTAGCCTTGTTAAAAAAAGAAATCTTATGATGAGTTGAAGATCATTCATACCAAGGGGTACCATGTGTTTATCTTTCACAAGTGGTGTTAGTTGGTTTAACTTGTGGTATGTCTCACACACTTATTCTTAATTACTTATCCACTAAATGTTTGGTGATAGTGTGATTGAGAAAACATTATATTCTTAAAAATAACAAATTTTACAAAGCTAGAATCTATGGAAATAATTGATAAATATGACAAAATTGGTGTTTATTGGATAAAAATCTAGTTTACTATAATGATTTATAACTCAATAGGATTAATGGATTTTTTGAAGACTTGATAACAAGAGTTAATTTCATTCACATAATTTTTTTCATAAGTGTGTTGATATAAAAAAAATATCCAAACTTAAAAGGTCATAAGAAGAGAAATTTATTCATGAAATAATTTAAAGATGGAATATAAAGTGAAAATAGAGCTCAAATGAGGAAAATAATCCCTCTATATATATTTTCCAATATTTAGAAGAGAATTATGTCCCCCTACTGGTTTCTAATGTACATTTTAAATCTACTAATTGAGTTTATTTATTAAAGGGGTGAATTGTTTTTTAGTGAATAAACCCCCTATGGAATTTATAGTGAATGGGGGAGGAGAATTAGAGGAGTTTTCATTTCAATTTATCGCTATTAGTCAGGATTTCAAAGGGGGATATGGAATAAAAGGAAGCTTTGATGACCCTAAGGTGAAAAGAAAATAAATAATAAAACTATAATTATGCAACCATTTTTTTGTCAAAGGGAAAGATGAATTCAAAATGTATGAAAAAGAGGAATCATAAATTCAAATCCAATAAATGTTTGGAGAATATGAAAGTGGATTTATTTATGATACTATTTTTAGTAAAATCCAAAGGGGGGAATTTTGGACCCAAACTTATGTTTTTTGTTCAATTTTTTTTCAATCATATTATCATATAGTATGACTATAGTATTGGAATAGTGATTAGAATTTATAGAAAAAATAAAGATATTGAAGATATATAGATACTACCTAGTGCAGGAGAGTGAAGTGAAGATAAATTCCTTGAATATATCATTGCATATCCAAAAGTTATGCTTCAATATGAATAAAGTACTAGTTGAATATTTGAAAAGATTTTAATTAGAATAATTTGAGGGAAGTGTGTTATTATGTTCATCACTAAACCTGGAGGGAATTATAAATTTTGTCTTATGTCTGGATATTGAAGGAAAAAATGCAATAGAATGATTCCCGTGATGAATTGTTCACATCTGGATGAAGTTTGACACGATGTTGTGATTTATGGAAGAAATGGACTTAACAATATTCTTAATTAGTTGGTAATATAATGAGTTTTTTATAAGTAAGAGAACATCTATGTATATAATCTCATATTATGAATTTAGAATCATAGAATATGAACTTAATATTGTGTCATTTGTCCTTGTTTACCAAAACATTGGATAAAATAATATATAGGGAGATCAAAGATTCATGAAATTGGTGGCCATGAAGATTTTGAAGTACATTAGAGTAAATGAATGTGTTTAAAGAAATGTGGATTCTTGTTTGAAATTGTGGTAGTTTCATGAAATAATGTTTTGTGAAGAAGACATATGAAATTTGGGAAAATTCTGAAGAATTGTGAAAGATTGAGTTTCACAAATAGATATACATTTTTGAATCAAATATGAAATGTTTTTTTGAGATATGTTAAATTTTGTGAATACATTTACATTGGTGAATCAAAGGTGATTTTAAATAGGCAAGTTTTGTGAAGAAAAGTTTCATTAATTAAGAATTACAGAGAATTTTTCATACATTGAAGTTATGTGAAGGAAAAGTTTCCAAGTAATGAGAAAGTTTTGTATTTTCCTATAAATACTTGATCTATGAAAGAGAAAATTAGTGTAAGAGAGGGATACTTGTTTGATAGGGATTTTTGAGATAAAAAAACTTTTAATTCACCAAAATCTATAGTTATGTGAAGGGGATCTGTGAACCACTGATTTCTGTGACAGAACTTTCATGAATCACTAAGTTTCATGAACACACTATTTGAGAAAATTTCTTTTTGGAATGAAGATTTAACTTGGTGAGTAATATTATTGATAATGTTTCAATCATTATAAATTATAGTAGATTACTTTTGAGAAAGTACTAGTTTCTGGAATGTAGAAGTTTCATTAAATCATGGGTTCCATGAAAGGAGAATTTCTATGAACAGAATGCAGTGAATGTACATTTTAAGTTACTAGTGTATTCAAATAGAATAAATTAGAAATACAATGAAATAATATTATTTTTGCAATCAAAAACAAATCCCTAATATTCCAATCTATTTAGGAATACCAAAAATTATATAAACTATGGAAGTACCTTCATCAACGTTGTGTATAAAGGTAGGGAAGAGAAATTGTGCCTTGGGTGAGGAGTTTCCAAAAACAAATAATATAAAGGTAGTACACCTGGTATGGAGTGATCATTTCTGTAAAAAACATTATCCACCAAAATAATGAATCTTATTGGATTATGTTATGACCAAAACAACATCGATATATACTCCTTGGACTATACCATTTTGGTGAACCAAGTAAAAATCTTTATATACCATGGATGTTTAACTTTTTTGCGTATTATTATCACTTATTGAGGTTAATTTGAAGGAATAATCAAGTGATAGGTTAAACAAAATTCATGTCAATTTGGAAAAATATCATAAAAATAAAGTTAACTAGACTATATAGAAAATATTAAATTTTTATTACACCCAGATTCACCCCCCCCCCAGTTTGTATCTACTTATAATGATAAAACACTTATTGTTCATTAGTGATTGATTAGTTTTCAATATTCCAAAAAATTTATGGAAACCACTTCCATATTTTTTGTCATATAGGATTTCCATAATTATCCATTGTATTGGGGAATTGAAATGGATAATTACCAAGTTCCATACATTTAATATATTGAACTATTAATGGTTCTACTGGATGAATATTATTTCCATTAAACATGACCACTGTGATCTTCAATTTTTATCAGTAGTTAGTTGTTCTATAACTTCCTTTTCAACACATAAAAAATATCCTAATTTATTTAATAAATTCCACTTGGTGGATCTAGTGAGATTTTTTAAATGAATTAAATTGAACATTATTTCCTTCATCATCTTTATCACCCAAAATTCATGAGAATCTATTCTTCCCTTATTTGGTTTATTTTCCAATTCATCTATGTTCACATGGTTAATCATGATTCTTTATAGATATTTTTTCATAATCTTAATGTTTAACAAATTATATCTTATCCCATTGGGTTTATCCTTTAGAAAATATATATATTATCCATGGTATACATTATTAAATTATTTCCTTTTGGATTCATCATTTACGTAAACCCAAGGAGTTAACTTGTGTGATGAGAACCATAAGAGAGTTATTGTAAGATAATTACATGATAAATTAAACTTTAAAATTTCTTACTATTTAGAATTATTAAGTTAGATTTCAGTTCAACTTAAATCACTCTCAGTTCAATCTAGGTTTCTTGGGTTGGGATCTCTCATACTATAAACCTAATTCATTGACATAATTAATACTTCATAATTTAATTTAAATATAATTTGATTATCCAAATCATATCCCCCGGGAGAGTCAATTATGGTGTTTAGTATTAGGATTAGTCATCGTGTACCATAGTAAATATTGATTTTATATTTAACCAGCCGCTCTCAGGGAGACTACTCCTAGGAGAATCAATACAATAGTTGTATACAATTTCTAGCATTGAAATAGCTATATAATTGTTTTGATAACCCTACAATATCTAAAATACCAAAACTATCAGATTTTTTCTTATAATCATACTTATCCTTAGAGTTATACTTTTTATTTTCAAGAATTTTATCCTAGAATAATCCCTAAAATATTCAATATTACCTCAACTAACTTAAATTTTTATCAAACCATTTGAAATTATGATAAACCTTAACATATCAATCCTTAATGAAGATTATATGCTCAACTGATAGCATCATAATATTTAATTTTATCAAAACACTACTCTCGTTCCAACTATGAAACCCCATATACATGACCATCCCAATTACATTACATGAAAACAAATATGTCATTATAATACATTCCCATGATCTATGAGTTTTAGACTTTTAGTGAATTAGGGCCAAACATTAACTAGCAAAACCCATTCCTTTTTCAGCTAATGTAATTTTTTTCCATAATATAAGCAACTACTTAATCCCTAATTAGTCTTTAACATGTCCCAAAAAATTATCTACTCACAATACTCTTATAGATGCATTATACATATTATGTTTCTTTATAATATAGGTAAGGGAAACATAAGAAACTGGTGATATCATATGATCAATATGGGTAATCATAAGTTATAACAGTCAAGGATCATAAGTGAGCATAAAATGCACACATGGGTATAATCAGGAAAAATAATAAAGTTATGCCATATAAATAATAGATAAAAAATCATGGCATAAGGCACGTGATAAAATAATAATACATCGTTAAAATCCCACATGTCATATAAATGATGCTTAAATATATAATTTTGGAACAAACATAATTATAGAGATATTATAACATTGTGAACACACAAAATTTCCATGCATCATGTTGTGATCAAAAAAAATGTTCACACATCATATTTCAAACAAAAAAATGTTCACACTTCATGTTGTGAGTAAAAAAATTGTCCACACTTAACATCCTTATCTCATGTCATATAAATCCTTAACTAATGTATTAGAAGGTGATATGAGATCCCACCCATCATTATCAACACTTATGTGTTTCATATGACATCAATCATTCACATATCATAAAACATTGTGGGAATGAATGGGTTTCAAATACTTTTCAAATAAAAACACCTAAAAAATAATATATAATTACATCAAAAATAAGAACATCATAAAGCCACGGAAAATAAATGGGCATCCAAATATATTAAATAACGTTCAAGGTGAACAAACTTACATAAATATGGTAAATAATATAATATTTACATAATATAGATATGGATATATGATTATGTAAATATTTACCAAATAAATTTAGGAATGGAATCTATGTTAACCCCATTAAATCAGAGGATGTAAATATATAGTGTTCATATAAGAAAGGATTTGTAATAAGTACCATGTTTATAAACATTTTATGATTAGGAAAATAAATAAGTAATATATTCCGATGTGTTTAATCCCCTAAAATAGTATAATATAATTTATAGGGTAATTTATAAAAAATAATTTTCAAATAAATTAAACTCTTTTGTTGTAAATTGGAAAAGTGAAGCAAAATCATAAAAGTGTTTTTATAAAAGTTTTTTAACAATGTCATAAAATAATTTACAGATCCAATTAAATTTTCATTTACAAAAAGTTGAATAGAAAAAATTAAAAAAAATCATTTAAAAATAAACATAAAAAATAGTTCTTGTAAAACATATAATGGTTATAAAAAATAAATTAATGGTGTAAGATAACCCATTTTAATATTTTTAAATACCTTTTTTGAAAACCACATCGCTTAAAAGCATTATTGAACTTAAAATTTAAAACAATATGAAGGGGGATAAAATATTAAAAATAATAAATATATTTGAATAAAATTATTGTGATATTGGAAATATATACTATAATAATTACCAATATGCTTTATCACATTTGAGAGATCTCTGTTTTAAAATGAAATTTTGAAAAGAAACCATATAACTTGGGTAAAATTTAAATCAAACCTCTTGAATGGGAAAGGGTTTGAAATTGAACTTCAATTTGCATGAATAAAATATCATTGATGATATAATATAAAAAAATGTATCATATATCATGTATAAAATTAAATTGGCATATAAAAAAAAATTATCTCGAGATATTAGAATTGAGACCAAGAAATCCATTCAAGTAACATAATCTTTGAGGTGAGATTATTTTTATAATTACGATAAAATGAATAAATTTAAATACCTAGAAATTAATGAGTAAGTAAAATATAAATTATTAATTTTTTATAACAAATCAAACTTGGAATAATATATTTCAATAATAAATATTTTGACTCAATAGAAGAAAATTGAGTTAGTACAAACCCTTACAACCTAACTATCATTCGAATCAAAAACCCATGAAAGGTAGAACATGATATTTATTTTTAAATACCATATATATCATTTAAATTTTTATAAAAATAAATCAATATAAAATATATAAAATAATAATAAAACAAGTGGTGAATATGAAATATATCACAATGAAAAAAATTGAGATCCAAAACCCTTGTGTTTATGAATACTTGAATTCACACTAATATATTATATTACAAAAATAAATATATTAATATTATATTTAATAACTTTATTCATTTACCTTAACCTTTATATACTTAATTTATGATCATTTATTTTGAATATATTAGTTATTTGTCACTTATTTTTTCCATCTGATGTATGTTACGTTAATTGAACCGCGCATGCTTTATGATGTCTATGTTGGTACTCATTATATGATTAAATGTTCATAAATAATATATTATTAGAGTTACTAAAATATCTAACTTATATTTATTAATAAACCTATAATATAATCCCATAAGTGTTTTAGTTGTTTTTTGGGAAAAAATTAATTGGTTGTTTCTTATTTTTTGTAATTTTAGTGATCAAATATGATATTTTAATAATAAAGAAAAGAATTAATTTAATATTTAAATAACTACAAAAATCAATATTTTATTTTTAACTTATTATTATATTAAAATATATGTTTCCATAGACATCCACGATAGCTTTTGATAGCATCATTCATGTAGACTGTTAAACTGACCCAATAAGAACTCACAATAACTCAATGGGTAAGAATGGTTAAGGAACTATATAATATCATTATAAAAAATTATATTAACTATATTCTTTAAAATTGTGAAAAAAATTATTTTTCTTGATAAATAATGAAAATCAAGAATAAAAACAAAAAATGTTACTTCATGGAGGCGGTGGTCCACACAACACACAGTCAACAATTTCATTTCCCAATGAATGAGAGGTAATAAAGGAGGATTATTCCTTGAATCCTTGTAATAATTATTTTATTATATATTTAATTATTATCTTTAATTAAATCCTTATTATCTATGAATGGAGTTGATGGTGAAAAATGGGAAATGTCACTTTGTGGAGGTGGTAATCCATACAATGTCTCGATCAATGTTCTTTAATTTTTTTAATTGGATGGGAATGAAATAATTAAGGGTTTTTTCATTATTATAATAACTCTTAAGTATAATTATGATAATTATTTCATTGTATTACTATTTTTAGTGTTTTTTGGAATGAAATTATTAAGAAGAAAAGATAAGGATTGAGTAATACTGACTTCGGGACCTTGAACTTTCTCTTGAAAGTGTCATTGTAAATGAATGGGATAATATAAATTATGGTCACCAAGGGATTTATTTAGTTAAATAGTCTTATATTATTGGAAATTTTGTGACTTTTTTAAGGAAATTTTAATGGTAAAGTGGACCATTAAAATGGTGGAAGTGATACCCTCTTATAATTAAAGAAAAGGGAATTTTTTGACACCCATTATTTTTCAATAATTTAATGACATTATTCAAGGGTTAATGGTCCTTTAGAGACCCAAAGCTTGACGTACATGGAAATTACATTACTTTTGAGGAATACTTAATACATAATAAAAACAAACACCGAAGGACCATAATAGTTTAGTGTATTTGGAAGCTCATAACATAATCTTCTAATCGTGGTAAAAGATCTTCAACATCTCCCATAAAAATATTCCCCTTTTGTTTTCTTACATAAAACCATTCATTATATCCTGGGGAAAACAAAACATATAAAGGGTGAGCTAAAATTCTCAGTAATGGTAAGCATGGAGAAAATAAAACAAACCATATACATTTGAACATAAAAACATGAACATAATGTTTAAACATCGAAATCTTGAGCAATGACATAAAACATGGCAGTGCGTAAGGAATAGATCATAATAGAACATCAATCATGATAAAATAGCATGGTAGTAAAACTTTTAATTGTGTAAAAATATTAATCACATGATATGATTTCCATATTAGCCAAGGCATTACTTCTAAGACCATCTTAGTGGACAAAGTCTCTTTCTGAATCGAGTTCACTCCTCGTTCCAGCCCTATAACACTGAACCGGATTAACTTACCATTCCATCCATGTCTATCTCATGAGATATAAATCTTTACCCTATGAATTAGAGGGAGATATAGTTCCCACCCATCTCATAATGAAATAATTCTTACTTGTGACACAACATAAACATAAATCATTCATCATAACCCAAAGAGTAAAATGGGTTTCATAATCATCAACCCATCATAACATAATCCATAAAACAAATTAATATCATTTCATCATAAGAAAATTGAAACCATGTAAATCATAGAGAGATTATACTTGAAACATACACATATGAAATAATTTCATCTTAGATAGAAAATGTTTTTGATAAAACACTTGAAATGAATTCTTGAGAAAAATATCCTTTCTTCTTCAAAATCATTTTCTTTTCACAAAATTCCATGAAATTTTAAAAGAAAATTATTTTGTTGAAAATATTCATAAAATCTTGTAGAGTAAGCTAAATGAAAATGAGGTGTTATGAAACCGTAAAAATTCATTCATGTCGTATAAGTTAAAAATAACATTCTTCTCGTACTTTTTTCGGAAAAGTCAAAAAGTACCTCGTATGGTAAACAAAAGAAATATTCCCTCCATACGATGTGGTAAAATTAGAAATGGGTAAAAATGACTTTAAACATACATGGAATTAATATAAACATTTTATGAAAACATTTTGAGAATATATGGACATGGATAATAAACATTATCCCAGTAAATACTCATGAATAAACAATCCCGGATAAGAATGAGATTGGAATAATTATCCCTTACCTTAGGTCTGATATGCTTCGTACGTATCCGAACCTCCTGTATAATTATTCAAATAATATCATTGAATTATTAAAGAATCATATTAATTGTTATGATATCATATATGGTTCACTTATGATTTTATATTACCCGTTCTTTTGTAAATTCCATGTTAAAGTAGCATTTTTCGTAAAATTGTTTTATTTATCGTACGTGTTTGGACTTGTTGTTCTTGATATTATTATTACTTATATCATGATTTAATTACTTAGAGAATTTAAATCATGATTTATATATCATATATATTCATTATATATATATATATAATAGATAGATAAATGAATTGAAGTACACCATTCATGGAGACGGTAGGCTGTACGTACGCCTGAACGCTGTTTTCTTTTCCTTACAGAATTGAATTGAAGTAAGTAGATGACATATATATATATATACATAAAACCAGTAGCATTATTAGGTAATATATTTCATGATTACTTGTTATATATACTTTATAATCATTCTTGAATTATTAAAATGGAAAATGAATCTCATCGCGTCGTGGAGACGGTAATTCGTACGTACGCACGAGCGATGATATCATTCCCATATTTATTGAATGTAATTGGAGTGGATTATATAATATCTTATAATCAGTATGATATTTTAATAATCATATATAGTTATTATTTACACCATTATACCCATCCAAATAAGTTGGTGGTGGAAAAACTGATTACACCACGGCGTGGAGACGGTATTCCGTACGTACGCACACGCGGTGATTTTGTTTTCCGTAGAATGGATAGAAGGTGAAATAGGGTTGTTTTATATTTATAATAACATATCAGTATATTATTGATACTTATGTTATTACTTTATAATGAAAAAGATAAATAATAAGAAGTTGAAGAAGAAAGAAAATTTGAAAGAATCGGTAGAAGAGATTACCTCTTCCTCGACGCACCTCCTTTAAAATTCTTCTTAAGGCACTAGAGTTGGTCTTTTAAGAAGACAAAAACCAATATGATATAACTATAGAGGTTTATAAGAGTAATTTTCAGGGTTTTTCTGAGCTTCAAGGCTCAAAAGGGTGTGAAGAGAAGAGGGAAGGGGTGCCCTTTTTATAAGGGAGATGAGGGGCACCTTAGGAAAACATAAAATATTATTTTATAATAAAGTCATATTTGGTTTTTAATAGCTCCAAATTGATTTATTTATAATATAATTTGGGGATGGGTTGAAATAATCTCAACCAATAGGTTTTAGACAAGTTTAGGTTACTATTTTTTCCTTATCATTTAGATTTAACTCTAAGTTAAATAATTTAACTTTTACGGTCTCATTTTTTTCTTACACTATATGGTTAATAAACATACTATAACAAGCCAAACGAACCCCAGGTGGTTCATTATTAATATATATATCCTTATATAAGTCATTTTTCCAAACCTTAGATTTTTAGGAATAAAATAACAATTAATAATATAATATTTGTTTTAAAAACTATTTTGTATAGATTTTGACACTATTTGGTACTTGATTTTTTTGAAAATCATAACAGCATGATTAGTTCGAAAAAAGTTAATTAAATCAATAATAACATGTCATATTAACCTAGTAAATTAGTGGAATTCATAAAAAGTCTAAAATTACATTCATTTGGTTATTTAGGACATCAATTATGTTAATATTTCATTAATAAGGTAATTACTGCTACATCATTGTGTCATAAATAAATTAAATTATATAGTGTCTAGAAATTATAAATAAAATATAATTATGTAGGAATTATTTTTATGTTTCTAATGAATATTTATAGTTGAATTTATTTGATGTATTACCCTATATTAAAAATGTTTTAGTTATTAAACATTGATTTGAACTATTTTAATTATTTTTTAAATAAAATAATAATAAATGTCCTAATATAATCCAAGTGGACCTAAAGGGTAATATTTTATTCCTAAGGTTGTTTTTGTTCTAATTACACTTATCCAATAGAATTAGGACATGTGTTAGATTAATAATAATATCATTTTTACCCTTAATTACCCTATTTACTTTTAACCGTGGTAAATAAAAGTAAAAAGTTACTATTCACCAAAAATTATTTTTAACTTATTAAACCACTTTTTACTATTTTATATTAACCATGTCTCTCTGATTTTAGAAATTCCACTCACAGAAGCGGTAAAATTAAGTTTTATATAAATTTTCAAACTCTCCTAGGAGGTGGGTAAAAGCCGGGGAAAATTTCAATAAAATTTTTATATGTCTAAAATTATTATAAAATGACTCCAATGAATTACATTGAACTTATATAGGTATTATGTATCAATTTTTACCTAAATTAAATTTAAATAAAATAAATAATTATTTATATAAAAAGTCGTTTTTAACCAATAACTCAGTGTTTTCACTGTTCATCAAAAAATTGAAAGTTTTCAGAAAAATACCAAAATTTAACCCTTGGCTAATTTCGAATTATGAATCCAAAAATGAAGTCCATTTGGAAAATTAAAATTTCATAATGTGGGTATTACTATTCATAACTGTTATTTTATATAACATATCATTGTTTAGTGAAACTCGTTATTTCGTACAACATACGCTATCATGGAAGGTCTTGATTGCGTGTAATGCAAGCCAAGTCTGGGATGCGTATAGTTGGAGCTCCTTTTGGGGTAGTGTACAACACAAGACATCAATGAAATTAAAAGGAAAATTTTTCATAAACTCTCGGGGTGTTACATTCTACACCCCTTAAAATGAATTTCGCGCTCGAAATTCGTCACGGTTATAAATGGTTTACTACTCAAATGTTTTAATAGAAACGCATATCGTAAAAAGGAATACCAAGACTTATCTATAAAAACTAAAGTTTGAAACATAATCGGTACCCAAATTAACTAATCACTGGGTTTCCACATAGGAGAACATAGATTAAAATATGGATATGGAAGATAAATTTGACCATCAAGTTCTGATGGAGAGTGGTAGAGAACATGGCTATGAAAAATCCAACAATCACAAAGCCATAAATTTGTGATGATCTAAGGTACCATCTGATTCATCGGATATAAGGGCACTAGGACAACATTTTTGGTTTCAAGATGATTTCCCTAAAGCTGAAGAATTTAAATTAGAAGAAATACTTACTTTATTTCGGTATAATCTTACTGTTGTTAGTGCCTTGAACAATTTCCACTTCATCTCTTAAATAAATGAACTTGAATTTTTCATTCGTGAAGTGTTAGCAGATCATGTGATAGAATGATGGTTCTTTTCATATGTATCAAACAAAAGGTCAGCAAAAATTATCAAATATACATAATTCCATCTATGGTGAGGTTAATCGTATACAATTCCAAAAATGGATTTACACTTCATCTATCATACTGTATAATAAAACTAGTTTCTACTAACTAGGGAATTCCTGTAGGCCAGTGGTAGGCAATAAAGGCATGTCGCACTTCATTTGTGGGTTCGATTCCCACATCCTTCTCTGACGCGACGGGTTGTCTCATGTCCTGCAGGTTGTCCCTTTTTCTAAAACTACATTATAATAACATTCCTGCAATAAAATAGAAAAAAGTTCTAGCCTTAAACAATATTATCTTATGTCTAACTTAATTCATTCCAATCTTTAGGCTTATCCAAAATACTTTTTTCCAAGCTCATAGTATAAAGAAAATAATTACTAGAAATTTCATCTACTGAGCATGTGAATACCATCATTTATCCCCCATACATCATATGATATATCTTTTTGGTCACATTCCAAACATGTTAATACCTTAATCATGTATTCTCTTGAACCATTGTGAAAACATGATTGTTGTTACAAGGTAACTCTTTCCATATACAAAAATCCAAAAAATTCTATATACTCAAACCATGATATCACTTTTTCCTTATATTAGTCATGAGCTCATTAATACTATCAAACATTTTATTATCTCATTATCCCTTCTTTATGTTCATATTAGGTGCTTTCCAAAAATATCTTAATAACCTTTCATGGTTACCGGCACCATTCAACATATACTTTAAAAACTCAAGCAAAGGCAACAGTGTAACAATCCTTAGATTTTTCACTATTCCATAGTACCATACATTATTCTTGATAAACATACAATCATTACACTACCTTCTTAAACCACTAACTGAGATTCATCATTTCTTCCATATCATATATCATTTGTAGTCTCTTCATCATCATCCACATAAATACTACCCATATGACCATGCTGATTCTCTTTATAAGATTTTTCCTTAGGGAATTTGTTTGCATAATGCATGTACATTCCACATTTAAAACACTTAACTGTTTTTTATGTCTTAGAAATACCAATATCCTTGTCCATGGTGTTAACTAAACCTTTTCCTTTACAATTACTAGATTTGTGTCCTTCTTTTTCACACCCAAAGAATCTTCCAGTTCCATTGAAACATTCTCCCTTATGCCTCTTCCCACATGATTTACATGAGGGAAATTGAACTTTCTTTCCTCTATGATCATCATGAAACTCCATATTTCTCTTATTAGATGAGTTGGGAAACTTTACAAAGTTGAGAATATTGATCATATTATTATATTTATGATTAGTTATAATAACGATATATGGAATTCCATATCCAATTTCCATTTGGTTTCTCATAAAGAATATCGTTCCATTGTCCATCATATCCTCCATTATCGTGAATCTTCCTATTTCCAGCCATTTTTTAAAACCCAAAAAAGAATAGTGTGAGAGGCCAAAATCATAATCAAGGGGGAGTAACTTAAATATCTAACATCTTAGGTTTAATTATAATATCATTTCCATAATTCTAGGACTATAACCTATACTTATGCTTAACCTTAGGGACATCCCTAGATATACCATAGAAATATCTCTATGGATATCACTAAAGTTCTCACATCCTAGTTTCCAATGGTTGACTAAACCAAACCTCCGATACCAACCATAGAGACCCAATTCTTGACGTACATGGACATTACATTACTTTTGTGGAATACTTAATAAATAAAAAAACCAAACACCTAAGGACCATAATAGTTTAGTGTCTTTGGAAACTCGGAACATAATCTTCTAATCATGGTGAAAGATCTTCAACATCTCCCATAAAGATATTCCCCTTTTGTTTTCTTATCTAAAACATTTATTTATATCCTGGGAAAAAGAAAACATATAAAGGGTGAGATAAAATTCTCAGTAAGGGTAAGCAAGGAGAAAATAAAACAAACCATATACATTTGAACATAACAATAGGAACATAATGTTTAAACATCAAAATCTTGAGCAATGACATAAAACATGGTAGTGCGTAAGGCATATATCATAATAGAACATCAATTATGATAAAATAACGTGGTAATAAAACTTGTGATTGTGTAAAAACATTAATCACATGATACTATTTCCATAGTAGCCAAGGCATTGCTGCCAAGACCATCTTAGTGGACAAAGTTCCTTTCTGAATCGAGTTCACTCCTCGTTCCAGTCCTGTAACACTGAACCGGATTAACTTACCATTCCAGCCATGTCTTATCCCATGAGATATAAATCTTTACCCAATGCATTGGAGGGAGATATAGGTCCCACCCATCTCATAATGAAATCATTCTTACTTGTTTCACAACATAAACAAAAATCATTCATCATAACCCAAAGAATAAAATGGATTTCATAAACATCATCCCATCATAACATAATCCATATAAAACAAATAGATATCATTTCATCACAAGAAAATTGAAACCATTTGAATCATAAGGACATTATACTTGAAACATACACATATGAAATAATGTCATCTTAGATGGAAAATGGTTTTGATAAAACACTTGAAATGAATTATTGAGGAAAATATCCTTTCTTCTTCAAAATCATTTTCTTTTCACAAAATTCCATGAAATTTTAAAAGAAAAGTATTTTTTTGAAAATAGTCATAAATTATTTTAGAGTAAGATTCATGAAAATGAGGTGTTATGAAACCCTAAAAATCAATTAACACCGTATAAGTTAAAAATAACATTCTTCTCTTACTTTTTTCAGAAAAGTCAAAAAGTACCTCGTATGGTAAATAAAAGAAATATTCCTTCCATACGATGTGGTAAAAGTAGAAAAGTGTAAAAATGACTTTAAACATAAATTAAAGAAATTTAAACATTTTATGAAAACATTTTAAGAACATATGGAAATGAATAATAAACATAACCCCAGTAAATACTTACGAATAAACAATCTCAGATAAGAATGAGATTGGAATAATTATCCCTTACCTTAGGTCCGATATGCTTCGTACATATCTGAACCTCCTGTATAATTATTTAAATAATGTCATTGACTTATTATAGAACCATATTCATTGTTATGATATCTTATATGGTTCACTTATGATTTTATATTACCCGTTCTTTTGTAAATTCCATGTTAAAGTAGCATTTTTGGTAAAATCGTTTTATTTATCGTACGCGTTTGGACATGTTGTTCTTGATATTATTATTACTTATATCATGATTAAATTACTTCCTGAATTTAAATCATGATTTATATATCATATATATTCATTATATATAAATACATAATAGATAATGAAATACACCGTTCATGGAGACGGTAGGTCGTACGTACGCATGAACGCTATTTTCTTTTCCCTGATCACTTGAATGAAAATAAGTAGATGACACATATATATATATATATAAATATCTAGTACCATTATTATTTAATATATTTCATGATTACTTATTATATATACTTCATAATGATTCTTGGATTATTGACATGGAAAATGAATCTCATCGCGTCATGGAGACGGTAATCCGTACATACGTACAAGCGATGATATCATTCCAATATTTATTTAATGGAATTGGATTGGATGATATAATATATTCTAATCATTATGATATTATAATAATAATATATAGTTATTCTTTACACCATTTTACCCATCCAAATAAGGTGGTGGTGGAAAAACTGATTACACCACGGCGTGGAGACGGTATTCCGTACGTACGCACGCGCGGTGATTTTGTTTTCCGTAGGATGTATAAAAGGTGAAATAGGGTTGTTTAATATTTAAAAAAATATATCAGTATATTATATATACTGATTTTTTTTACTTTATAATGAAACAACTAAATAAGAAGAAGTTGAAGAAGAAAGAATACTTGAAAGAATCGGTAGAAGAGATTACCTCTTCCTCAACGTACCTCCTTTAAAATTCTTCTTAGGGCACTAGATTTGGTCTTTTAAGAAGAAAAAAACCTATATGATATAACTAGAGAGGTTGAGAAGAGGAATTGTCAGGGGTTGACCGAGCTTCAAGGCTCATAAGGGTGTGAAGAGAAGAGGGAAGGAGTGCCCTTTTTATAAGGGAGGAGAGGGGCACCTTAAGAAAACTTAAAATATTATTTTATAATAAAGTCATATTCGGTTTTTAATAGATAAAAATTTATTTATTTCTAAGATAAGTTTGGGATGGGTTGAAATCCTCTAAACCAATAGGTTTTAGACAAGTTTAGGTTATTGTTTTATCCTTATCATTTATATTTAACTCTAAGTTAAATAATTTAACTTGTACCGTGTCTTTTTGTTTTTTTACACTATATGGTTAATAAAATTATTATAACAAGACAAAATAACCCCAAGTGGTTCATTATTAATATATAAATTCTTTTCTAAGTAATTTGGCTGAACCTTATATTTTTAAGAATAAACTAAAAATTAATAATATACTATTTGTATTTAAAAACTATTTTATGTCAATTTTGACACTATTTGGTACATGATTTTTGTGAAAATCATAAATGCATGATTAATTCTAAAAAAGTTAATTAAATAAATAATAACATGTCATATTAACCTAGTAAATTAGTGTAATTCATAAAAAGTATAAAATTACATTCATTTGGGTATTTATAACATCAATTATGTTAATATTTCATTAATAAGGTAATTACTGCACCATCATTGTGTCATAAATAAATTAAATTATATAGTGTCTAAAAATTATAAATAAAATAAAATTATGTAGGAATTTTTTTTATCTTTTAAATGAATATTTATAGTCTAATTTATCTTATGTATAACCCTATATTAAAAAAATTAGTTATTAAACTTTGTTTTTAACTATTTTAATTCTTATTTAAATAAAATAATAATAAATGTCCTAATCTAATCCAAGTGGACCTAAAGGGTAATATTTTATTCCTAAGGTTGTTTTTGGTCTAATTAAACTTATCCAATAGAATTAGGACATGTGTTAGGGTAATAATAATATCATTTTTACCCTTAATTACCCTATTTTCTTTTAACCGTGGTAAATAAAAGTAAAAAGTTACTATTCACAAAAAATTATTTTTATCTTATTAAACCACATTTTACTCTTTGATATTAACCATGTCTCTTGGATTTTCAAAATTTCACTCATAAAAGTGGTAAAATTAAGTTTTATGTAATTTTTCAAATTCTCCTAGGAGGTGGGGAAAAGACGGTGAAAAGTTCAATAAAATTTTTATATGTCTAAAATTATTATAAAATGACTCCAATGAATTACATTGAACTTAGATAGGTATTATGTATCAATTTTGACCTAAAAAATATTTAAATAAAATAAATAATTATTTATATAAAAAGTCGGTTTTAACCAATAACTCAGTGTTTTCACTATTCATCAAAAATTGATCGTTTTTAGAAAAATACCAAAATTTCACCGTAGGCTAATTTCAATATTCTGAATCCAAAAATGAATTCCATTTTGAAAAATAAAATTTCAAAAAGTGGGTATTACTATTCATAAAGTCTATTTCATATAACATATCATTGTTTAGTGAAACTCAGTATTGCGTACAACATACACTATCGTGGAAGGCCGCGATTGCGTGTATTGCAAGCCTAGTCAGGGATGTGTGTAGTGAAAGCTCCTTTTGGTGTATCATACAACACAAGACATCAATGAAATTAAAAAGAACATTTTTCCTAAAATATCGGGGTGTTACAGGTTCCAAAAGTGATAAATAATAGATTTTATAGGTCATATAATTTCTATAAGTACTACTAAATTAATTTTAACACAAGTTTCATTTCATTTTAAATTATGTTTTTACATTTTACCATTTTCGTTTTTCCCTTGGTAACTAGTTTTTATCTAATAAATATATGGTTTACAAAAAATATAAAATAAACCATATTATAAAATTTGTGTTTTTGAAACTATATTTAACCTCTATTTAATATAATTGAATTTATAAATATTATATAATTTTCATTTAAATTAAAATCGATAATGTATGAAAAAAAAGTTTTTTGTAGAAAAAATTATCTCTTATTCATTAAGTGTTCTAATCCTTATTCCATATTTATTATTAATTAAAAGGGTGTTAAAATATTTATATATGTTTATAAAAACCATATTATATTCATTATTTAGTATATATTAATTTTATTGATGTTAGAAAAATTACACAGTGTGAATAAAACAATTTTAAAAAAATAACAATTTCACCATTATAGTGGTAATTAACATTAATCTTTGTGATCTAATTTTTATACATAAATATGAAGTTAAAATTATAGACTATTATGTTCATGATAATCTAAAATATTAAATAAATTTTATCAAAATTAATTTTTTAAAGTGATAAAATATAATTTTTAATATACGCACATTGAAACACATTTTAGTGTAAAATATTACTTGAGTTTCCAAAAATTAAGTTAATTTTTACAAATTAAAATTATAGAATTCATAAATTTATATTTTAAAAGAAAATAAAATGTATAAATATAAAATTATTTTATTTAAAATTACCTTTAAATTCATTAACTATTCTTAATCCTATTTAGTATTCATTTTTAACTAATTACAATCTTTTTTAACTAATGGATTTATTATTTATAAATTTTCTTAAAAATATTCATATAATATGTTGGGAATATTTTTATTTTGGGTTTCTTGGTGAAAAAAGATTTCAAACACAATATTTATTTAAGGAAAATATACTATTAAATCTCAATTCATTATACTCTCCACCCCCCCCCCCAATAAATTGTATCCTCGGAATTTTATGTATTTATAACTAAAGAAAAATTTAATTTTGTCTAAAAGATATACATGACTCTAAATTTAATTTATAATGAGGTTTCGTGCTCTCTATTATTATTAAAAATACTTAAATAATATTTTATCTCATAATAATAATATAACAAATTTTTATTTTTACTTTAACAATTTGTTTTCAATACACTAATATAAAGAGATTCATTTTTTATAGGGAGTTTATAGTCATCCTTGTATTAATAGGTGGTCATGGGTTTATATTTAGATATGAATCCCCTATAATGGAATTTATCATGGACCCTATGTAAATAGATCTGATCTAATAAAAATATCACCACACATGTGACTAAATTAAGGATAATATGATTTTATAGGTAGAAAATTCTTGTCAACATTTTTTAGATAATAATTTTTTAGTTGGGATATAGTAATAATTACACTAGGATTTTTTATTAATAATCAAACATATAGTCATCAGGGTGGTTATTATATACTTTTAGTAAACAATCTAGGTATATAAGAATAGGTTAAATAAGATATGGATACAACACTCATGGTTCTTGAGTGGGTAATTGGTGTTCCTTATTCCAACATATTTTCATGACCCATTTCTACAGTTTTGGTTTCATAGGATGTCCCTTATCTTGTAAGTTTTTATTTCCTATAATCATTTTTATACCTCATATTAGGTAATTGAATTAGATAATGTAGAATATCCCCACATTTAAGACATTGAACAATTAGGGATACATTTATATGAATATTATTTCCTTTTAATGTTTATAATTATCTCTTCACATTTCTTTAGAAATTAGTTGTTTTAATCCCTCCTTTACACATATAAAACATCTCTCATAACATTTAAGGCACCAACCTTGGTGATTATTACACATTTTTGACATGAAATAAATTAAACATTCTTTTCATCATCAATTTTTTCACCTGAACTTCAATGAGACTTCAAAATTATCATCTTTAATTTATTTGGAAATTCAACTTTGTTCACATTGGTAATCATGATTCTTTATAGTTGGTTCTACATAATAACAATTTTTCTTAATCAATCTCTAATCCCATTACTTTTCTCAATGGGACAATCTCTAATTTTTTCATATCATCCATTCTTTTCTTGGTTCCTTCTAGATTTAACCATTACTAAAACCAAAATGTGTACTTTGATTGATGAACACAATAAGAGAATTATTTGATGATAACTACATTATGAATACAACTTCAAAATGTCTTATTATTCAAAATTATAACATTATATTTCAGTTAAGCCTGAACCACACATAGTTCAATCTAGGTATATTGGGTAGGTTGCTCTATTATTACTTAACCTAATTCATTCACATAATAATTCTTGAAAATTTCTTTTTAAATAGATTATGATTAACTAAAGCATATCTCTAGAGATCTTCTATCTATGTGTGAAGTTATAGTCCCACTAATCATGAACCAAAGTAAAGCTTTATGCGATACAAAACTATCCATTTTCAAGGTTATTATCACTAGGTGTATCTATTCCACAACCATATCCACTTTCTAGTATCAAGATATGGATTTAATTTCTATGAGAACCTCACAATATAAATTTAATAAAAATAAAGTTGCCATCCTATACTTTACTTATCCTTAGAATTATTCCTAAATTTTTCACTAAAGTATTCTTATCTTAATCACTAAAATATTTTATATTACCCAAACTTACTTAAGGGGTTACCTATACATTTAAATTTATTATCAACCTTAACGTATAACTCCTTATTAACATTTATATCCTCAACCAAAATCATTAAAATATATAAAGTTATATAAAACCTTCTCTCATACCAACTATAACTCCACAAACATGTGATATTCTAAATTAAAAGATTCTAAAACATATGCTACATTAAAATACATTCCTAAAATATATTATTTTTGGAGTTTTAGATAACTATGACTAATTATTAACTAACAAAAACGAGGTCTATTTCAACTAATGGATATTTTTTCTACTATATAAGCAACTGATTCATCCATAATAAGCCTTCAAAATCTCCCACAAATTCTCCATACATGATACTCTTCTATACACTTCCTAAGTATTAATTTTCTTCATAACCTATATAATGGAAATATAATAAATGGGTGAGCTCAAATTCTCAGTAAGGGTAACCATGAGCAATAATAATAAAATATCATAATAAGATCATATGGGTATAATTACGGCACATAATATAGTTATACCCCAAAATAATATATAGAAATTCATGGAATAAGGAAAAGCATATCATAATAATACATCATGAAAATGCCTAATATCTTAGAAACAAGTATAATATAGAGAATTAAGACAATAAAACTAGATAAATTGTGATATTATGAAAAAATAAAAATTTCATGCTTTATGTTGTGAAAAAAATATGTTTACACTTTATCTTGTGAAAAACATTCACACTTCATGTTGTGAATAAACAAAATTTCCATGACTAACGTCTACATTTCATGATATATAAATCCTTTACCAATTAATTAAAGGGTTATATAGGACCCCACCAATCATTATTCATACATATGTGTTCCATAAGATATCAATCATTTAACATATCATAAAAACCAATGCAAAGACAATAGGTTTCATATAGATTTCAAATAGAATCACCAAAATAAAAAATTGACAATTCCATAAATAAAAATTTCATGATAAAACCATATAAAATAAATAGAAATCCAAATAAATTTAATAAAATTCAAATTAAATACACTTAAATCTAGATAATTAATCATATTGTATGTATGTTGTATAGATAAAGGGTATATGGTTAAGTCCAAAGTTCCCAAGTCAATTGATGTATAGAAACTAAGTGAACACCATTAAATCAAATAAAGAAAATATAACGTTTTTATAGAGGAATTGAACTATAATAATAACCATGTTTAAGAGCAATAGATGATTGGAAATCCAAAAGAAGTAATATATTTTCATGAGTTTAATCACCCAAAATAGTATAAGAGAATTTTGAGGGTAATTTATGAAAATTAATTTCAAATTAAATAAAAACCTTTTATGATAACAAAGAAAATGGAAGTGAAATCATAAAAGAGTTTTTATAAATGTTTTGTAACATTATTATAAAAGGATAATTTATGAACTATATACAATCAAGATTTTATAAAAGGTTAAGTGAAAAATTTAGAAAACATTAAATTTAAATAGAAACTTCAAAAATAGATCATGGATAATTAATAAAGGTTATCAAAAGAAACTTTTTAGTGGAATATACAATGTTTGATTATGAAAGTATGGAAAACCTTTTTAATATTTTTCATATACCATTGTTTAAAACCACATCTATTAAAATTTTATATAAATTCTAATCTAAAATATGATAAAGGGGAATCAAATCTCTCCAATGATAACCATAGGGGAAGAAAATTATTGTGATATTGGAAATATAGTCTATAGAAATTGCCTATATGGGTTATCACATTCGAGAGATTTAGATTTTAAAATTTGGTTGGGAATAGAAACCTTACAGCTTGAGTAAAATTTAAATAAAAACCCTTGATGGTAAAATAGCTTGAAATTGAACATCAAATTCAAAGAATAAAATATATTTCATGATATAATATTAAAAATAGCTATTATAAACACCATATAAATGTAAATTGGTGAATATCAAGAGGTATGTCTCAAGATATAAGAATAGAGACCTAGAAACCTTATCAAGTAACATAATCATTAAGGTTATAATCGCTTGATAGTGAGGAAATAAAGATGAATTTTAAATCCTAATAAAATGATGAAATACAATATAAATTATTAATTTTTTATAATAAATCAAATATGGAACAATTGATTTCAACAAGAAAATCTGGAAGAAATTTGGGTTAGAACAGGCCCTTGCAACATCATTATCTATCAAATCAAAAATCCATGAATGATAAAATAAGATATGGATTTTTAAATAACATATATTACCTAAAAAATATGATAAAAGTAAATACATGTATAATTTGTGAACCATAATAAATTAAACAATTGGATAGTATGAATTATATATCAATAAAACAAAATTGAGATCTAAAATCCTTACAATGTGTTCCCTGTAACATGAACACACATTAACCTCCTATATAAAAAACATAAATATATTTATATTCTTTTTCATAAATGTATTAAAATTAATTACCTTATATATAATTAATTTTTGATAATTTATTATGAATATATTAGTTAGTTAACACTTATTTGAACTATTGGTTGTTAGTGAATTTAATTATTTCATGTGTGCTTTAGGATGTCAGTTTATTACCTATTATTTGATAAAACGTTCATACATAATTTATCATTAAAGGTAGAAAAATATATAACATACAATAATTTATATATCTCTAATCACATTCCATAATTTTTTAGTTATTTTTGTGAAAAAATCAATTTTTATCATCTTATTTTGGTAATTTTAGGAATTGATGATGATATTTTAATAATAAGTTTAATAATCAATATAAAATGTACATAATAATACAAAATATTTTTTTATGAATAAATTAAAATAATATTGGAATTTATGTTCCCATAGTCATCTATGATATAGTTTTATCATGTTGTTCATGTAAGTTGTTAAACCGACCCAAACATAAGAATACTATAACTCAATGTTTGAGTAAATTTAGGGAAGTGTATAATATCATTATAATATATGAATAATGATATAATTTATATTTATATTTATATATTTTGTCGAATCATATTTGAAGTAGTTTTGAAAATTAATGAAAATAAATATGACAAAAAAATTTACTTTATAGAGGTGGCAATCCGCACAACGCATGGTTAACATTTCCATTTCCCAAAGAATGATATTGAATGAAATTGGATTATAAATTTTATCTTAATAAAAACAATTATATTATATATTTCACAGTTATTCTTTAATTACATCATTATTAAAATTGAATAGAGGTGGTTGTGAAAAACAGGATGTGTTGCTTCAAGGAGGTTGTAGTCCACAAAAACACACGACTGATGTAGATTTTTTCTTGATGGTGGATAAGAAATTGTAAAAAAGTTTTCATACATTAATATAATAATATTCAATTATACTCATGATATTGATATCGTAATATTATAATAATTCAGTACATTAAATGTTTTCTTGAAAGTGTATTTAGTAATAAAGGGCTTATGTTATGTTATGGTTACCAGGGGACTTAGGTCATGAAAGGGATTTATAGGAGGGTAAAATTGGGAAGGGGTTAAATTAAATATATAAGGGAAAGTATTGAAATTAATGGGTGTAACAAGTCCTGTTTTCAAAGTGATGAAAGGGGTACTTTTTTGAAATTCCTTTATTTTTCAATAATGGAATGACACTATTTAAGGGTCAAGGTGAAGGACCCCGGAACACCCTGAGAGGGGAGGAGTGAATCAGGTTGTCAACCTTTTATTTTTAAAGTTGTGGATATTTTTACCACATTGGTAGGAACTTGTTAAATCTATCAGAGAAATGTGAGTATGAAATTGACACAACACTTTTACTTGGTTCACCACAAAGGGCTACATCCAAGGAGCATACACCGATAGTGTGTCGGTCGTACCAAAATCCACTAATATTCACAAGTTTATGGATTACAAGTTTTGATAACATTCACTCTGTGCCTGGAATACTACCTATACCAAGATTCAGGTAACACTCACTACATCCCTCAGATCACTTCCGTCTACTCCTCCTAGCTCACTACCTTGAGAGAAGTCAAACACTGTTTATCGACTTGAAGGTCTCTTCAATAGATATTCATTGAAGTCTTTCTCTCTGTTCAGCATGACACACTGCTTGCATCAAAGTCCTACATTGATGCACTTGAAAGCACTGAACACAAAAACCAGATATTCAAAACGTGCATTCAGGTTACACTGATGATTTCACGCAACACCTACCCTTTTCATGAAATATTTCACTTTCTCTTTCAATTCTTGATTTTTGTGTGGAAATTATTTCATGCACCAACCCCCTTTGCACACAACCTTCACTTTTATGTGAATCCTCTAATTTTATGTGTAGCCATAATTTTTACGGGTGGCTTCAACTTTTTCGTTCAATAAAAAATTTTACACGCACCCGTTTACTTTTTCACGCACCTTCATCATTTACACACAACACATATTTTTACGTGCAACGTCTGTATTTTATCGCAACATAAACTTTTCCACACAACACCATTTACACGCACCTTTTACACACATCAGAAATCATATCTTCTGTAAGTCTTTAGCAACCCCGAATGTGGGGGTTCACTTCATATTTAGAGGCAAAAACGTTCCCTGCGTGAAAACCCTCCTTGAGCGCATAATTCACTTCAAGTGAAAAAAACACATCTTTTGCGCACCATAATTTTTCGCGCACTATTCCAATATTTCACGAACCTCATTCCTTTTCCAATATTCAAGATTCTGATCTCGAAACACCTCTTGGGTGAAAAAAACAACAATCTTTTATTTTGCGCACTATGTCAATATTCCACGCACCTCTCCAATATTTCACCCACTGCTCAATGTTTTCGCACACCTCATGCCTTCCCCGATTTTTGAGATTCTCATCTTGAAACACCTCTTGTGTGAAAAACCTTTCTCCACTATTTTGTGCACCACACTCTTTTTCACACATGATCCACCTATTTCGCATGCCACTTCTTTTTTTCACACATATCCTTTTTCCAAAAACCCATGTCATCATTTTTGGAATTTCAGGCCCAAAAATTTGAAAAACACTGGGAAATGATGTCACCTTCAATTATATTGTATTCTTAAACTGTATAATCACTTTACTAGAAAACATTATGAACATCCAATAAGGATTGAAAACAAAAACAAACCATACTCTAATTCCTGCAAAGAATGACCCTGGTTCCAATAATCTCCCCCTTTGGGTTTATTGGCAATCGTCAAATAATTTCAATAGATCACCAGCCACATGAAAACATAAAACTCAAGAATAAAATAATCCAACACTCTAAGTCTACGTGAGCAGTGCTCGGTGTAGAAAATAAGAGGGGAAGCGTGAATTGGGATCCCATGTTTTGGAATTCTCAAAGATTACCAAGCTATTCTCCTACTATGTCACAAAATCATTACATTCCTTGAATGAACTTCTTCTGCTATTAATTTATTCTCCTCCAATCACCGAATTCTAATCGTGTCAAAGAAGTATAATAATTCCATACCATGTTAGGAATTCATTCCTTCTCCCCCATTGACAATAAATCCAAAGACGGGTATTTGTTCCTTGAACATTTGAAAAAAACCCCCTGGATAGTATCTCCCCCATAAACCTGCATCACATCCACAAACAGATTAAAAAAAGTTAACATAGCTGTAGAGAGGGGTAATTTGTAACCTCCTTATACACTGAGAGATGTCTAAACAACGAGGTTCAACTGTTGTTTCTCAAACGCAGCCTCTGACCGTAGCTTGGTCAGGATATCAATCACTTTCTCATCAGTTCCCACATGATCCATTCTAATCATGCCTTGATCAACTTTTTCTTTGATAAATTGATACCTGATTTCAATAAGTTTTGTATGAGAATACTAAACAGGATTCTTCTTAAGATCAATTTCACTATTTTTATCACTGTAAATCACTATTGTTTGTTTCACCTTATCACCAATATTTTTCAGTTGTTGCTTCATACAAAGTAGTTGAGTACATGCCTTTCTAGTGGAGATATATTTAGATTCAGAAATACTATGAGAAGTACTTTCGTTTTTCTTGCTCAACCATCCAACACATTTCTGCCCATTATAGAATGCTCCACCATTGGTGGACTTTTTATCCACCACATCTCTAGCCCAGTCAGCATCATAAAATGCTGATAATTTACTGTCTCTTTCCTTAGAAAAGTATAATCCACAATTGTAAGTACCTTCAATATACCTTATGATTATTTTTACTACTGCAATATATTGTTCATTCATATTACTCAGAAATTGGGATGCTAAGCATGGTGAAAATACAATTTTTGGTTGTGTTGCAGTCAGGTATAATAAGCTCCCAATGATTCTTCTTTACATTGTGGGATCAACAGAGTTCCCATCCACATGATTTCCAAGTTTGGTTCCAAGTGCAATTGGAGTTGACATTATTTTTGAGTCATGCATATTAAATTTATTCATCAGTTCTTTTGCATACTTTTCTTGAGAAATGAATGTGTAATCCTTCTTTTGAATCACCTGTATCCCCATGAAATATGTGAGTTCCCTAATAATAGACATTTCAAATTCTAATTTCATGTTATTGGAGAATTCATCTACTAATTTCTGCTTGCTACCTCCAAATATAATGTCTTCAATGTAAACTAGAACCATGAACTGATTTTTTGGAGAATTATTCACATATATATTTTGATCTACTCCTAATCTTTGGAATTATAGCTTCTTGAGGTACGAATCTTTCCAGGAGTACCACTATCGTGGTGCCTGTTTCAAGACATAGAGTGTTTTCTTTAGTTTTCAAACCTTTGTTTCATCGGTACCAAGAATAAAACCCACTGGTTGTTCAATGTAGACATCTTCTTCGAGTACACCATTCAAGAATGCTATATTGACATCAATTTGATATACTTTATATCCTCTTTAGAGTTCCGTGTCAAGGAAAAGCCTGATTGACTCCAGTATATCCATTGGTGCAAAAGTTTCTTCAACATCAACACCTTCAATCTGGGAATATCCTTTACATACCAATTGTGACTTGTTTCAAATAACACTTCCATGCTCATAAAACTTGTTCTTGAAGATCCATTTTGTACCAACCACATTGTGACCTTTATATCTCTTGACAATATCCCATGTTTGGTTCTTGTCAATTTGATCTAACTCTTCATTCATGGATTTCACCCAAGATTCATCCTTTGCATCTTCTTCAAATAAGTATGGCCCCATAACTGACAGAAATGAAAATTGTGTGTTATTCCTCATCATATTTGTTTGTGTGGGTGAACTCATGTCCCCAATTATGTTAAATGGATCAATCTCAACTCTGTAATTTCTCATGTGAGTTTCAGTTTCATTCTCTCCATCCAAGGTTTCCTCTTCAGATTCTTCTTCTGAGTCAACATCATGATGTGACTCCTGTGTGTTTTTTACTCCTTCCTCTATTTTTGTATTTGTATTTACTACATGTTCAATTTATTCCTCAATTTCTATCATATCAACATATGAAATACTTGAAGAATATGTTTTTTTTTCTTCAATGATCTTAACATCACTGCTTTCCATGATCTGTCCTAATCACATGTTGTAACACTTATAGGCTTTCATGTTCATTAAGTATCCATGGAAAATTACTTCATCTGCACTGTCTCCATATTTCCCTTGATTTCCCTCTTTATTTCTGATGAAGCACTTACTTCCAAAGACCCAAAATTATTTCAAAGAGGGCTTACTTCCATTACCGATTCATAAGGTGTTTTCATCTCACCCATATAAAGTCTTGTTTTATTTTCAATATATATTACAGCTTGAATGACCTCTTTCTAGTAATTTCATGGAATATGACTCTCAATCAGGATAGTTCTTTCCATGTACTTTACTACTCGATTTCTGTTCTAAACAACTCCATTTTTCTATGGTGTTCTCAAAGTAGCTACCTCATGTTGTTTCCCATGCTTCTCCAGGTAGTTTTCAAATTCAATGGATATATATTCCCCTCCATTGTCTAATCACAACACATTGATTGTTCGTATAGTGTCATTATCAGAAATTCCATGATATGTTTTCATGTAGTCAAGTACTTGTCCTTTATTATGTACAACCATTACACATGCCATTATACTATAACCATCTATAAAAATGACGAAGTACCTTTCTCCATGAGTTCTGGAAACATTTATCAGGCCACATACATCTTTATGAATGAGATCAAGAAGATGTGATGCTCATTTCTTATTTGGCTGATATGAACTACAGACTAGCTTCCCATGAATGCAAGCATCACAAGACATTTCACGTTCATGCTTTAGGTTGGGAATGTCCATGACAATCTTCAATTTTGATATTTTCTCCATGAATTTTTGATTGATGTGCCCCAGTCTCTGATGCCACAAATTGTTTCCTTCTTCAACAGTAATGTAACAAATGTTTTCTTTACAATCAACCTAATACAGGTTGCCTTCTGTTCTGCATCCCTTCATAAGTGAATTGCTTGTCTTTCCCTTGATAGTGCATCCTTTCTGATTAAAAGTAACTATAAGTCTCGAGTCATTGAGTTGACTCACGTAGAGTAGATTATGATGTAGTCCATCTACATAAAGGAAATCAATTTTATTTATCTCACCATTAGCTAATTCATTACTTCCACTGCCTTTGATTTTCATAGCTCCATCATTACCAAACTATACTATTCCATCAACCCTACTTTTGATATCCATTAACAGGCCTGCATTACCTGTCACATGAGATGAAAAACTGCTATCCAGAATCTATGTACTGTTGCTTTTTGTAGTTTTGAGGGTCTCCTCTATAAGGTTGGATTTCTCAATTTTCTTCTTTTCTTTCCATAAGACATCGGATTGAGTGCACAACAATGATGGCCTTTTAATTCTCTCTTCTATGTACATTGGTTCTTCATAGTCAAAATATTCTCCAAGAGGAGAAAACCTGTTTGTAAGAGAAACACTATATTGTTGACGAGCTTTGACTTTTCTCGAACTCTGATATGAGGTGTCCATGTCCATCCTCTTCCTTCAATTAACAACTTTATGACCAAAGTTAGAATAAAAAAAACAATATCCAAATAAATTCTTTCTTCTAAAAGAATTAGGATATGAATTTTTTCTACTCTGATGAACTCCCATATCTTCTCCATTCAGATAGCTTCTCGCCTCTTCGATATAAGACATGGTATGACCCAAATATCCACAGAACTGACACATCATTAGAGGAAATTTCTTCTCAATTCTGTGTATCCTCATTCCTTCATCTGTGGGAAAATAGTTTGATGACTCCTTTTTTTTGGAGGCTCGAGGATAATCTTCTTATTTTACTTCAAATTAAATTGGGGGTTTCTGCTTCAGCACTTTAGATGACTTTTACACATTACACACTTTTAGATTGCCTTTATTTTGGTCCCTTTATTTGCAGCATTTGACGACTCTGCCTCACAACCGATTCCACTATTTACCATGCAAGCAAGTCATTGATCATTCAGAATATTTTCAACTCCATTAGAAAAAAAAATTACTCTCTCCAATAGATTAGCATCTGAGAACCTTACAAACTATATTTTCTTCCTTTATTCTTTTTAAATTGATTCACTCTCAGGTTTTCTTCTAAGAGTAAAAACTTCCTCTTCAAGACTCTCAGTAGTCTTAGTCTTTTCTTCTAGTCTAGTGGTGAGGTCATTGGAGAATTTTTCTTACAATTCAATTCTCAACTTCATATCCACTACATCATAAGTGATTTCAAGAATTTTAGACTTCACTTTCAAAAATTCTCCCAGTCCTTCAATTTCAACTTTGATCTAATCAACATAATCAGATGATTCTTCTATAATTGTTTTACACTTTTTGTAACTCTTACATTTGATATTAAGCTTACTAACAAAATCATTAAGTTGAAACTTAGGATTGGAATTAGTTGTCAACTGATTTTCATAACCATTATCTTTTTATGGTTTTTATTTTTCAATAGTTTCCCTCATGGAGGCATGGTTTCCAGTTATAAATTTTGGTTCTTCTTCGTCACAAAATTCATTATCATCATCTTCCTTTTTCATTAATATAACTATTCTTCAATGCTTTCTTTCTAGATTTTAATTCTCCCTTTTTGAAAAACATTTTCTGAGGCTTCTCAATGTTTTCATCTTCTCTATCTTCATCATTGATCTTTCTTAAGCACGGAGAGGCAATGTGCCCAACTTTTCCACAGCGAAAGCAATCAAGAGGTAACTTCAATTTGAATTTACCTTTTCCCTTCTAGAAATTCGTTGAAATGAGAGAAATAATTTTTTTCCTCGTTATCTTCACTACTACTATACTTTGAAATTTTTAGTTTCTCCATGGCCTTGAACGCCATTTCCTTGCTCACTCGAGTCGTAGCATATCCTGGTTTGGATCTCATTTCATATTCTACCAAACTGCTCAGAAGATCAACTCGAGAAAGTTTGGAAGGATCTCTTTCCTCAAGGGTTGACACCTTTTCATTGTATAGGGGTGGAAGTCTTCTTAATATTTTCTTTACAATATCAATGTCTTTGATTTATTCACCTAGACCTCTAATTTCTCCAACCACTTCAGTAATTCAATTGAAGAATGATTCTTTATTCTCATCGAGATGCATCTTCAGATCATAAAACCTATTGTGTAGGACATGTAGATTTTCCTCCTTCACTTTTCTATCTCCTTCATATATATTTTCAAGTTTATCCCACATAGATTTTTCTGAGTTGCAACTCATCACCTTTAGATAGATCTGATCAGAAAGGGATGTAGTGAGTGCATTTTATACTTAGGCATTTGCATCAAAAATTTTCTAGTTTGCATCATTCATAGCCAGGCCTGTTGGATTAGTGAATTGTATTACTTGCACAGTAGAAAAAATCACTTCCATTCCAAGAGATCTTATATGATATCTTATTCTATTTTTCCAGATCATGAAATTACTTACATATAAGAAAGGGACTCCCTTGACATTGGTTGAATTTTCCACAATGGAATATGACAGATCAAACACCATTTAACCTCCCTCTGATACTACTTGAGAGACCTCAGAACACCCTGAGAGGGGAGGAGTGAATCAGGGTGTCATATTTTTCTTTTCAAAGTTGTGGATCTTCATCCCACATTGGTAGGAACTTGTTAAATCTATCAAACACATTAGAGAAGGAAATTGACACATCACTTTTACTTGGTTCACCACAAAGGGCTATGTCTAAGGAGCATATGCCGACAATGTGTCAGTCGTACCAAAATTCACTAATCTTAACAAGTTTATGGATTACAAGTTTTGATAACATTCACTCTGTGTCCAGCATACTGCCTTTACAAAGGTTCAGAGAACACTCACTGCATCCCTCGGATCACTTCCATCTACTCCTCCTACCTCACTGCCTTGAGAGAAGTCAAACACAATTTATCAACATGAAGGTCTCCTGAACAGATTTTCATTGAAGTCTTTTTATCTATTCAGCATGAGACACTTCTTGCATCAAAGTCCTGCATTGATGCACTTGAAAGCACTGAACACACAAACATGGTATTCGTAAAGTGCAAACAGGTTACACTAATGATTTCACGCAATACCTACCCTTTGCGCGAAAGATTTCACTTTTATGCACAATACTTTATTTTCATGTGGAAAGTATTTAGAGCACCAACCCCATTTGCGTGCAACCTTCACTTTTACGTACAACCTCTACTTTTACGACCAACCTCAATTTTTGCGGGTGGCTTTGACTTTTTTGTGCAACAGAAACTCTTACGTGCACCCGTCTACTTTTCCACAAACATTCAAATTTCACCTGAAACACAAATTTTTACGCGCAACGTCTTCATTTTTGTTCAACTTAAACTTTTCCACGCAACACACTTTATGCACATTAGAACTCAGATCTACTCTAAGTCTTCAGCAACCATGAATGAGGGGGGTAACTTCATATTTATAGGAAAAAATGACCCCTTTGTGAAAACTCACCTTTAGCGTGTAATTAACATCGAGCGTGAAAAACACATCTTCCACACATCATCATTTTTTGCACACTGCTCCAATATTTTGCGCACCTCATGCCTTTTCCAAATTTCGAGCTTCTGATCTCGAAACACCTCTTGTACGAAAAAACACCAATTCTCTATTTTCGCGCACCATGCCAATATTTCACACATCTCTCCAATATTTAGCACACTACTAAAATGTTTTGCCTACCTCATGCCTTTTTCAATTTTGAGCTTCTCATCTTGAAACACCTCTTGTGTAAAAAACCCTTTCTCCACTATTTCACACACCACGCTATTTTTCACGCATGATCGACCTATTTCACACACCACTACCTTTTTGTGTGCATCTCTTTTTGCCAAAAACCCATGTCTTGATTTTCCGAATTTCAGGCCCAAAAATTTCTCTAACATTGGGAAATGATTCCACCTTCAATATTATTGTCTGCTTAAACCGTATAATCACTTTACTGGAAAACACTCTGAACTTCCAATAAGGATTGTCAACAAACAAAAACCATACTTTAATTCTTGTAAAGATTGGCCATAGTTCTAACATAAGGGTTCCAAAAGTGATAAATAATTGATTTTTGGTTGAGATAAGGTCAATTAAGGCTCCAAAAATCATTTTAAAACAATTATTTTAATATTATTAAATTCATTTTTCATTAGGTTTTTATATTTTACCATTTTCATTTTTACATAGGTAATTAGTTATTAAACAAGTAATATATGTATTACTAAAAATATAAAATAACACTTATTTATAAATTTGGGGGTGATGGGCCTAATTTTAAACACTATTTAATCCTATTAAATTTCTAAATATTACAAAATTAACATATATGATGTATTGGAAACCATTTTTTATTGAAAAATAATTTCTTGTTTATTAAGTGTTCCTAACATTATTTTATACTAATTAACAATTAAATTGGTGTTAATATATTTATATTTGTGTTAAAAACAATTTAGATTTATTATTTAAGATAAAATAATTTAATTTACTAGATAATAATTATACAATGTTAATAAAACAATTCTAATAAATAACAATTTTTCCATTATCATGGTAATTCAATTTATCCTTAGTAATATAATTTTAATTTATAAATATTTAATTAAATATATCAAATAATATAAAAATATTGATCTCATATATGAAATATATTTTTTTATTTTTATTTTTTAAAATTTATTAAATAAAATTTTAAATATAAGCACATAAAAACAAATTTTAGTGTGAAATATTACATGAGTTTCCAAAACGATAATCATGTGTTTTATAAATTCAACATATAATTTTTAAATTATTTATATGAATTATTAAATATATATTTGTATATATATAATTATATAAATAAGGATTCATAAACTTTTAATTCATTCTTGTGTTAACATATTATCATAAAAGTGATAGTTTTTAGCAAAATTAGTATTTTCACTATTCACCTAAAAAACATTAATTTTAGAAACATGTAAAAAATTAATCATAAGATAATATTTAAATGATGAATCCCAAAAATTATGTTTATTTTAAAATTAAAATTCAAAAATTTATAAATTTATCTTTTGAATGAAAACACAATATGTAAAGAAAAGTTGATTTTATTGAAAATGACATTTAAATGCTTTTAAAAAATTTAATCCTATTTTTTATGAATTTATAATTTATTTTAATAATTTTATTTCCTATGGTTTTATTATTCTTAAATTTTAATTAAAAAATTCATCTAATATGTCTTTACTAGTTTTAGTTAGTTTTGGTGTGTTAAAAATCTATCAAATACAATATTTCTGTTAGAACAATATACAATGAAATATAATGTCATTAATGTTTAATCACCTATAGAATTTTATTTGTGAGTTAATTAATATTTTTTATATTTTTATATAGGACCATACACATTTCATGGAACATATGTTTATTATTTTCCTATAATGCTTAAAATTCTCTTTTTTAGATGTTTTGGTTTAGTAAAAAAATTGATTTTATAAACAAATATACATATATATATATATATATTATGATTATATAATTTTTTAAGCATCATGAATTCATAATTAGTACATTATATTACCATTACATGACATTAATTAATCATTCGTGACATAAAATTTATAGTAATGTTCATATATGTGGAAAACCCAACTAAAACAGGAACACATTATAACAGTTGAATGCGTAAGAACATTTTATTTGATAATAATAATATCACATTTAAATAATTTTAATAATTTTATAAATATTATAATTATTCAATGAATTCATTTTTAGAACCATCCATGTAATGATGTAATAAAAAATAAAATACATCAATCATAGATGCGGTAGTCAATGAGTACACATGAGGGATGTTTTTACATTCTAATGGATGGATGGGAAGGATGATAGATAATGTTTTATCTTTATATAATCATAATTATATTATTGATATAATAATTAATCATTTAATATGTTTATATAACTATCCATGTGTGTAAGTGATGAAAAATGAAATGTATCATCCTTGGAGGTGATAGTCTTCATGTACACTCAGATACTGTTTTCATTTTTTAATGGATCAAAAGATGGTATAGAATTGTTTTTCTATCAACATAATAACTTGGTAAGAACAAATACCTCTTCTATGGAACCTATGAAAAACACCTTAAGAATTCATATGTTGGTCTTATGGAAGGTCCAAATCATACCAGGAATGCTTAAGGTTTTTTTAGAGGTTTTTAGGTAGTTCTCAATTGATATAAATTTAATGGGAAGTTTTTTTCCAAGGGAAAGTGGAAGTGGTATTTATACTTGAAAATTTGGTTTTTTAGGGTTAAAATATTGTTAGCTTTGTCATTTTAACCTAATACTTTTTATTGGGGATGATTTACATGAATTTTTTGGTTTATAATTTAAAACATGAAGTTTATGTGAAATTATAACCATTCCAAAACTGAAGGGAATTATTGAACCAACTCATTAAGGAAAATAATAAAAATCATTTTTTATTTGAATACAATATAACTTAGGCTTCAAAATTAAAAAAAGGTTTATAAATTGAAATTAATATTTTTAAATTCAATATTATAATCATTATATACATATTTTATTGATAAAAAGGTTTTTAAAATTTTGAATTCATGATTACATTATAATAATTTCATAAAGTTTTGGTATTCCTAAAAACTGTACTTTTAACTATTCACTAATAATAAACTACATCATAAATATCCCTAAAATATGATCCCTATGATAATTTTTGATTTTACAATTCTAAAAATTATTTCCTTTATAAAAAATATTTCTTATTTTATGATTCATTATTTTTTTTTATTACCTCTTATTTATTATATGATTGATACTTAATTATTTATAGTTCTAAATCATATCTATTTTATAAAATTATTCTTAAATTTAAGTAGAATTTATATTTTAAATAAATAATTGAGAAAATATTTTTAGTGTAAATTTTTTTTATAATTTATGATCAAAATTATATATCAATTAAAATTTTACTTTTCTAAAAACATCATTATCAAATATATATAACCTTTTTATTAAAAAGATACTATAAATAATAGGAATCACATTGTAAAATAAAAATAATAAATATTTAATAATTTATTTATTTATTATAATACATGCTTCTAAACGTTTTAAAGGATATTTTTTATTAAAAAAATAAAAACATTAAATATAATAAAACCGGTTTATAAATTAAATAATCTTTAATGTAATTAAAAATTCAGGATAAAGTATTATTTTAGTGGGAAAATGATATTTTATCAATCCTCATATGCTTCACAAAAATTTTTATTTATAATTACATTCAATATGTTTTAAATTTGTGAGTATTTAAACATGTGTCATACTATGTAAATCATTAGATTATAATGACATAATTACTATGATGATATGGAAATAAATATAAAATTTAATATAGTTAAAAAAAATTATATTAATAGTTTAATGAATTTAGTAAAATAAGTCTAGGTTTTTAGAGAAAAGGGATTGAAGATGGAAGCATGACATCACATGGGAAATGTTATCCATTTATCCCTTATCTCCCTTCGAATATGGGTTTGAACCCTACCACCTTTCCAGATGGGACGTTTTGTCACTCATCCTATGGGATTCCCTTTAC
Organism: Viscum album; assembly: GCA_963277665.1. NCBI lineage: Eukaryota > Viridiplantae > Streptophyta > Magnoliopsida > Santalales > Viscaceae > Viscum > Viscum album. Next base: position 1,114,538,150 of record OY728156.1, read on the forward strand.
AAGAAGAAATTTTATTAAATAAAGTTCCAATATATTTGTAAAATATATAAGAAACCAACTTAAAAGATAAATATATGTATAATTGTTCAGTTTATATTTCTAAAAAAAATGAAATTAATTCTAATTTTAAAATAATAATTTAATGAAGAAATGTTATATAAATATTAGGTAAAAATATAGGATATTACATTCTCTCATCCATAATGAAACTCTATAAGGACCCAATATTTTCATACATAAATATTGCATCTTTTTAGATGAATATGAAATAAATTTCATAAACACACACCTGATGACTATAATATTTTAGTGTCTTTGGAGAATAAAAACATAATATTATTATTTCAAGAGAGATCTTCCACATCTCCCAAAAATATATTATTACATAGTACACCTCTTATGAATACCCAACCTAAACATTCCTTCATTACCTGTGGAAGGAATCATTAGAAAGGGGGAGATTATGTGCTCAGTAAATGTCAACATGGGATATATTAACCAATGATCATATGATAAAATAATATAATTATATGGGTATTTGATTATGATAATAACTTTTTAAGTTCATTCCCAACCAGTCATAGATCATAAACCTGATTCATAGCATAAAATGTCATCATTATATAAAAATGTCCCATAATAGTGATAAATAATCATAAATCAATAATAAACCATAAAATCAAGTCATAAAAATTTGGCACTATCATAAATATAGAGAAACATTTCATATTTCAATGTTAACTACCAACACCATAAACATAGTGGATCAGGACATGTCATTTGTTTCCCATTGGGGATCAAACCACACTTATTTCCTATAGTGTATTAGGTCTCACATGTTTCCCATAGTGGATCATGTCCACTGACTTGTTTACCCTTGTTATCTCTTGAGATATAAATATTTAACAAGTGCATTGGAAGGAGATATAGGTCCCACCTATCTCGTAATGAAAACCATACCAATGTATGACACAATATCCTAAAATATTCATCATATCATTGTATTATAATATTTTAAAATAATATTTGTTTCATAAAAATTTCATCAATTCACCATAGCATAACCACTGAAAGAAAAATGGTTTTCATAAAAATTTCATCAATAAAAACACTAATAAACTAGAGAAATAATAAGGATTGTATCAATTAATACTATCCCTATTAAATCATAAGTAACATCAAAGGATGCCATCTTAGATGGAAAATGATTTCGAAATATCACTTAGAACATCTCTTGTGTAAAATATCCTTTCCACTTTAAAAAACTCTTTTTAAAACATAAAACATTTTCAAAATCTTTCTATTTCAATAAAACCTTATAAACTTATGAAGAATGATTTGAAAATCATTTAAAAACATTCATGAGTAAAATTTATATTCCATTTTAGAAATAATTAAAAAATAATAAAATATTTTTTAAATTATTTTCATTGTAAATTATGTTTGAAACTAATAAAGGTAGATTTAAAACATTGAGTGGTCATGACTATGGAAAATATCATTCATTTTATAGACTTTAAAACAAAGACACCTTTCGCATTTTTGACAAAACATAAAAGAACCTCGTCCAAAATATTAAAATAATATTACTTTTAATCAATTTTTTGAAATTTCAATAATGGTAAAAAATGAAATTAAAAAATCTTGTGATATTTGTAAAAAAGATATTTTTTTTAAACATGGATATAGAATAAAAATCATGTTTGACTGAAGAGAGAGATAAAATAAAATTTTCAAGAAACAATTATTTTGAACTCTTGAGTACAAAAAAGAGGAAACGAAATGGAAAAAAAATATTCTCATGACATAAACTTATGATAAAACATTTATGAGTTTCTTGAGATATGTATCATAATATTACATTATCTGAATCATAAATATAAATAATCCAAATTAGAGATGACATTGTTTTACAAAACCCTTACCAATTTAGTAAAATTGAATTGTAATCCCATTGAAATAATATAATTAAATAAAAAAAAATATCCTAAGAATAAATAAATTCATGATATTATATGTCAATGTGGTTTTTTATAAACCTCAAAAAATAAGATAGGTTCATAACACAACATATGTATCAAAGAATGAAAGTTAAAACAAAAATATCTTACCTTGAGTCACGAATTCCTTCAGACACATTCAAACCTCATGTATAATAAATATATTTTTATTATAAATATATTATAAAATCATAATTATATTTATACTACCATATATGATTTACTTATGTCCATTTATTACCCATTTATTAACAATTCCATGTTAAAGTCGTGTTTTGGGTAATAATAGTTTTTCGTTAATGTTTTGATTTGGTATTTTGGGTTCTCTTAATTTGATCATGGTTATATAATCTCAAAAAAATTAATCATGATACAAATATAATATATATTAATTATAAATGTATTTATTGTAATCCATAAGCGAGGTGTTATTCCTCCGTACACACGAGTGACGTTTTCATATCCCCTACAGAATTGAAAGTAAGAAGGTATATGTGATACAATATTTAAAGAATTATATTTATGTTAAAAATATCATATATATATATATATATATATATATTATCTATACTCATACTTAACCATGATAGGTGTTTATGGAAAACGTGTCGCATCGGTTCATGAGGTGGTTTTCTACCATACACATGAGAGACATTATAATTTCCCATTTGAGGGAAGAGGAGATGTATGTAGTTCATTAACAATGTATAATAACTTCTCAATATATGGAAGATAATTAGGTCATTATATTAACATTTTCTAAAAATATTTGAAGGATTTGGAGGAAGAAATAAAATATAATTCTTTTTAATGAACGTTACCTCTTCTTCGGGTAACCTCCTTAGGTTTGCACTGAAATCCTTCCTAAGTTGGATTTAAGATAAAAATAAGTGTTCTAGTATGAGATTATGTAATTGAAGAAGGTATTTGGGTAGTTTTTTTCTTAAAAAAATTATTTTGGATAGTTTAAATAGGACAGGATAGTGGTGTACTTTTATAAGTGGGGGAGAGGACAGACTTCAAATTCTGGAAATGAAAAAGGAATATCCACGTTTTTCGCATGAAAGAGGCACTAAAATGATCCATTATTGATAATATAAGTTATAATATCTAAATATTCTAATAAAATTTCCATCGAAAAAGTTTCTAGGTCATTTTACCTCTTTTCATTTTAGTATAACCCCCCAATTAACCCCTTTTCACCTTAACCATAGAAAATATTTTTTACTATTTTTACAATTATTATTGGAAAAAATTAATTTTACCTTATTAAAAAATAAAAATTATGAATATCTAAAATATTGGATCCATTTTTTCCAATTTAATTTATATAAGGGGAAATATTAATTTAAATTTAAACTGACAAATTTGATGAGAATGTGATTTTCCAATGATAAAATTCTCATAAGTATAAAATGTTTTAATATCCAAATTCAATATGAAATTTAATAAAATGAACTAAATTTAATTAATAAATATATTATTTAACTAATTTTGTTTTTATAACCATATTAAAACAATTTTTAAGTTTTAAAAACTTGTAAATGAAAAGACAGTTCATAATAAGAACCGGTATAATCATTATTCAATGAAAAATTTATCATTTTCGAAAATTATCAAAAAATCACTCCAAGATATTTTTGCCATGTAGATTTAAAAAATTACGTTTTTTTAATATATTTTCTAAAATTAACGAAATAATACCATTATTATTTTTCACAAAATTCAATGAAAATATTTTTTTAGTAAATATTATTTTCGAAACATATATAATTTTTCAAAAAATCACTAATTTTTATCAATATGTTTTATTTATATAAAAACATTATAAATAATATTTGAAATTTAGTTATTATTATTAATACAACTATTTTTACTATCTATGTTATAGTTTTCATGTTTAAATAAAAATATTAATAATATATCATGGTTTGTTGAAACTCAATGTCATGTGTAACACTTGATAAATTTAGTGTTGCACATAATGCAAGATATCAAAAAGATATAATTTATTCAGAAAATATAATTCATAAAAACCAAGGGTGTTAAATTATCCCCCCCCCCAAGATAAAATTAATTTCTCCCTTAAAATTCACCACTCCAATACAAACAATTTAGGGTACATCTCACTCATCATTTACTTTGGTTCCCACGTAGCTTCTTCAAACTGGTGGTTTCACTACAAAACTCTGAGCAGGGAAGTGGTATTTTTTTGTAGCACATTATCTCTATGAAAAAATACCCACTATCTATTTCATATAAAAATTACCCTTCTCTATTTGTATGACCTCTAATTTTCTTATATATGAAGTATTCGGTATTTACTTCCTTAGGAGAGATACATAAAACACATCATGAACTTGAGTAGATTTGGTGGCAGTGTAAAACGATAAGTTGTTACCTCGTTATGATCAATAATATCAAAAGTAATGATGTATCTAGTTCTTAACATTCCCTTATTTCCAAATATCTTAATCTTCTTCCATTAATATATTAAAAGGTATACCTTTCCACCATCTTCAAATTATTAATCACACTTGTCATTTCAAACATATATTTTCTTCTAACTCTGAGATTCCTTGTTGTTATGCTGAATGGATTTAACATTATCTACCACTTATTCATCTTTATCATGCCCCAATATCTTTACTTCTCTAACTTCATTCTAAAACATTAGATTTATACTATTATATCTATAGATGGATTCAAAAAGATCTATCAGAATGATTGAGTGAAAGTTATTTCTATACAAAAACTCAACTATAGGGAGGTGTTGATCCCAAACACATTTGAAATCCATTGAAAAATATCTCAGTATTTTCTCTAGGGTTTTAATTATTCTCTCTAACTGACTATATATCTAAGGATGATATGAAATGTTAAAACATAACTCTATATCTAGATTATATTGAAGACTTTTCCAGAACTTTGAGGTAAACCTCAGATCCCAATGAGATACAATAGTATGTGGAACTCCATGTCATCTTAATAGTTCCTCAATGCATATTCTGACAAGTTGATCAAGATATAATTCTTATATAATGGTGATGAATTTTTCTGCCTGTAGTACCCTTGGTTTATGGTATGCAACCCTTACTTTTTGCGTTTTTATGGCTATCAAGTGTAAGGGTGGAGGATGGGAGAGTTTGGTAAATTTTAAGAATTTTTGTGGACTAAAGGAGAGGTTCACGGTCTGTGTAGAGTCTGTCCTAACCATGAAGAGGCCCTAGAAGAAACTATGCACACATGCAGTTTTGGTAAAGTGGCAAACACATAGTTAGAACTCAGTTTTTCTAACTGTGCAGACTATCCATGTGTAGGGAAAAATTAAGATCATGTTTTTTAGGATCTTACTAATTTTTTCTCCTACTTTCTCTATTTTGATCCTAAATAGACCTAATTTGATATTTATCTCCATTTATAGTTGGAGAACCTATCCCAAGCATTTAGGAACCAATCTAGATCCCTTCATTAGCGTTTGAAAGCCTGATTCTCTTAGTAAGTGATGTTCTTCTTTGTTTGCATCATGTTTCTTCAAATCTACTTAGATATACTTCTCATATTCTCTTTCTTTATCAGATCTACACTTGTTATAATTATATATAAGATTTTTAATGACAAATATGATGATATATTTTCTTGTTTGTGATAGGATAATGGACCTAGGCTGTTTTTGTGGAGAATCATCCTAGTTGCTATAACGTTCTTCGTCTGTTGTCGGTTTTTGACAAAACCTTTGAGGTAAGTGGTTTCTCTCTTGAGTCGACTTAATAGAACTTATTATAATTTTTTCAAATTAAAAATATTTTTTGAAATTATTTATGACTTTTCCATTTATAAATCATTTGAAACCCTTCTGTTTTATGGTTTGTAAATTTGGGGAAATCTGGAAAATTGGGTATTTTAATAAAGTGATTGTGTTATTGATTTTAAAATAGAGATTTTAAAATATGGATTTTATGGAATTGTGGAACTTTTTTTGGATTATATTTTTCCAATAAAATGGAATTTTTTATTGAAATTAAATAGATTCTTTGAAATTGGTTTGTGATTTGGTTTTCAAAAAAAATGCAGTTTTATTGAAATGGTTTGTTCGTTGATTTGAAATAGTTGGGAAAAATGGGGTTGTGTGAGTCTATGTTTTAAGTTCCCCTAAATAAGTTATATATACCATTTTTTACAAGGTGTGTGACCTTGGATCAGGGGCGTGTGTCATTGGGACACAAAGTTATAAGATGAGAGACTGCTCATGAGTATGTAACTTTCGAACGAAGCATGCATGGGTGTGTGTTGTAAACCATGTGTTGGGTATGACAAAATGATAAATGTTAATTGGTTTTAATGCTTTGTTTTTTGTTTTTAAATAATTAAAACTTTATAGAAATTGGTTTAATGTTCAATTTTTTCATTTTTTTACAATTGGTTTTGGAACATGTTTATGTTGAGTTATAAACTATTTTATAGAATTGTTTTATATAAATGGTTTTATATAAATGTGGCTAATTTTTTTATCCATGTGTAGTGATTAGGGAATTCATTAGGGAAAACCTACTGAATGTTATACTCACCCCTTCTTTTTCACTTTGGTGGTTTTTCAGATTCTATGTTACGGGACATGGGAAAAGGTCAATTATCATAAGTTTTTAGTACCACCTCATGATACTTGGGATATTTGGTGATTGTGGAGAATGGATCTTTTGAATCATAGATTATTGGGGTCTTCTTGAAATATTTAGTTTTTCTTCTGATGATTGATTTTATAGTTGTTTGGTCTTCCGTTTTTTCACACTTTGGAGTATTTTTTATATGAATAAAGTATTTGTGTTGTCTTGATTTTATTCGTGCATCATATAGTGAGTTTTTTTGGTTATGGCTTGTTGTGTTAATAGTTTTATTCTTAAAGGGTAAATTGTCCCCCACTTTTATTTGAAACCCTTCATAATTTATTATATACCTTTATCTTCTTCTGGATTTCTATTAAGGCCATGTAATGATTCGTTTTATTCTCAATACATCTATTTCTAGGGATTAAGGCTTACTGATTTTTTTTGGTTTAGAAAATGGCACCCATTAGACATTGTAGAAACCAACTGGATGAAGCTACAGAGAATGTGGTTGCACCTGAGCCACAGGTGAACCATGAGCTGGTTCAGAGTATAGTCCAAGCATTTCAGCCTATGGATACGGGGAACCCAAGGGATGAACCAAGGAATTTGGATCATTCTATCATGTTCTAGAAGAAGAATCCACCCATATTCAAGGGTGATTCAGAACCTTAAAGGGAATAGGTGTGGCTGAATAGGATGAATTGTACCATCAAATTCATCTTCACACCGACAGAGATAAAATTCAATTTGACCATGTATATTCTCAATGATCTTTCATGCTAGTGGTGGGAACTAGTGATACATGCTAAAGGAGATCAAATCCTTACTTGGGAGGACTTTAAGAAATCATTTAACAAATAATTGTATCATTGCACATTCAAGATCCTGAGGATAAAATACTTCATTAGACTAAAGAAAAATATATATATCTCTATCACTGAGTATGCAGCTAAATTCTTGAATTTAGTGTGATTTTTATACAAAGATGCAGTGAGTGCATCCTTGAAGGAACGCATCTTTGAATTAGGGCTAAATAATGAGATTCGATCAAAGATTTTGGTGCTCTATATTATAGATTATACCGAGATGGTGAAAAAAGTGGTAATGGATGAGAAGAATATATTAGGAACTATTGGAGGAGGAAGTCTGATGATACATATGGTAAATATTGGGAACTCGAATGTTGGGAGCAAGATAAAGAGGGAAACATATTTATAAGGTGGGAGTGGGACTCAAAATAAGATAAATGTATTAGTGAACCTTTCTCCACAACCCAAGAGCATAGAATATTATTTCCAATGTGGTTCTCTTGTCCACATAAAGTGAGAGTGTATGAAACAACCTAGAGAATTCTACAAATATAAGAATATGTGGCATCTTCATCACTATTGTCACAGTTCTCCAATGTCTACTACTTGGGACACTTCTCAGGTGTCGCAAGAATGATATTCTTCAATAGGACAAGGACAACAGACTCAGTCTCAATAGAAGAGTAGATCTAGCCTTGGTTATTCTCATAATACCATGACTCATTAGCAAGGGAAATATTAGAAAGGAAACAAATAGTAGAGTGCAATGATGAAGCCATTATTTAGAGCTGAGTATATGATTGTGGATGATCAGGCTAGACCATCTATAATGATAAGTACAATTCTTTTAAATTATACCCTTATAAATGTGTTTTTTGATACTAGTGCATCTCATTCCTTCATTGTTTCTCATTTTTTTGACAAGATATGCTTAAAACACAAGATGATTCCTTCTATGATAAAACTTCAAACTCCTCTCAGTGAAAGAGAATGTCAAGCCTTCATGTGTAGAGATTGTTCAATAATTATTGACGGATCTGATCTGAATTGGGACTTCTCAATGTTGGAGATGGATGTCTCTAATTTAATCATGGGTATGGATTTTTTGATAACATTTGAGGCGCAAATCGACTATTATAGAAGGGAAATGATTTTTGCAACTGAGTACGGTTTCGAACATCACTTTAGAGGAAAGAGGGTTGTGAAGAAAGGTGCAACGGGCCTATTGGAACCAGCTGTGGGGATTATCTTTGACCAGTTGGAGGTTTTAACTTTGGCATCAATGGAAGATATTGGAGAAAATAGTTTTCCAGTGGTTTTGGATCAATTTCTAAAAAAATTTCCCAATAACTTCTATAGGTTACAACCTATAAGAGAAGTGTATTTTACGATTTGTATCCTTCAAAGGAAAATCCCTATCTATCTTCCGTCTTATAGGATGGGACCAACAGAGTTATGGGGAATACAAGTGTAGTTGGAAGTGATAGAAAGAAAAGGTTTAATTTGGTCAATTTTGTCTCATGGGGCAGCACCGGTCTTGGTTGTGAAGAAGGTGGATGGAACTCTAAGGATGTGTGTAGATTATCGTAATCTTAACCAAGTTATGACAAAGAATTGATATCCACTACCATGCATTGATGATATATTTGATCAATTTAGGGGAGCTTAGTGGTTCTCTGAAATTGAATTGTGATTAGGATACCATCAATTTCAAGTTTATAAGGTAGATATTCCGAAGACTGCTTTCAGAACCAGATATGGCCACTATGAATATTTAGTCATGACTTTCAGTCATATGAATGCACCAACAAACTTTATTTAATGGATGGATAAGATATTTCAGAGATATCTAGATTCTTGTCTTGTGGTGTTTGTCGATAATATATTGGTGTATACAAGGAAAAGGGATGAGGATGAGCAACACCTGGCGACAATGTTGGGAATCTTGGGAGACCATCATTTGTATTCTAAATTTTTCAAGTGTGAATTTTGGATATAAGAGGTATGCTTTCTTAGCCATGTGATTTCTTAAAAAAGTGTTTCGGTGGACCCTAAAAAGATAGAGAATGTGATCTTATGGTAACCTATGAAGAATTTCTTTTAGATATGAAGTTTTCTTGGCCTAGCTATTTTTTTATCGACATATTGTGTCTGAGTTTTCATAGCCATCTTTGCCAATGAAATATTTGAAAAAGAATAATGTTCCATTCCAATGGACTAAGAAATTATAGAAGTCATTCCAAGAGCTAAAAGTTCATATTACATCACCACCTATCATGATTTTTCCAGAATCAGTATAGGGATATGTGGTGTACTATGATTCTTTGGGGTCAAGTTTGGGTTGTGTTCTCATGCAAGTTGACCATCTGGTTTCTTATAGTTCATGGTAGTTTAGAGTGCATGAGAAGAACTACCCATTCTATGACATTGAATTATATGCAGTTCTCCATAATTTGAAGACTTGGAGTCACTATCTCATTGGTGAGAAATTTATTCTGGTCACATATCATAAGAGATTGAAACATATTTTATCACTATGATATTTGAATCTGAGGTAAAGGAGATGGATGGAGTATCTCTAGATGTTTGACTTTAACATGATTTATACACTGGGAAAAGGTAATTCAGTGGCTGATGAATTATGTAGAGAGTCAAGCACTCTGTTGGAAAAAGAATCTTCAAATGAATGGTAGTTGATGTCGGTCCTAGCTAACTAGCATGTGGAATGTGAAGACTAAGGTGATGTGGAAGCTTTATTTTTTGTCGTAGAGGTTCCTAATTTTGTATTGTTGGTTAAAGAGGCAAAATTATATAATGTATAATTCATAGTTATGATTTTAAAACTCAATGATGGGGAGACCATTGAGGGAAAGAAACCTAATTGTTGTTCAGTTTTGTGGTTCATAGATCAGATGGTTGTACCTATAGCTTGTCAAGAACAACTCATTCATACTTACCACCATTACAAGTTGGTTGTATATCCGGGAACACAGAAGATATATAGGGCATTGAAGGCACAATTTTGGTGGTGTATCATGAAAAGGAAATTGGTTGAGTTTGTTTCAAAGTGTTTAACTTTTCATCAAGTTAAGTCAGAGCATTAGTGACTTGAAGGTATGTTGCAGTCATCACCTAACCTAGTGTGGAAATGGGAGAAGATAGTGATGGATTCTGTTGTAGGTCTCCCAAGAATGGTTTGGAAACACAATGCCATATGGTTGATAGTGAATCAGCTTACCAAGTAGGATTATTCCATTCCAATTCATGAAATTCATATAGTGGAGGATCTGTCCAAAATCTATATCTGAGAAGTGGTAAAGAGACATGGAATAAATGTTTCAATCATCTCAGACAGAGATCTGAGGTTCACGTCTAATTTTTGGAAATCCTTACAGAAATACCATGGGTCTCTTTTGGATATGAGTACGACGTATCATCCTTAGATAGATAGAAAATCTGAAAGGATGGTACAGATGTTATAAGATATGTTGCGGGCTTATGTAATGAATTTTGGTGGCTCATGGGAGGATCATGTACCATTAGTTTATTTCTCATATAATAATATCTATTAGGACTCGATACATATGGATCTTCTTGAAGAGTTGTATGTTGTCCTTTCCATTCTCCACTATATTGGCTGGAAACAAGTGAGACTTCACTAATTGGTCTGATCCTTTTCCAAGAAACAACAAAGAAGATTCAGTGGATCCAAAATATGATCGAGATAGCTCAGAGTTGTTATAAATTTTATACAGATCATCGTAGATGGACATTGTCATTTTTTTTTGAGTGATCATGCGTTCTTGAGGATCTCTCCAAGTCATGGACATCATCATTTTGGGAATTAGGTAATGTTATATCCTTAGTTCACTGGCCCTTTCAAGATACTAGAATATGTTGGATAGGTGGAATATTTTCTATCATTTCCATCATGGTTCAGTTCCATGAATATTGTGTTCCACATATCTCTATGGAAAAAGTATCAACCTGATCCTGACCATGTGATCAGATGGGATCACATTGACCTAGAGTTAGATGCTTCTTTGGAAAATATCTCAGTGCATATTATAGATAGGAAAGAGAAAATCTTACATGGAAAAATCATCAGTCTAGTGCGGGTTTTATGGTAACATGGTCAGATTTAGGAAGAGAGTCAAGAATGTGAGAATGAAATGAGAAAAAATGATTGAAAATCTTCTAGGGAAATGAGGGTTTTCGACATTTTTAGGACATAAATTCCAACGGTGGGGATAATGTAGTACCCCTGGTTTCAGGTATGTAACCCTTACTTAATTATTTTTTTATGGTTATCAAATGTAAGGGCGGAGGATGGGAGAGTTTGGTCAACTTTCAAGATGTTTTGGGGGACAAAGGAGTGTTGCATGGTCTATGCATTGTTTTTCCAAACTGTTTTGATGTCCTAGGAGAAATTGTTCATACTTTCAGTTTTGAGATAGTAGCAAACAAACTGTTAGATCACGGTTTTCCTAACCGTGCAAACTAACCGTGCGTAGAGAAAACGTAATATCCTATTTTTTAGGATCTTACTCATTTTTGCTTCTACATGATCATTTTTTCTCTTAAATGGACTTAATTTGAGATTTCTCTCTATTGAACATTGGGTAACCACTCCCAAGATTTTAGAAACTGATTTGGAGCCCTCTCTTGGCGATTAAAAGCCTGATTCTCTTGGTAAGTGACATTATTCTTTATTCTCGCCACATTTATTTAGATCTACATAGATATAATTATCCACTTCTCTTTATTTCTCATATATACGCCTTTTCTGTGTAGATATAATATGATGTATTTCAAATGTGAAAAATTTGGTCTTGGATGTGATTGGATAAGGGATCTAAGTTCGTTCTTATGGAGAATCAACCCAGTTGTTAAACCATTCTTCATTCATTGTTGGTTTTCACCAAAACCTTCAAGGTATGTGGATTCCCTCTTCAATCCACATAGTAGAACTGATTTTAATTCTTTAAAATTGAATATCATGTGTTTAATTGTTTGTGATTTTTCTATTTAGCAATATTTGGAAACCCTTCTTCGTGATGGTTTGGAAAATTGGGGATATCTAAAAAATTGGGTATTTTAATAAAGTGCTTGTGCTCTTGATTATACAATAGAGATTTTAAAATGGGTATTTTCTTGAATTTTGGAACATGGTTTGGATTATATGTTTTCAAAAAAAGGTAATGTTTTATTGAAATGAAATTTCTACTTTGAAATTGGTTTGTTCTTTGGTTTTTTGTAAAAATGAAGTTTTATTCAAATAGTTTGTTTTGGTAATTGGAAATGGTTTGGAATACATGGTTTTGTGTGAATTTGGGTTCATCATGCCCCTAAAAAAGGTGTGTGCACTATTGGGGTACAAGGTGTGTGACCCTATATTGATGGAATGTTTTATTAGGATACAAGGTTATAAGACGAGAGACCTCTCATGAGTATGGAACTATCGAACGAAGCAAGCATAAGTGTGTGTTGTGAACCATGGATTGGGTATGACAAAATGATAAATGAGAATTGCTTATAATTATTTTGTTGGTTTTTTTCTAGAAGTATAACTTGCTATAAGTTTTATTAATGAGAACTTGTTGTCATTTGGTTACTATTGGTTTTGGAACTTGTTTATGTTGTGTTATAAATTGTTCTGAAGAATTGTTTTATATAATTGGTTTTATATATATGTGAATCATTTTTATATCCTAGTGGCGTGAGTAGGGAATTCATTGGTGAAAACCTACTAAGTGTTATACTCACCTATTCTTTGAAACTTGGATGATTTTTCAAATGTAATCTTTTGGGACATGGGTGAAGGTAAAGTATAACATGTTTTTAGTACCTCCACATGATACATGGGTTGTTTGGTGATTTTAGTGCATGAACCTTGTGAAGCATGGTGTATTGTGGTCTTCTAGAAATTTTTAGTTTTTCATAAACTATTTTCATTGATAGTTGTTTGGTATTACACTATTGTACACTTTAGAGTGTTTTTTATATGTATAATGTAGTTATGATGTCTTGCTTTTATTAATGCATCATATAGTGAGTTGTTTGGTTATGTCATGTTGGGTTAATGGTTTTACTATTAAAGGGTAAATCATCCCCCACTTTTATTTGAAACCATTTGGCATTTATTTCCATCCTTTATTGTCTTAGGGATGTCACTTAAGGCTAAATAATGATTCATTATATTATCAAGTTAATATAAATAAGCAGGTCATTACACTTCCTTTGTAAGGATATCGACTATAACCCAAATTGAATTTTTCCATTTAGATGTTTGGGGAGTCTGACAATAAAATCCATGGTAATATGTTCCCATTTGAATTTTGGTATGGTTAATTATTGTAACAACCCATTAGACATTTCTCTCTTGGACATAACTTTATGATATAGAAAACACCAACATATAAACTCTACAATATCTCTCTTTATTTCAACCCACCAAAAATAATCTTTCAAAACTCTATACATCTTTGTACTCCTAGGAAGAATCGAGAATGAACAACTATGAGATTTCACCAAGAGTTACTTATTTAAATTATATATGGATGGAACAATTATATGATACTTGACCCTTATCATTCCATCCCAATCAAGATTAAACTCGAGAACATTTATCACCATACTCTTTAGTTTCACATCTTCATTATGCGCCTTTTAATCATTTCATGGATAGATTATTGAACACTATTTTGAGAAAGTTATCTATCCTTCAAGATCCTCATATAAATACTTTTAAAATATCTGAATATTGTATCTTTATTGATCCTTATCATGGATAATCTAGTATGATCATTTCGACTCAAGGAATAAATTACCATGTTCATCTTCCCAAAGTCGTAATGTATTGAGAAGACATAATATTTAAACAAATATAATCATCTTCTATGGGGTATATTTTACTCCTTCTAAGTGAATATATACTTTAAACTTTTACGATTAGTATAAGTCTCAAACATTTATTGAAAAAGATAATGCCTCCATATATTTAATAAAAAATTTAACATAGCTAACTCTAAATCATGATTTGGTCAATTTTTCCCATGAACCTTCAATTAGAATGAGGCATAAGATACAACCATGTTACTCTGAAAAAAGAACACATCCCAATACCTTCTTGGATGCATCACTAAATGTTAAAAACCCTTATCCACTATAGTGTAATGTAAGTACAAGTATACTGACTAATCCTCTCTTTATTTCATTAAAATTCTCTCACATTCATCTATCCAAAGGAACTTTACTACTTTATGAGTTAACTTGGTGAGTGGATAAGATGGTCATAAAATAGTATCCACAAAACATTGATAATGTCTCACTAAACCAAAAAATATATAGATCTAAATCAATGTGGTTGGTATGATATAATTTTCAATAACATAATTCTTTGAAGGATCCATCAAAATACCTTCTCATGATATTATGTGACCCATGAATAAATCTTTTTGAATGAAAAAACCACACTTAGTAAACTATTTATACAAAAATTCATTCCATAGGGCCCTTAGAACAATCCTCAAATAATCTTCATTGTCATCCTTACTCTTTAAGTATATAAGAATATAATCTATAATGACTACCAAAAAATGATCAAGGTGATATCTAAAGTTTGTATTCATTCAATTCATAAAGATATAAAAGGAATTTGTAAGACCAAATGGAATAACTATAAATTCATAGTGTCCATACCTCATACAGAAGTTTGTCTTGGGTAGGTATTCACTTTTTAACATCAAATAATCATATCCAGATCAAATATCATTCTTGAAAAAGTATTAAGATCCACATAATTGATCAAAAAAACATCAATATGGGGTAAAGGATACTTTTTCTTAGTGGTGATATTTTTACGTTCACGATAATCAATGAAAAATGAATTAATCTATCTTTATTTTTAATAAAGAGAACATGTGTGACCCATGGTGATGCACTAGGGTCTATAAATCCCTTATCAATATTCTCTTGGTGTTTCTTTTTCAATTACTACTACTCAATTAAGGCCATTATATATAGAGTCTTTGAAATATTTGTAGAACCATGTATGAGGTCTATTGTGAACTCAACTTCATGACTCATAGGAAGACATGGAAATTTATCTTGATATACATCAACAAAATCCCAAAAAAATTGTAATATATTTTATGGTGAGTTCTCTTCATACATATGATACAAATACCCTTCATGGAAAGAAATTTAAACCCACAGGGTTGATGTAATTTCCATTGGAGGTTTTAACTCATCCCCATAAGGAAAATGGGAATATGTTCATTCCAAATATTAAATTTGACTTCCATTCCTCTACAATTATTATGGGACCCATATAGAGAAATACAATCCTTTCATAGAAACACATCAAATTAAACTAAAGGTAGAATAACAATATTTTCATAAAGAACTTTCCAACAAACTTCAATCAGAGAAAAACTATAGACTTGTTATGTGACCATCTTACCATTATGAGTTTTCACTGCTAAATAAATATCAAATTCTTGAGTTGGTAATTCAATTACTTTTTAAATTTTCTTAGATATAATAGTGGGTAGAAATAGAATCAAATAATACATTAGTTTTTCTAGAGTAGATGATAATTGTACCTTTCATAACATTAATCTCATAACTCAATTCTGAAGTTGTGATTACATGATATTTTATTTGGGTATACGGGATGTTGATGTTGATCATAAAATACCATAATATTTGGGCACTAGTTTTCATAATTCCCATACTCCTTGCATTTGAATCATTTGATCATGGATGGTTTATTTGTTAAAATACTCTTCCACTCCATTTCATTAACTAGTCCACTAATCACATTTTTAAATTCATGTGATTTATAGCCCACCTTTCCATATTTAAATCACCTCTCAGTTCTATTCAAGTAATTACCTTGATGATTATTCCCAGATTTATTGAATTTATATGGCTGTAATTTCTTTACACCATCTGATTTATTTGAGTTTTCATGAGGAAGTACCTTCCTTTTCTTATCAAATCCACCAAAATAGTGGGATTCTAAAATTTTCATTTCTACCATGAGTAAAAAAACAAACAATTTATATATAGCTACTAAAATTTCTTATATACAATTAATTTTGAATACTTGGTTTTAATCCACCAAATAATCAATAAAAATTTCTTTTGCGATTGATGATTAAGCCAGAAGCATACATTGAATTCATTGTAAATTTTTTTGGTATGTACCAATAGACTCATCATCCTTCTTCTTAAACTCATGTAATTCCTTCTCCATCATTTTATATAGAATAAGAGGGAATTACTTACTAAATAATATCCTCTTAAACTCATTTTCATACATTTTGTCATTTTCTTCCTCTTGACTTATATTCTTAATATGGTTCCAATATTGATCGGCTTCACCTTCCAAAAGATAAATAGCTAAGGCAATATTTCCATTTTATGAGAACTAATGATTAAAAAAATTATTTTCAATGGTTTTAATCCATCACTCAACTACTAGTGGATTTGAGGACCTACTAAAATAAGGTGGATGTTCTCTCATAATGGTTTAAACAAAATTTTGATCCATCATTTGGTTATTTGGAATCTCATCACGGTTCAAGGATTGGTAAAGTTTTGTGTGAATAAAAATAAGGTTCTCCATCTCATATCCCATCGCTTTCGGTTTATTAGGTGGAAAATAATGACATTTTCATTCACATTTAGTATTTATATAGTTCCTTTAGGTTACATCCATTGACCGAAACCAAAAATGAATAATGTGAGAAACAGTAATAATAGTATAAAACCACATAATTATGAAAAATCATTTATAGGACGTCTAAATTGTGACAATTTATTTTCAATCTGTGAAACCTTAGGTTTAACCTAGGTCATCCATGATCAAAATCTATTCAAATCCTTCATAATGGATCATAAAGAAAATGTATATAATTAGGGAATATCCCCAAGTATTGTCAAACCAAGTGTGTAGTAATGCCAATTTTCATGTATCATATAATTATTGAGTCATTCCGAACAAGCCCTTTTCAAAGTTATTACCCTAGGTACAATTGTTCTTGAACCATGTCTACTTGTAGAATCCAGATATGGATGTATTTCTAGGAAAATACATAATCCCTTTCTTACCAAAACATTAGGATGTTATCATGTACTTAGAATTATCCCCTAGATTTTTACTAATCTTTTTAAAATCTTAACCTCCAAAGGATGACTAAAAATTTCCTCTAATACCACCTATAAGGAGCTAGTATTTTCATACATAAATATCACATTTTTTTAGATGAATATTCAATACATTCCATAAACACACAACTAATAAATATAATAATTTAGTGAATTTAGAGACTAGAAACACAATCTTCTAATTTCATGAAATATATTCTCATATAGTACTCCTCTTAGGAATTCCCTACCTAAACCTTTATTTATAAAATGGGGAAGGAAATAAAAGTAAAGGTGAGCTCAGATTCCCACTAAGGGTAAACTTATGATATATCAATATATGACCATTTAAAATTGTAAGATAAGATTAAGGGTATGTTATAATAAACATAACTTATGAATTTCATACTCGAAATTTCATAAATCATAAAATTGAGTCACATAATAAAAAATTATCATTATAGATAACATGTCACATAAGAGTGAAAAATCATCATAAATAAATCATGAAAAATAAGCTCATATCATAAAAGTGTGGAACCATCATAAATATAGAAAACTAATTAATATGTAAAGGTTAAAAACTAGTACTATTAATATAATGGATCATGACTTATTACCTGTTTACCATTGTGGATTAGGATTCTCTTATTTCCCATAGTGGATTAATCCCATTGACTTATTTCCCATTGTTTTCTCATGATATATAAAGATTTTACCATTTAATTAGAGTGAGATATAGGACACGTCCATATCATAATTAAAACCATACTTATGTGGGACATGATATCATAAAACATTCATCATGTTGTCACATTATAACCCATGTAAATAAAATGGTTTTCATAAACATTTAATCAGTTCAAAATACCATAACACATGAAAAATAAATGGATTCCATAAATATTTCATCAATTTAAATATTAACCATGTAAAGAAATAATAAGGATGGTATCATTAGATATTATCCCCAATAAAGAAAAATTAACATTAAAGGATGGCATCTTGGATGGAAATAGATTTTGAAAGATCATGTAAAACATTTCTTGAAGAAAATATCCTTCCCACTTTGAAAAAATTTTTTAGAACATAAAACTTTTTCAAAATTATTCTTTTTAAAAAAAATTGGAAACTTATAAATGAAGCTTTAAGAATAATTTAAAACATTTCTTAATGAAAATATTCATTCCATTTTGAAAATCACTAAAATTTCATAAAATATTTTTTGGAATCATTTTCTTGGAAAATAAATTTTGAAACTTATAAAGGAATCATTAAAAAATTGATGAGTCATGACGGAGAAAAATTTTGGTCATGTTTTACACTTTAAAACATTTATTCCTTTAAAATTTTTGATAAATTTTAAAATAATATCATTTAGAAAATGAAAATAATATTCCTTTTAAATAATTTTATATAAAGTAAAATAGTGTTATAAATGAATTTAAACAATCTTAAGAGATTTTAAAAAAAATTAAAACATGGATATGGGAGAAAAATTGTCACGTTCATGTTTTTATTCTGAGGTAATATCTTTTTGATCTATCTTATTTATTATTCCCCTTGGGTTCCCCTTGTGTTTTTGAGAAAATAGAGATTTGGGTTAGGACAGTAGGTAGTGCACGGTTAGGGGAAACCATGAACACTTTCCCAGAAAATGGTGTGGACAATTGCATTTTTGGATAGTGGTGATCTCACTCTTGGCGCTTGGTTTAGAAAACTGTGAAGACTAACCATGCAGCGTATCCCTCTTTGATAGTGAGGGGTGGATAGTTTCTACACAATTTAGAAAACCATGCAGGCAAACCATGAGACCTATCTAGGTCATTAAATAGTTGGAATTTACATTTTTTCCCGTCTTCAATTTTAACCCTAAAACACAACTCATCTACCCCATTCGAGATTTACCGCCATGGGAGCCTACTCAAATTTTTCTTGAGTCCTATAAACCCAAATCCTTTGGTGATTTTGACCTTGTTTATTGAAGGAATATTTAATAAATCATCTTTTCTCATGATTTTTCCCTTATTCTAAGGTTTCTCCTCCATATTTCTTGAGTTCTTATTTTCAATAGGTTGTTTTGACCTAAAGAGGATTTTTTCTTGAGTTTTGGCGTAAATATTTATGCTTTTTGTTGGATATAGACTTTTTAGGGTCTTCTGGTAATGTGGATATGGTTTCACATTGATTTCTAGAAGTTTTCTAGTGCGAGGTAGGTGGTTATAGGCTTATCATTGTTATATGATTTTTATATGCTTTCTTGGTTTCTTAAATGTGTTCTTTAGATTTCTTGTGTGGGGTGAAAAAAAAATTGGAAATTTTTTTAGATGCACATGTGAGGAAAATCAGTTTTCTAAAGGTAAAGTGGTAATGTTTCATGTGTGATTTTTTGTGGTGTTTCTTGAAAATATTTTATGCCTTGTGTAAAGGTGAGAAATGATTCTTCAGAGGGATTTTAAAGGTTCAAGTGTGTTTAAAGTGGATTTTACAAGGGAAATGGGTTTTATTGAACATTGTATTCCCTATTCCGAACCTTAATTAGGACTTCTAATTGTGAATCATGTTATAAAAATCATTTTTATGTGAATGTGATTTCTAAAAAGGGTATTTTCCCCTAGAAAATGGTTAGCTACCATGTGTGATCTACTTGTTGTGTTTCCAAATGGATTTCATAAATTGTGAAAGTTGTTCTAAATGTATTTCAAAATGTTTTGGGTGTGCATATGAAATGAAATGTGGTTTTGTTATAGAAAATTGTCATTTCCATGTGAAACTTTGATCATTGGATCAATGTGGAAATATGATGTAAAGACCCATAAATTCCATGTATTTTTTTAATATATAGGAATTTTAAGAGTTCGTGAAAATTAACGGCGCGTGACTTTGAGGCCTGGAGTGCCCGCAATGAATTTATAAACTTTTTCAGCTAAATTCAGTAAATATATGAGAATGTCTTTGTAACTTTTGAACCGATACTCGGAATTAAAATCTGATGGCACCATTGAACTCGCAGTGCCGGTATTCTCCTAAGGGGACCTTCACCTCGACTGCAATAGGCTGAGGGTGAAATATAGAATTTGGGTTTTTTGTGGAAATAGAAATAAAATAAAATGAACTTTTATTTTATTTTTATTTTTGTTGAAGCCTCCCATGTGGATGGTTTAAAGGTGGATACTTCCTGAACTAAAACATCACACATGTATGTTATGGAGGTGGGGACCACATAGCCTAAAACCCCCCCATTTTGAATTTAGAGGTGGGGACCACCCGAACCCCTTTAATGAGAGAAAACCTCTCAACTCCACTACTTTAAATTTTTTCCAACACCATTCTTTAATTGGGACAATTAATTTTTCCAACGTGGTACAATTAAATGAGCCAATTAATTATGCCAACATGCCAACATAATTAATCTACTGAATTTAATTATATTGGCACCTCTTTGTTGGGGAGGATTTTTGGTGGGCAAAGAAGTTCCTTGGTGGGAGAAATTTCTCCCACGAAGAACACCATCGAAGAAAGTTCTTCAGAAATCAAGGAAGAGGATGACATACGATCCTGACATCAAAGCATGGTTTCAGAAGTGACGATCCTTGGCACCCTCTTCGCCTTCTTCAACTTCTTTCTCATGCCAACGTCAATGAACAATCGAGGTAGGCTTTTTATTATATGTGATTATGGATTCCCATGTTCTCCCTTCTAAACAAATAATGTGGATCAACTCTCTAACTAGTTGATCTATAGATGTTTTCTTTTCTACGGGATAAGGAATAATCATTGTTGGGGGTTATAGAGTTTGATGTTCTTCATTCAAGATTTTTTTGAGCCTCTTTCTACCGCACTAATGAGGACGGTGTGGACCAAAAAAACATGTCCCGACCCCTCTATCGTTCTTCTTGAATGGTGTGTTCTTCATGATGGAAGAAGGCGGCTTTGTGCCACAGTGACGAATGAGACTGGCGGTCGGCACCCCCACCGTCCGTGATGAAGGTGACGGCGCAATTGTGCTGCCCCTCGGCCATCGCGCCTCCCACGGCCTCCGCCGCCCTGTGGCCCTTCTCGCTGCTCGCGGCCTCCGCCGCCCTTTGGCCCTTCTCGCTGCTCGCGGCCCTCCACAATGCCCCACACCTGCGCTACATGAGGCCTCTATGTCGCCCTATGGCCCCCTGCGCCGCCCCACGGCTGAGCCGCTCCGTCGCCTCACCACCACGCGGTCGAGACGCCTTGTGACCCCGCATCCCCACGGCCCTCTGCGCCGCCCTCACGACCCCGCGGCCTCGTGCCGGCCTCTTAGACTTATGGCCTCGCACCACCCTTGCGGCCCAATAGCCTCTGCTCCACCCTCATGGACCCCACAACCTTGCGCCGCCCTCGCAGCCCCATAACCTTTGCGACGGCCTCTCAGCCCCACATGGCCTCACGCCTCTGTTACGGCCCCACGGCCTCCGCGCCGCCCTTGCCCCCCCCCCCCCCCCCCCCCCCGCAGCTTCACACCGCCCTCGAAGTCCTGCGGCCCCCGTATCGCACCACGTGTCGCTGCCCAGGCCAGGCCGCCCAGCGTGGAATGGGCCAGACCCAGCGGCCCGGGTCGACCCAAACCAGGTCGGTCGGCCTGCGTCGGTCCGACCGGGTCGGACCGAACCCCGACCAGCTTCGAGCATTACGCTATTTTGGCCATAAATTTGGAAACAGATGTCCATTTGGAAAACCGTCAACGTCATTTTAAACCTTGGAGAAATATGGTCCCTTTGGTATACCCCCATTGATGTTTTGGGTAAAGTTGGGATATGGTCGGGTTGGATCAAGCACGAATCCAACCGGGGACTCATGACTAAAATTCTAATAACTTATAGACCGGGCGTCTGATTGCCGCACCTTCTGTTGCATTTAGACCCCTATGATGTCAAGGCCCGTTGAGATACTTCTTCCGGGGACATCATGGCAGTCGGAGTATCGACCAGTGGCTTGTGGAGAGTACTCTCTCAGAGATGAGAAAGCTTAGTGTGGGAAACTAGAAGCTTGATGTGACGTGAAGAATGAAGAGAGATCCTGTGTGGGTCAGCATTGAGCGATCCTGTGTGTGTCAGCATCGAGCGATCCTGTGTTGGTCAGCAGAGATCGATCCTATGTGGGTCAGCACCTAGCGATCCTATGTGGGTCAGCACCGAGAAATCCTATGTGGGTAAGTATCGAGCGATCCTGTATGGGTCAACACCTAGAGATCCTATGTGGGTCTACATCTAGGGATTCTTTATGGGTCTACCTCTTAACAAAGTAATATGATTCAGTAGTTACATATAATTATCTCTACTATTGTACCAAAAAATACCTAGTGTGAGATGAGACTGTACCTTGTAGTACTTTCCTTCGTGGTAATACCTTGGTGGTATTCTTCTATTTGGCGTACCTGTTTGGTACATACCTTCGTGGTATTCCTTCTTTTATGGAACAGTTGAGCTTTGGGATTTTGAGTTGGACTCTATGTTTCCTCATGATTGAGATGGGTATACTTGATAACTTAAATATATGTATGGGAATATACCAAAGTAGGGTTGTTAGTTGATTTCATGCTTTGTAATTTATCCTTTGTTGATTTTGTGAGACCTTGAGGGTCTCGGGGTCCCTACTGAATATCATTATACTCACCCCTGCACGGGTTATTCTTGTACTTCATTGTGTTTGGTGCAGACGACAGACAATACCGACTGAGGACGAGAGGACCAGGACTGGAGGTAGTTCGCAGGTGGACCTTATACGAGGTGTACCGCAAAGATTACCAATCGAGAGATGAACCTAATCATCAGGTAGGATCCTTGGCGGGTGTTCACAGGATCTGTTCCAATTTACTTTTAGTTTTAGTTTATTGTACTTTCTAGTTGGGCTTGTATTCTGTCCCCTTTTACTTACTGCACTCACTCTGATTACTATTCAGTTTACTTGAGTTCATATCCTGTTGTGCACTTGGTGGCATGTTCTTACAGGTTATAAAGGCAATGCCTTCCCAATTTTAGGGAATATGCCTTCGGTGCTAGTCACTAGCCCCTACCCTATGGAAGGTGGGCTTGGGGTAGTCACGACACGGGCCCCAGGGGATGGGTCATGACAAATTGGTATCAGACGAGTCGGTTCTACCGTAGAACATATGACTCTGATGTTTCTTTTTTAAGGACAAGAGTTTTAAGTGTATTGTGTGTGGTTATCAGTTTTGGGAATCTAGTGTTGGTGTGGTGGCCAATGTATCCATGCATCTGGACTCTAACTTCTGATTTTTGACTCAGTTCATGAAAATGCTGATTGTGTGCGTGTTTTCAAGAGTTTTCTTTGTGATCAATTTGATTCATCTCACCATGTATAACTTATTGACCGGGTGCACCTGTTTCTTTTTAGGAAGCCTCCATGTAGACAGCCATCTAGGGTTCCAGATATAGTATGCACTAATAGCCCACTGAGCGACGTTGTCTCGGTGCAGGGCCCTCATCCAGTAGAGGCACCAGTGGTACCATTACCCATTGGGCGACTGATTCCACCATCCCTAGTAGCAGAGGGTGTACACTTCTTTAGTGCATTGCATGAGTTTCAGTGCCTGAGTCCACCCAGGTTTAGGGGAGAGACGGACCCCCAGGTGGATGATGATTGATTGAAGGTCGTGGTGAGAGTCTTCCAACTAGTAGGGACACCAGCCAATCTCATGGTGATCCATGCCACCAGTCTTCTATAGGAACAACACGAAGATGGTGGAGCTTGATGATCTTGGCTCATGACGAGGTGACGCTTCTCTGGGTAGACTTCGAGAGCCTGTTTTGGGTAGAGTTTGTTCCAATAACTCTTCGCACATTACGCATATAGGAGCTACTTCATCTACAGAAGGGAAGCATGAATGTGGCTCTATACTCAGCGAGGTTCACTTACCTCTCACTCTACTTCACTGATATGGTGTGGGTCCCATTATTTAGGGCCCAAACCTTTGAGCAGGGTCTCAGGTGAGAGATCATGGCTTCGATGATTTCTTTTAGCATCCCGACGTAGATGGGGGTGTTAGAGCGAGCCCTCTTAGTGGAGAGTTTCCTTACTGAGAAGTCATCAGAAGTGAGACCCACCACTAGACGTCACGTAACAGATTATTCTACAGCTGGTAGTAGACAAATTTCACAAAGTTTTAAAAGGAACATACCTATAGGTGGACGACTACAGGGTTCAGGGTCAATTTTGCGCGGCCCCCAAGGTGGAGCCAGTCATGCCTGGAGCAGGAAGTGTTACACATGCAGTGGGTAGGGTCACATGGCTCGTGACTGTCCAACCCACCGTATGGATGATCAGTAGATGGTCGAAGGACCTCCCATGAAGAGAAAAAGGTTTGATCGATGTGGTCCGTAGGGATCAGGCGAATGTGGCAGAGGAGCTGGCCATGCAGCTGGCGGTGGGTGACGATTTGAGATAATACCGCCACCACCACCAAGTGGTCCACCCCGACCACAGGGAGTAGGAGGACAGGGGTGAGCTCATCTCCAGGTAGCTAAGTCCTAAGATCATGGAACTCTGTAGATGATACGAGGTCTGATCTGTGTTCACTCCACCGTACCTACAATACTTATAGACATAGGTGTCAGTCATTCTTTTATTTCCACTACCGTCATTCGGAGCTCATAGATTTCGACAGAGTGGTTGGCTCGATACTTACGGCTAGAGACCCCTAAGGGAGCAGATTCAATGATTACGCACTGGTGTCGGTAGTGTGATCTTACTCTAGGAGGCGAAATCTTCAGCTGGGATCTCCTAGTAGCAACGTCGAGGCCTTACGACGTCATCTTGGGTATTGACTAGTTATCTACAGTCCATGCTGAGATTCACTGTATTAGGTGCAAAGTGCGGTGTCTCTGTACGTATGGGACCAGTTTTTCCTTTACCAGTGAGAAGGGAGCCTCTGTAGCGCAAGATGGACTTACCCGGAGGAGAGTACAACCGATCACTCATCAGTTGGCTAGACTTACCCTCGAAGTAGTTGATGTAGAGAGTCCAAGTTATCCTGTAGTGGTGGACCAGTACGCGGATGTTTTCCCTAATGATTTTTCGGGTCTACCACCTCATATAAGGGTGGAATTTTACATCAAATTATACCCAAGGACGATGCCAATATCTACACCAGCATATCAGATGTCTCTCATAGAGCTTCAGGAGATGAGGGTACAACTAGAGGACTTACAGGGGAATAGATTCATTCGACCTAGTGTTTCTCCTTAGACATCCCCAATTTTGTTCACCAAGAAGGTGGATGGAAGCTTGAGACTTTGTGTTGACTATCAGTGCCTGAAACAGGTGACCATGAAGAACAAGAACCCACTTTTGAGGAGTGAAGACCTCTTTGATCAGTAGAGCGGAGCATGGTGGTTCTCAAAGATAGACATCAGATCAGGCTATCACCAACTCGGAGTAAGAGATGAGAATGTGCAGAAGATGGATTTTAGATGTCGATAAGGCCACGACAAGTTCTTGGTTATGCCATTCGGCATGACTTATGCTCTAGAAGTTTTCATGGGACTCATAAATAGGATCTTTCAGACATACCTTGATCGCTTTGTATAAGTCTTGCTCGATGACATTCTGATCTACTCAGCTACTGAGGAGGACCATGCCTATCACTTGCAGGTAGTACTGGACCCACTTCGAGAGCACCAGCTTTATGGTAAGCTCTCGAAGTGCCATTTTTGGATCCAAAAGGTTCACTTTCTGGGACATGTCATCTCATAGGTTGGAGTTGCATTAGATCCAGTGAATATTGAGGCGGTACTTGCTTGGGTGCCACCCAGGAGTGTGATGGAGATACGGAGTTTCTTGGGTTTGGCCAGATACTCCCAGAGATTTGTGCTAGATTTCTCCAGAGTTGTGGCACCACTCTCTGCATTGACGAAGAAGGGGAAACCCTTTGTGTGGTCATAAAGATTCCAGTAGAGTTTTCAGGATCTGAGGTAGAGTCTGACTAGTACCCCCATCTTGAGGCTACCAGAGGAGGTCATATGGTATATATTTTACTATGACACATCAGGGACCAGACTCGGATGTGTCCTGGTTCAGGAATGGGAAGTGATCACATATGTTTCTCAATAGCTGAGAATGCATGAACAGAACAACACTACCCATGACCTGGATTTAGCAGTAGTGATATTTGCCTTTAAGATGTGGCAACATTACTTGATGGGTGAGCATTTTACAGTGTATTCTGATCACAAGAGTCCCACGTATATCTTCACTCAGAAGTACATAAACCTGAGACAATGATGTTGGCTTGATTTCTTCCAGGACTATGACTTTGAGATAGTCTATACTCTATGGAAGGGGAACGTTGTAGCAGATGCACTCAGCAGTAGGTCGGGTATATAGTTGTTAGGCGAGGTGACAGTGCAGTTGGCCTCTTTAGAGATATCTTTGATAGAACATGATGGAGAAGCTTTTCTTCAGTCTCTTACAGTCACTCCCCCACTTCTTCAGTGAGTCAGGGAGGTGCATCATGGGGACACTGACTGAGAGACTCGATGTGCTCATATATCCAAAGGGCATGAACCGATGGATTTTCTGAAGGTTAGAAGCATGTCATCCTCTTCATAGGATCTACCATGGTACCAGTGTCACTTCGGGAGGAAGTGATGAGGGATTTCCATACATCCTCTCTACAGGTACATATAGGAGTAGTGAAGATGTATCAGGATCTCCGACAATAGAACTGGTGGTCGGGAATGAAGAAAGAAGTAGTATAGTTTGTCTCTTGTTGCCTCACTTTTCAGCAAGTGAAGGTGGAGCATCAGGTACCAGTAGGCTTGGTTCATCCTTTAGAGGTCCCAGAGTGGAAGTGGTATGGGATATCCATGGACTTTGTGGTAGAAATTCCACGTACATCTAGGGGTTAGGACTCGATTTGGGAGATTTTCGACCAAATCACCAAGTCGTCCCAATTCCTACTGATCAGAGAGCAGGGTTCAGTAGAGATCTTGGGACGCCACTATGTGCAGGAGATTATGTGGCTACATGGAGTACCCTCGATGATTGTCTCCGGTTGTGATATATATAATGACCCGCACTTTACATACATTGTTAATACTTCAAAATTGAAGCACACTTATTACAACATATGATAAAACCACAAAGGACCGTATAGGTATAGTGTCTTTAGAAACTGGGAAACATAAACAACTAGTTCATAAATCTTCTACAGTGTCTCCCATTTATTTCATCATATCTAGGGTCCCTTTTAGCATATTCTACTTAATATCCATCTTCCTGACCTGGGGAAAAGAAAACATAAAAGGGTGAGCTCAAATGCTCAGTAAGGGAAAATAATGGAAATAAAAATCATATCATATCTTTTTGAAAATCATATCCTACAAAAGAGATCGTAATATCTTAACATGGAATAAATCATAGAAGTGAAAATGAGATCCCCATAATCATAACATGAAACTTGAAACTTTGTGGCATGCACACATAATCTTGGAAAATCATTTCTTGTTAGTCATGACTCATTGCCAAGACTATCTTAGTGGACAAAGTCCCTTTCTGAACCGAGTCACCCTCGTTCCAGTCCTGTTTTACTGAACCGGTATAACCTACCGTTCCAGCCATGTCTATCTCATGAGATATAAAATCTTTACCCAATGCATTGGAGGGAGATATAGGTCCCACCCATCTTATAATGAATCCTTTCTTATGTGTGCCACATAATCATAAATCATACATCATCGCATAACACATGTAACAAAAATGGGTTTCTTGAAACATCATGATATCATAAATCAATTCATATAAGACAACATGATCAAATCAATGTAATAATAGGGATAAAAACAGAACCCTTTATTATCTTAGATGGAAAATAATTTTGATAAAACACTTGAACTCCATTCTTGAGGAAAATATCCTTTCTTCTTCAAAAACATTTTTGCCTTTCTTAACATGTAAAACAACTTTAAACTAAAAGAAGTTGATTAAAAATAAACATGAAAACTTGTAAAGGAAGCTTCTTGGAAATAATGTATTAAAAATCCATTCATGCCGTATAAGTTAAAAAAACATTCTTTTGTACTTTTGTCGGAAAAGTCAAAAAGTACCTCGTACGAAAAACGACAAAAGATTCCTTTATTATTCTTTACTAAAAACTCACCGAAGGGTAAAATTGGATTTAAACTATTGTAAGTTGATGGAAATAATATTAAATATTGAGGAAACATGGATGTGGATGATAAAATACACCCTAGTAAATACTTACGGATAAACAATCTCGGATAAAAATGAGATTGTGATATTTCCCCTTACCTTAGGTCCGATTTTCTTTGTACGTGTCCGAAGCTCCTGTATAATGGTTTAAATAATGTTATTGACTTATTCCAGAGTCATACATATTGATATGATATCATATATGGTCATATTCTTAGCTTCTTATTAGTAATATTTCATTGTTACTTGTTACTCGGGTCTTTATTGCCTTTTGTTCTTATGCGTGTTTTGCCGAATAAATTCTTATTATTATTTTAAGGTTATAGATACCTTATATCCAGAATGGTATTAGTGTAACATATATCATATTTATTCATTCAATTCATTTATATAATTACTATGTAATGATGATCATGTAGAACGAGTCACATCACATCGTGGAGACGGTATTCCGTACGTACGCACGAGTGATGATATCGTTCCTATGATCGTGGAATTGTATTGGAGTGTATATATATTATTTCAGTATCAATATTACTTTATAATAATCATAAATAGTTACTCATTACACAATTATACCCATCCTTGTAAAGTGATGGTGGAAAATAGATTACGCCACGGCGTGGAGACGGTATTCCGTACGTACGCACGCGCGGTGATTTCATTTTTCCGTAGGATGGATAGAAGGTGAATTAGGGTTGTTTCATAATAATAACATATCTGTATGTAAGTAATACTGATGTAATTACTTTATCATGAAACAACTAAAGAAGAAGAAGTTGAAGAAGAAAGAAATTGAAAAGATCGGAAATGGATATTACCTCTTCTTTGGAACGCCTCTTTGAATCCTTCACTTAGGGAACTAATATTGGTCTTTGAAGAAGACCAGGACCTCTAGGATTATTCTAGGGAAGTGGAGAGGAGAAAATGGCAGGGGTTGGCCGAGCTTTAGTGCTCAATTTGGTGTGAGGAGGAGGGGGAGGAGGTGTCCTTTTATAAGGGAGGAGAGGGGCACCTTAGGAATACCTCAAAATATTATTTTATATTAAAGTCAAAATCGGTTTATAATGGTTCCAAAGGGTCTTATTTTGATGCTAAAGTGGGGAAGGGTCTAAATCCTATCAAAAAATAGGATTTAGACAAGTTTAGGGTATTATTTTAACCTTATCAATTAGATTTAACTCTATGTTAAATAATTTAACTTTTACCATGTCTTTTTGTTTTCTTTCACTATATGGTTAATACACTTACTATAACATGCCAAACGAACCCCAAATTGTTTATTATTAATATATATATCCTTATCTAAGTCATTTTGCCGAACCTTAGATTTTTAGGAATAAAATAACAATTAATAATATAATATTTGATTTAAAAACTATTTTGTGTCAATTTTGACATTATTTGATATATGATTTCTTTGAAAGTCATAACAGAATTATATGTTCGAACCAAGTTGATTAAATCAACACTAATATATCATAGTAACCTAGA